>VXBT01013041.1:2051-21129 GCA_013400235.1 Oriolus oriolus | reverse complement strand
CTCTGGATGAGGGAAAGGTCCCGGATCTGCGGGTCTGGGGGCCTCTGGATGAGGGAAAGGTCCCGGATCTGTGGGTCTGGGGGGCTCTGGTGAGGCAGAAGCCACGATCTCGGTGCGTTGGAGTCTGGGGGCCCAGGGGCAGTGGAGCCTGGAGGGATCGAGCCCTTGGGCCCGGTGTCCCAAGGAAGCCCAGTGGGAGGGGCTGCGGTGGAGCAGAGACCCCGGGCGGTGCTGGTGGGGCTCAGAGCCGTTCTGGGGGAGACTGGGGGGGCCTGGGAGGCACAGGGTGGAGGGAGGCACAGGGGACACTGCAGAGCCCAGGCGGGGCTGGCGGGGGGAGCCCGGGATAGCCCCAGTCCAGGGAGGTTTGGCCCCCACGGACTCCCCCTGTGCCCCCTCCCCAGCCCGGCTGGCAGCACCATGTCCTCCGAGTCCAGCAAGAAGAGGAAGCCCAAGGTGATCCGCACGGATGGGGTCCCATCCGAGGGCAAGCGGGGCAAGGGCGACGCTGACCAGGTACAGACCTGCCCAGGGACCTTCCCACACCCCTCTGTGCTGGCCTGGTTTTCCCTGCTGGAAAACAATGCCCAGAGAAGCTGTGGCTGCCCCTGCATCCCTGGAAGTGTCCAAAGCCAGGCTGGATGGGGCTGGGAGAAACCTGGGACAGTGGAAGGTGTCCCTGCCCATGGGACTGAATGGGCTTTAAGGTCCCTTCCCACCCACACCACTCTGGGATTCCGTGAATTGTGAGACCCAGTTCTGAGACCCAATTCCCCCAGCTTCCAATGCCTCTTAAACGCCTGCTGTGAATTCCTAAACCTGCTTCCATCTCTTTCAGGAGACACAAACGCTCCTCTGGAGAGTGAGCACGAGGCTGGAGGATCCCTCAGGGATTTGCATGGTGCCTTCAAACCCTCCCGTGAGCAGCAGGATAGTGTAGGATCAGCCAGAGTGGGGAATGGGGAGGAGGAGGAGGAGGAAGAGGAGGAGGAGGAGGAGGAATCACCTTCCTGGTTTATCCTGTGTGGTCATGTCGATCACGGAATATCCTGAGCTGGAAGGGATCCACAAGGATCCTCCAGTCCAGCTCCTGGCCCTGCACAGGACACCCCAACGGTGGCGATTCAAATGCATAACAATAAAAGACAGCCTGAACTCGCCAGATGTTTTAGTGACTGGTGGGTTTGGGATTGTGGGAGCTGAGTCCTCTCCCTGTGGGATTCATGGGCAGAGCCAGGAATTGCAGCTCGTTCCCCAGAGGCCTTTGCAGGTGGGAGGGACGAGCCACGGGAGGTGTTTTTGCCTCGGCAGGATGTCAGGTACTACAGCGAGGAGAGCGAGGTGGATCTGCGTGACCCCATCAAGGACTACGAGCTCTACAGGGAGACCTGCCAGGAGCTCCAGAGGCTCATGGCCGAGATCCAGGAGCTGAAGAGCCGGGGCATCAAGGAAAATGTAAGGAGAGGCCTCCATGTGTGGTGTAACGTGTGTGTCCTTTGGTGTTTTCCCGGTAATCCCAGAGGAAAGGCAGCAGGAGCTGTGATGGATCCTGGGCAGAGGCAGGGAGATGGAACAGCCTCCCTTTCCCAGGCTGCTGGGGCAGGAATTGAGCCCCTGGAAATGGAACAGCCTCCCTTTCCCAGGCTGCTGGGGCAGGAATTGAGCTCTGGAAATGGAACAGCCTCCCTTTCCCAGGCTGCTGGGGCAGGAATTGAGCTCTGGAAATGGAACAGCCTTCTTTGACTGGGCCAGAGATTGAGCTCTGGAAATAGAGTAGCCTCCCTTGTCCCAGGCTCCTGGGACATGCCAGGTGCTTCAGGCTGAGCCACCTCTGTTCCTACTGCTGGGAAAAATGACTGGAGCGATTCTTTAGGAGCCTGGACCCTGCTCCCAGTGATCTGGCAGCGGGAGGCTCCCTCAGAAGCCCCAGCGACACAAATGTGGCTCCATAGCAGAGCCTGGAGCCCCTTTTGTGCTGGGAATTCCCTGCAGCAATGGTGCCAGCCATCCCTCCTGCTTCCAACCCCTCTCTCCTGCCCCTCAGGCCTCGGAGATCGACGAGCGGCGCGTCCAGAGCTGCGTCCACTTCATGACCCTGAAGAAGCTGAACCGCCTGGCTCACATCCGGCTGAAGAAAGGCAGGGACCAGACCCACGAGGTACCCAGGAGGGGCTGGGAGTGAGGAATGCAGCTTGGGGTTTGGGGAGGTGGGAGATGGGGCTGCTCCTGCCTGTTCTGTGTCCGTGGTGTGAGGAGTTACACCTCAGCCAGGCCCTGGAGTTTGAGTTGGGGGTTTGTTGGGAGACTCCGATCCTGATAAACTCCTGGTGAGTGCAGGGAGCTGTAATGAGATGAATAATGAAGGAGGGGTGTCTACTTCTGTCTTGAACATAATGGAGGGTCAGAAAGCTCTGTTTCAAGGCTCTGGTGTTGTGCAGGTGTGTGAAAGGGTGGGTGATTGGCCTGGAAGCTCCATACCCAGAGTTCTCAGAGAGGGAGCTCTGTGTGCCCTAGCAAGTGAGCCCTGTCCTGTGCCTTGGCTTTGAAATGTGCTGGAAGGAGCAGGATCAGTCTCATGTCACAATCCTTTGCTCCTCCAGCCCTTAAAAATGTGATTGTTCCCCCCAAAAATTGTTGCATATGCTAAAACCCGCTGTCCCGAGCTGCTGTAGTGACAGGGGGTGTTGGTGACTCTCTGGGGGTGTCTTCCCTGCTCCATCCCTGCCCTGTCCGTGTTTCAGGCAAAGCAGAAGGTCGATGCCTATCACCTGCAGCTCCAGAACCTGCTCTACGAGGTGATGCACCTGCAGAAAGAGATCACCAAGTGCCTGGAGTTCAAGTGAGTGTGGCCAGGGAGCAGTGGTGTGTCTGGGATGGGGGGATGATTCCAGTCTTTGGGAGCTCTTCCCACGTTCCCTGAGTTCACTGCGGGCACGGAGCAGGTGCTCCAGGGGTTGTGTAATCATGGAATGAGTTGGGTGGGAAAGGGACCTTAAAGCCCATCCAGTGCCACCCCTGCCATGGGCAGGGACACCTCCCACTGTCCCAGGCTGCTCCAAGCCCCGTCCAGCCTGGCCTTGGGCACTGCCAGGGATCCAGGGGCAGCCACAGCTGCTCTGGGCACCCTGTGCCAGGGCCTGCCCACCCTCCCAGGGAACAATTCCTTCCCAATATCCCATCCATCCCTGCCCTCTGGCAGTGGGAAGCCATTCCCTGTGTCCTGTCCCTCCATCCCTTGTCCCCAGTCCCTCTCCAGCTCTGCTGGAGCCCCTTTAGGCACAGACAGTGGAGGGAAAACAAGTTCAGCTCATGGTGGTGGCTCAGTAGCAGAGGGAAGTCGGGGCAGGAAGCACCAGTGGGACACTCTCCTGTGGGACACATTGAGCACTTCCCACTTTTCCCTGCTCTGATCCATGTGTCCTGGCAGGTCCAAACACGAGGAGATCGAGCTGGTGAGCCTGGAGGAGTTCTACAAAGAGGCCCCCCCTGAAATCAGCCGCCCTGCCATCACCCTCACCGAGCCCCACCAGCAGACCTTAGCCCGCCTGGACTGGGAGCTGGAGCAGCGCAAGAGGTGGGTCAGTGGTGTTCCCATTCCGTGCCCCTGCTCTAGGGAGCTGGGCACACACCTGGAGTTCTGGGTGTCCCCACTCCATGTCCCTGCTCCAGGGAGCTGGGCACACACCTGGAGTTCTGGGTGTCCCCACTCCATGTCCCTGCTCCAGGGAGCTGGGCACACACCTGGAGTTCTGGGTGTCCCCACTCCACGTCCCTGCTCCAGGGAGCTGGGCACACACCCAGAGCTGCTGGGAGAGCAAGTGTAGGGCTGAAGTCTTTCACATGCTCTTGGATCAGTGTGGAACAAGGCATTCGTTGTGTGGCTGGCACATTCCCTCTGTGCAGAGCTGGGCTTGCTGGGATCCACGTTCCATAGGTCAGGGAGTTCTCTGTCACTGCCTGATGATCCCTGTGTTCCCTGCAAAGGGAGCCCATCCTGGCTGGAGCTGCTGCCGTTCCATGCCATGGTGTGGAGCTGCCAACCACGGCGGGCTGGCACGGCCCCGTGTCCTGCTGCTGGCGTCACCGCTGTCCCAGGGCTCAGCTGCTCCCTGGGAAAAGCAAACATGGCACAGCAGTGCTGTGTTTGGGTAACAGTGTCCGGGAACACCTTCTGGAGAGATCAGTTGGAATGTGCTGGTGGGTGCTGCCTGAGGGCAGCTCAGCAGAGCACTGAGAGGTGCTGGGTGCCTCCAACCCCTCGTGCTTCCCCTCTCCCAGACCCTTTCCCTAAAACCTGGCTGCTTTTGCCTGGTGGGAGGCACAGCCAGGATCCTCCAGCTGGCTCTTGCCTGTGACAGGAGCAGAGGAGTGTTCAGCCTGCAGAGCTCTGAGCATTCTGCTTAAAAATGATCATTGCAAACCTCATGGAGACCCTCAGCTGCACATTAAATTGCTGTGATGCCTTGGAATTCCCAGTTCTCACTCTGTGGTATCTGGGGAATGCCCCTGTCCATCTCCCACCACTGCTGGGTGGGACATGGCCTGCTCAGCTGCTCGAGAGTGGATGCCAGTGGTGCTTTGGGCCTTTTCTGATGTTGTTGGGGTTGTTGACATCCATCCATAATTTATGTCGGTGTTTTCAGCTGTGCAACCCCCTTGGGGTTTGGAATCTTCTCCATCTTGTGTGGGGTGCCTCTGGAGTGGCGTGCAGGGATTTCAGTAGCTCTGTTTCAGGAAGCTGTGTGAACACTGGAGCTCAGAGCTTGTGTAGGAGCCCGTTGGGATGGGCACTGACCCCCACAAATACAGTTTTGCTTGGAAACAGAATCCAAGTTCTGCAAGGTCAGGTCTGGTCCCCCTTGGAGAGGAACTGGTCACTTCCATGTCCAGTTTCCCTGCTCCTGCTGGGAAAGGGCTTGCAGTCAGCAGCAATAAGGAGGTTTAGTGAGTTCTCCCTGAACACGAGTGTATCCAGGGCTCGGAGCATCGTGGTGGGCTTGCATTTCCCTGGCTTTTCTGTATTAAACCTTGACTGTGTGACGTGAAGTGACTCAGGGATATGAAGTGGAAAAGCCTTAGGGAGCTTAGAGGGGTTGTGGCTGCTGGCAGCAGAGCCTGCTGTGGGAGCAGATCTCCTGAGGGAATATCCAGTTGCTGCCCCTTCTCGGAGCTCAGCGCGAGGCTGAGCTTTTCCATGTTTTCCATCTCCAGTCAGTTCCTTCCTGCCTCCACTTGCCCTTGGCATTGGGAGCTCTGTGTTTGCCCCATGTCTGAGCTCTCCTGGTTCCCTGTGTCAGGTCAGCAATGCTGGAGCCCGTCATCCAGGTGGACCCCAGCAGGTTTAGAGCTGTGGTGTGTGGCAGTGACAGAATTCCCACCCCTAGGCTGGCAGAGAAGTACAAGGAGTGCCTGACCAGCAAGGAGAAGATCCTGAAGGAGATCGAGGTGAAGAAGGAATATCTGAGTAGCCTCCAGCCTCGACTCAACAGCATCATGCAGGTACCTGAGCTCTGCAGGTCACGCTCCCAGGGACAGCTCCTGGGCTGGTTTGGCTTTGGAGATGTTTCATTCCTGCTCAGGGTGGGCGAGGGGCAGATCCGAGACCCCTCCGGAGTCTCCTTTATGCGGCAATTCCCGCAGAGCTGCAGGAGCTGCTAAATGGGCCTTTCCCCGGAGAGCCCCACGCAGTTCCAGCCCCCTTGCGACTGCCTTGGGAGGGAAGAACAGGAGGAGGAACTGGGTTATTTCCAGATCCAAAACTTTCCCAGCAGAGGCAGCTGCCGGCCTTTCCCTGGGGCTCTCCACGTTTAACCCTTCCCACAGCTGCTGTGCCGGCTTCATCCCCCACTCTCTCAGGGTGAGGAGGATGAGCTGCTCCCTTCCCAGTGCTGAAGGCTCTCCCTGTCACTCCCCAGGCCTCCCTGCCTGTCCAGGAGTACCTGTTCATGCCCTTCGACCAGGCACACAAGCAGTACGAGACCGCCCGGCACCTCCCGCCGCCGCTCTACGTCCTCTTCGTCCAAGCCAGCGCCTACGGACAGGCCTGTGGTGAGCACCGAGGGGGCAGTGCCCCTCCATGGGCCAGATTTCACTCCTGCTTGCAGGAATCACCACTTTTTGGGGGTCTTTCCCCGCTGGCTGCTGCGCTGTGGGATTCTGCTGAGCGCAGAGCAGCGGGGTGGCCCCACAGCGCAGTGAGGCAGCAGCATTTGAAACCTTGTTTGCTCAGCTGCCTCGCTGGAAGAAGTGCTTGGGAAGCTCCCTTCCCACCCCTTCCCCCCTTCCCAAGGTCGGCAGGGATGTCCTTGCAGCCTGTGAGCTGGCTGGGTGCTGTCACAGCCTCCCAGAGGTCCCCTGTGCCTTGTGCCACCCATGGGGACTCCAAGACGGGAGGTGCCTTTCCCGGGCCTTGTAGAGACCCTTCCCACGGCTCACCTGGAAACCTTCATCCTTTTAGGAAGCTCTGTATTTTAAAGAGCTTTCTGGAGCCTCCCTGAGTCGGGAAGGATTCCTGGAAGAGGTCGGGAATCCCACTGGCCTGTCCACACCTCCTGTGGGATGAGGGCTGTGGAAGGACACTGACACTTGGCCACACCAGGTGCCTGCTGCATGTGCAGCCGTGGTGACACCGCTTCTCTGTCCCTGCTTGTCCCAGCCAGACCCCAACCCCTTTTGGCTCTTGATAATGATTTGGCCCTTATGGGGTCAGGGATAGTCCCTCAAAACTCTCATTTTCCATCCTCTGACCCCATCCTGCCCAGGATCCATCCCTGTGGTGACCTCACAGAACTTTCCGGACAACTACTCTTCCCACTGGCCCTTTGCTGGAGCTTCCTCCCCCAGGAACCAGGAGCTTTTGGGGCAGGGCTGCTTTGCTCACTGCCTTTCCAGGAGGAGTGGGATTCATAACTCAGTTTTCCTGTCTCCTCTGCAGATAAGAAGCTGGTGGTGGCCATTGAAGGGAGCGTGGAGGAAGCCAAGGCCCTTTACAAGCCACCTGAGGACTCGCAGGGTGGGTTGTGGTGTTGCCCTGGGGACTTGTTCCTGTGTGTCTGCGGCTCCTGGGACCCTGCTTTTGTTGGGAGAGGGGTGTCAGGGGGAGCCATGACCTTGGGAAAAGCCTGGTGGTCCTGCTGGCGGTGGGAGAGCTGAGCCCTGGGCAGTGCCTCTGACACCCCTCTCTCTGCACAGATGATGAGAGCGATTCCGACGCAGAGGAGGAGCAGACCACGGTAAGGGACAGCGCTGTCCCCCTCTGGCTCCGAGAGCTGGGGCTGGGAGGGGCTGGGAGCTGCCCCTGCACGCCCTGAGTGTGTGTGGAAGCGCAGTGATGTCGAATCCCGACCTTTCTGGGGAGGAGGGAGCTGCCATTTCCAGTTTGTGTCCCACATGCGGGAGCAGCCAGGGTACAAAGCTGCTCCTCTCGTGTCCCTCCACGCTCGCATCCCGCATCTCCGCCTGGAGCTGCTCCACTTTGTATAAATAGCCTGAGGGCAGGGAGCTGGTGTCCAACGGGGAGGGGAGGGATCTGTGTCCATCCCATGCCAGAAGAGTTCTCTGCACTGAGGCTTGTTCAGCACTCCTTGGGGGCAGTGTTTCTCCTACAGATAATTCCTACTGGATGCTGAGGAGAGGCTGGAGGTGCTGGTTGCTCCCAGCAGCGAAGCCTGAGGGGGCTCTGGGCCTCCACTCCCACCTCCTGGCAGCAGCACTGGGTGTTTTGGGCTGTTCCTGTGGGGAACGGTGAAGGGAAGGGCCTTGGGTGTCCAGAGAAGGGAGTGGAGCTGCGAAAGGGTCAGGAGCAACTGAGGGAGCTGGGAAGGGGGCTCAGCCTGGAGCAAAGGAGGCTCAGGGGGGACCTTGTGGCTCTGCACAACTCCCTGACTGGAGGGGGCAGCTGGGGGGGTCGGGCCAGGGAACAGGGATAGACGGAGAGGGAACAGAGTTTGCCAGAGGAGGATATAGGGGAAATTCCTTCATGGAAAGGGCTGTCCAGCCCTGGCACAGCTGCCCAGGGCAGTGCTGGGGTCCCCATCCCTGGAGGGGTTTAACAGCCGTGTGGATGTGGCACTGGGGGACAGGGGTCGGGGTGGCCTTGGCAGTGCTGGGGAGTGGTTGGAGTCGATGCTCTCAGGGGGTTTTTCCAGCCTAAAGGATTCAGTGATTCTAGGTTCTGCCTCTTGCAGTGGGAAAGCTTTTGGGCCAGCAGGTCCTTGGCTTTGTCTCCCAGGAGTGGAGACATTCCTTGGAGCTGAAGGAATGACGGGAACCAGAGCTGAGCTGGTTTCCTGCTCCTCTCCCTGCCCAGGGCAGCTGTGCCTGTGGTGCTGGGGGACTGGGGGACTGGACTGGAGGGAAAGAGCAGTGGGCTGGGAAGGTCCAGGGGTTGGTGAGGAGCAGGAGAAGGCTCTGAGAGCTGTTTTACCCCCCCAGAAGCGGCGCAGGCCCACCTTGGGCGTGCAGCTGGACGACAAACGCAAGGAGATGCTGAAGCGACACCCCTTGTCCGTCACCCTCGACCTGAAGTGCAAAGGTGAGGGGCTCTGGGGTGTGGCAGCAGCTCAGGGACTGGCCCCAGCAGCACCCTGGGGACCTTGGGGACAGCTGAGGGTATGGAGCAGACACCAATGTCACCCTTTCTGTGTGGGCAGATGAGAACGTGCTTCACCTGACCTTCCACTACCTGATGAACCTCAACGTCATGACAGTGAAGGCCAAGGTGACCACTGCTGTGGAGATGACCACGGCCATCAGTGCTGGGTAAGGAGAGCCCCGTGGGCAGCAAGCCTGGAGGTCACTGGGCACTGATCCCATGGGATCCAGGAGCCCTGCAGAGCCTGGAGGTCACTGGGCACTGATCCCATGGGATCCAGGAGCCCTGCAGAGCCTGGAGGTCACTGGGCACTGATCCCATGGGATCCAGGAGCCCTGCAGAGCCTGGAGGTCACTGGGCACTGATCCCATGGGATCCAGGAGCCCTGCAGAGCCTGGAGGTCACTGGGCACTGATCCCATGGGATCCAGGAGCCCTGCAGAGCCTGGAGGTCACTGGGCACTGATCCCATGGGATCCAGGAGCCCTGCAGAGCCTGGAGGTCACTGGGCACTGATCCCATGGGATCCAGGAGCCCTGCAGAGCCTGGAGGTCACTGGGCACTGATCCCATGGGATCCAGGAGCCCTGCAGAGCCTGGAGGTCACTGGGCACTGATCCCATGGGATCCAGGAGCCCTGCAGAGCCTGGAGGTCACTGGGCACTGATCCCATGGGATCCAGGAGCCCTGCAGAGCCTGGAGGTCACTGGGCACTGATCCCATGGGATCCAGGAGCCCTGCAGAGCCTGGAGGTCACTGGGCACTGATCCCATGGGATCCAGGAGCCCTGCAGAGCCTGGAGGTCACTGGGCACTGATCCCATGGGATCCAGGAGCCCTGCAGAGCCTGGAGGTCACTGGGCACTGATCCCATGGGATCCAGGAGCCCTGCAGAGCCTGGAGGTCACTGGGCACTGATCCCATGGGATCCAGGAGCCCTGCAGAGCCTGGAGGTCACTGGGCACTGATCCCATGGGATCCAGGAGCCCTGCAGAGCCTGGAGGTCACTGGGCACTGATCCCATGGGATCCAGGAGCCCTGCAGAGCCTGGAGGTCACTGGGCACTGATCCCATGGGATCCAGGAGCCCTGCAGAGCCTGGAGGTCACTGGGCACTGATCCCATGGGATCCAGGAGCCCTGCAGAGCCTGGAGGTCACTGGGCACTGATCCCATGGGATCCAGGAGCCCTGCAGAGCCTGGAGGTCACTGGGCACTGATCCCATGGGATCCAGGAGCCCTGCAGAGCCTGGAGGTCACTGGGCACTGATCCCATGGGATCCAGGAGCCCTGCAGAGCCTGGAGGTCACTGGGCACTGATCCCATGGGATCCAGGAGCCCTGCAGAGCCTGGAGGTCACTGGGCACTGATCCCATGGGATCCAGGAGCCCTGCAGAGCCTGGAGGTCACTGGGCACTGATCCCATGGGATCCAGGAGCCCTGCAGAGCCTGGAGGTCACTGGGCACTGATCCCATGGGATCCAGGAGCCCTGCAGAGCCTGGAGGTCACTGGGCACTGATCCCATGGGATCCAGGAGCCCTGCAGAGCCTGGAGGTCACTGGGCACTGATCCCATGGGATCCAGGAACCCTGCAGAGCCTGGAGGTCACTGGGCACTGATCCCATGGGATCCAGGAGCCCTGCAGAGCCTGGAGGTCACTGGGCACTGATCCCATGGGGTTTGGGAGCCCTGCAGAGCCTGGGAATCACTGGGCACTGATCCCATGGGGTTTGGGAGCCCTGCAGGGCGTGGAGATCACTGGGCACTGATCCCATGGGATCCAGGAGCCCTGCAGAGCCTGGAGATCACTGGGCACTGATCCCATGGGGTTTGGGAGCCCTGCACAGCCCAGAGCTCCTCATGCAGTGCCCCCTCTGCCCCCATGGGTCCAGGAGCCCTGCACAGCCCAAGCACCTTCCTCCTCCTCTCCTGTGCCATGACAGTGCGCAGTCAGGGAGTTTGGGAAGCTCAGCGGTGCCAGAGCTGTCAGGAGCTGGGGGAAAGCCTCTCCTGCTGACACATTCAGCCTCCCTGCCACTGGCAGAGCCTGGCAGCTCCCTCACCTGACTGCTGCCGAGGTCACCTTGTCCTGAGCTCTGGAGATGCAGCTGCCTCTCCCTGTGCTCCCCAGAGCCCGCTGGAGCCTCGTTGGTGTGAGGAACAGCTGAAGTGGCAGCTTTGGGAGCCTGCCCAGGGAGCTCCCAGCAGCTGCCAGGTCTCTGGTGGCTCTCCCTGGGACAGGAGATGGGAGAGGCTGGGCTGGGCTTGCCTGGCAGCAAGTGCTGCCTCCCAGCCTGTCCCCTATGCAGCCTCCTCGTCCTTTTGGGGTTCTCTTCTTGCTGCAGACACCCCAAACCCTCTGTGGCAGCAGCTGGAGATCCTGTGCAGGGTGTTCCCTCCCTCCTGCTGCCCTTGGCTGTGTCACCCCAAACCAGGGAGGCTGTGCCATGAGCCAGACCTCAAATCCTGCAGCCCGTTGTGCTGGGTCAGGCTTGTGAGTGCAGTCAGACATGAGGAATTTTGTGGCGCTGGAGGGAGCAGCTTCCTGGAAGAGCAGGAGCTGATGCCCTGTGATTTCCATCTTCTCCCAGCCAGGGAGGAGACAGCTCTCCTTTAGGAGGGGAATTAGGGGAAAGTCATTCAGGTCTTCAACTCGTGGAGCTCTTAATCCCCTTATCTGGGCTCGAGGGCTGTTTGTGGGGAGATGTGGAGCCCAGGCTGCTGCAGATTCACCTCTCCCCTCTTTCTGCCAGGGACCTGCTCTCCCCAGACTCCCTCCTCAACTGCCTCTATCCAGGGGACCACGGCAGGAAAACGCCCAACCCAGCCAACCAGTTCCAGTTCGATAAAGTGGGGTGAGTGTCACCCAGGCCACTGCCCTGACTTCCTCCCTCCAGCAAATCCTCCCTGGCTTGATGTGACCCTTCCTCGTTGTCCCCACAGCATCCTGACCCTGAGTGACTACGTGGCAGAGCTGGGACACCCCTACGTGTGGGTGCAGAAGCTGGGCGGCCTGCATTTCCCCAAGGATCAGCCTCAGGCATGGCACAAACCCCTCCCCTCTCCCCCACAACCTCGGGCTGAGCTTTGGGGTCCTGTCCTGTCCCCCTGCTGCCACCAGCTGCCCCCACACCGTGGTGCACCCGTGACTGGGGCAGGCTGGGCTCGGTCTGTGCGTGGGGCCGCGCTGACGTGTTCGTGTCACACGTGGGATGGTCCAAACCCTGTCGGTGACACTGAGGGACCCAGTGGGTTTCTGTCCCTGTGGGGGGGTGGCTCCTGACATCCCTCCTGCCCATAGCACACGGTGGCTGCTGACAATTCCCTGAGTGCCAGCCACATGGAGCTGACGGTGAAGCTGCTCCGGAGCCGCCTGCAGTCCCGCCTGGCCCTGCACAAGCAGTTTGCATCCCTCGGTGAGTGCTGGGCTCCCTGCCCGTCCCTGGGGTCACAGGATGCAGTGGCAGGGTCCTGCTGGGCTCCCTGCCCATCCCTGGGGTCACAGGATGCAGTGGCAGGGTCCTGCTGGGCTCCCCAGCCATCCTTGGGGACAGGGGGGCAGTGGCAGGGTCCTACTGCCCATTCCTTGGGGACAGGGGGGCAGTGGCAGGGTCCCCATGCAGGGAAGCATCTCTTCCCTGCTCAGCCAAGCTCCAGGCAGCCGTGGTCCTGAATCCCAGTTGCTCCAAGCTGCTGCCCATCTTCAGCCAGTGCCTGAACTGGGAGGGAGAGTGGAACAGCAGCAGTCACAGGGGAGGAGACATCAGCTGGCTGATGTCACCTTTGATGGGTGGCAGTGCCACCCTCAGCATTCCCAGTTGTTCCCTCTGCCCTTGGGAGTTGTAGGATGGAGGGAGCTGCCCTATTTTGGGTGGCAGAGGGAGGCTCTGCCCCTTCCAGTGCCCAGCACCGCTTTGGGAATGGCCATCCCAGCGCTGGGAAGCAATTGGGGATGTGGTGGGAGGTGCATTGCACACGCATGTGTGTTGTGTGCCTGTCGGGCAGCCCAGGGATCCAGTGGGGTCACAGGCCAGGGATCCAGTGGGGTCACAGCCCAGGGATCCAGTGGAACTGCGGTCTAAGAATCCCATGGGATCACAGGCCAGGCCTCTGCCGGGCACCTGATGGAGCTGCTGAAGGATCACAGCATCCCCAGGTCCCACTTTGGGAGCGTCCCCGCTGCAGGACAGTGCCAGAGCTGTGTCCCCAGCCCTGCCCTGCTCAGGGGGCCCTGTCCCTGCTTGCAGAGCACGGCGTCGTGCCCGTGTCCAGCGAGTGCCAGCAGCTCTTCCCCACCAAGATCGTGTCGCGCCTGGTGAAGTGGACGGCCATTCCCTACGAGGATTATGCCGTAAGTGCTGAGCACGAGGTTGAATCCCTCCCTTCCAGCTCCCTTCCAGCTCCTTTCCAGCTCCCACATGGCACTGGAGCCTTCATCCCTCCTTCTCTCAGGAGCTGCCCTACACCAAGGATGTGATAGAGGCTGGCTTGGCTGAAGACACTCACCTCTACTACATGGCCCTGATAGAGAGGGGAACAGGTAGGCACCTTGCCTTCCCTTGGGAATTCCCAATCCCCATCCCGGGGCGACTTCTGGGAGCCTCTGTGGATAACCCACCTGTGAGTGACACCTTTTCCCTGCCCAGCCAAGCTCCAGGCGGCCGTGGTGCTGAATCCCGGTTATTCCACGCTGCCTCCCGTCTTCAGCCTGTGCCTCAACTGGAAGGGAGAGCGCAACAGCAGCAACGACGACAACATTCGGGTACTGTGGGCTGGGGGGGAAAGGGGGCTGGCTGCAGCACCCCTGGCTTTTTTGGGGGTGTCCGCAGCAGTTCTGTGTCCATAAACAAGGGAATGTTGGGATGAGCTGGTGGCCGGACACTCGTGGGAATGCAGAGCAGAGATCCAAGCTTGTGCCGACCTCATCCCACTGTTTTCCAGGCCATGGAGAGCGAGGTCAATGTCTACTACAAGGAGCTGTGGGGGCCCAAACCGGGCTACCAGCTGCTCACCAACCAGCTACAGCGCCTGTGCATGGTGCTGGACGTGTACCTGGAGACAGAGCCCCACGACCCCAGCGTGGAGGGGCCCAAGGAGTTCCCCCAGGAGAAGATGTGTCTGCGCCTGGTCAGGTGGGAGCTGGCTGGGGGTGCTGGCAGGGACTCTGGTGGCATTGCTCATCCCTGGAAGCGTGTCCTGTGGGAATCTGGGCAGTATCCCGGGGACTGGGCCTTTTCTGTGGGTGCCATGGGCTGTTCCTGATCCCTGTGGGTCACGGCCTCTCCCTCTGCTCCTCTTCCAGGGGTCCCCTGCGCCTGAAGCCCTTCAAGTTCAACTACCCCCAGGGGTTCTTCAGCCATCGCTGAGCAGCCCTGGGCATCGCTCTGTGGGAGGAGTGTTCCCATCCTGACATTTCAGCTCCTTTTCCAAGATTTTGGGTTTTGTTTGAAGGTTTTGTAGTCAAAGGGATTAAACTGAACAAAAAAAATGCGTGGGTGCCTTGTCTGTGCAGAGAGCTGGGATGGGGGACCTGTGAGGGCTGCGGCGAGCCCTGTGTCCCATCCCTGGGCTCTGACAGCCTTTCCAGGGATGCTGCCTGCCTCCTCACTTCCCTCCCCACCACGGGCACTGGGGAGCTGAGATGGCTAAAAACTGAGGTGGCTAAAAATAGCCCTTTTCCAGAGCCCGCACTGCAGCCCCAGCCCGTCCTTGCCAGCTGGCTGCCATCCCATCAGCACGATCCCTGCATCCTGGGGGCTTCTCCGCTCCCTGGCCTTGGGGAGGGGAGCAGAGCAGGGTCCTGGGAGAGGCAGGATGAAGGTTGGGACGTCCCAGCATCCCTGCTCGCCCTGCTTGGCATCGGGGAGTTGGGATGTGCCCCCTCCCCGGCACCGCTCCGTGTGAGGGTCTGGTTCCACATCCAGAGCTGGGGTTCCATCCACTGTCCCTCCTTCATCCCAGCCTCTCCCTGTCTCCCCTGGGAGTGATTTATCCCCAAGGAAGGCTGACAGCCCCTCTCCTGCCCCCTCAGCCCCTGCCCTCGGTGCAGTGCTGCAGAGCCGGGCTGTGCCGCAGCCCTTGGGTCAAACCAGGCTCTCCCAGTCCCTGGGGAGCCACGCTTTAAAAAAAGGAAGGAAGGAAGGAAGGAANAGGAAGGAAGGAAGCAAGGGAGGGAGGGAGGAATGAAGGAAGGAAGGAAGGAAGGAAGGAAGGAAGGAAGGAAGGAACCAACCACACTGAAATCCTTTGGAAAGTGTGGCAGGGCTGGCCCTGTTTCCACGCTCAGGACACAGGGTCCTTCGTGCCTGCTGTGGGGTGTGTTTCCCCTCTGGAAAGCCCCTTGTCACCCACCCCAGCCCCGGGTGACAGATCCCAGCCCCACATTCCCACCTTCCTTCCCTGTCCTCCCCCCAGGACGAGCCAGCAGAGCCGGGGTGTCTCCGTAAGCACTTTTATTTGGTTATTGCACAGAAAGCAAAGATCAGTGGGCTGAGGTTCCTGGTGCACCGTGTGTGTCCGTGAGCATTCCAGCAGCTCCCAGCCTCTCCCACCTCTGCCCGGAGGGACTGTCACCCCCCAGGGCAGGGCAGGACCCCGCCAGCCCCCCCCAAAGCAGCTACAGCTCTGCATTGCACTCATCCATCCATTGCACATACATTAAATAAATGCACTTAGAGGAGAAGGGCGGTGGGGTTCCCCGGGGGTCCCCCCTCTTCTCCTGGGTTATAATTCAAGTGTTTAAATGTGGCGCTCGGCGAATATCACGTTCTGCGAGGGAAGCAGTCGCCCACCCGAGGGGCTCTCACGGGCCTATTGCTAAGGGAAAGCCTGGCCTGGGGGCCCTGGGGGTCCCTGGGGTCCCACCCCGGGCCCAGCCGTCGGAGGGAGCGGAGCAGCTCCCGTGCCCGGAGGTGCCTTCGGCGCCCGGGACTCTCCCATCACTTCTTCCCCGGCGCCGGCTCTGGGGCTGTGCCCTCCTTGCTGGAGGGAGCCTCGACTTTGGGGGGGTCCTTACTGGCTTTGGGCTCATCTTTGGGTTTTGCTTTAGCTTTGGGTTCTTCCACCTTCTTGGGTTCCTCTGCCTTCTTGGGTTCCTCTGCCTTCTCCTTCTTGGGCTCCTCTGCCTTTTCTTTCTTGGGTTCCTCCACCTTCTTGGGCTCCTCCACCTTCTCCTTCTTGGGTTCTTCCACTTTCTTCTTGGGCTCCTCCACCTTCTCCTCAGCCTTTGGCTTCTCAGCCTCCTTGGTGGCTGCTTTGCTGGCCTCCTGCTGAGGTTTTGCTGGAGCCTCCTCGGCCTTTCCCTCTTCAGCAGGTTTGGGGATTGGCTTGGTGGCCTCTTTGGCCTGCGGAGCCGGAGGCTCCAGCACTGCAGCCGCCTTCTCTTTGGGTTTCTCCTCTGCCTTGGCCGGGACGTCCTTCTTGGGAGCTTCCTCCTTCTTCCCCTCCTCGGGCTTGGAGGGAGCCTTCACCTCCTTGGGCTGCTCCTCCTTGGCGGGGGCCTTTGGCTCCTTTGGAGCAGGGCTTGGCTCCTTGTGTGGGGCCGCTTCCTTCTGCGGAGACTTGGCCTCCTCCTTCACGGGAGATTTGGCTTTCTCTGGGGACTTCACAGCCGGGGCCTTGGTCTCCTCCTTAGAGGGGGTCGGGGGCTTCTCTGGGGATTTCACAGATGGGGGTTTGGCTTCCTCTTTTGAGGGAGTTGCAGGTGGCTCCGGGGACTTCACAGCCGGGCTCTTGGCCTCTTCTTTAGAGGGGGCTGGGGGTTTCTCCAGGGATTTGACAGTCGGGGTCTTGGCCCCCTCTTTTGAGGGGGGTGTGGGTTTCTCTGGGGATTTCACTGTCGGGGTCTTGGCTTCATCCTTTGAGGGAGGTGCAGGTTTCTCTGGGGACTTCACTGACGGGGTCTTGGCCTCCTCTTTTGAGGGAGTTGGTGGCTTTTCGGGGGATTTGACAGCTGGAGCCTTGGCTTCCTCCTTTGAGGGGGTCGGAGGTTTCTCTGGGGACTTCACAGCCGGGCTCTTGGCCTCCTCCTTTGAGGGGGTTGCAGGTTTTTCTGGGGATTTCACGACTGGGGTCTTGGCCCCCTCCTTTGAGGGGGTCGGGGGCTTTTCAGGGGACTTGAGTGCTGGGGTCTTGGCCTCCTCCTTGGAGGGGGACTCTGGTTTCTCCGGGGACTTGGCCTCCTCCTTGGAGGGGGACTCGGGTTTCTCTGGGGACTTGGCCTCCTCCTTTGCAGGAGACTTGGCCTTTTCTTCACCCTCTTCTTCAGCTTTCTCCTCTTCTTCCTCCTCCTCCTTCTCTTCGGCTTTTTCCTCTTCAGCCTCTTTCTCAGCCTCCTCCTCCTCTGTGACCTCCTCGGTCACCTGGATTTCCTCCGTCTGCTCCTCCACAATCACCGTCTCCTTCTCCGATTTTTCCACCACCTTGATCTTCTCCTCGCTCTTCACCTTGATGCTGGTGGCGATGCTGGGAACCTTGGGGACCACCTCGGGGTAGGAGAGCATCCCAATGCCAGTCTCGAGCCGATATTCCTCCCCTTCCAGGAGCTTCCTGCCAGGGAGAGACCAGAGCAGGGCACTCAGTGATGGCTTCTCATCTCCTCCCGTGACCAGGAGCTGCCGGCCGTGTCCTGCAGCTCCGTCTCCTTCCCTGCCCATCCTGGATGACCCTCCTGCTCCTGTGGCCTGGGCTGAGCAGGTTTCCTCGCCCTTCCCTCCACACACCCCTGGGTCACCCAGCTGGACGGTGCCCACCATGGCTTCGGAGGACGGATGATTTTCTCACCAAAAAGAGCCCAGGTGTTAAAGAGGGACCTTGAGCAGACCTGGCTGAGACCCCCCCCACACTCCTCCCCCTGCCCCTCCTGTACCTGTAGGCAGCAATTTCGATGTCCAGGGCCATTTTGACGTTGAGCAGGTCCTGGTACTCCCGGAGCTGAGCTGCCATCTCCCACTTGGTGTTCCTCAGCTCGCTGTCAAGCTGCTGGATGGTTTCCTGTGGGCACACAGAGCAATGATGGTGGGGGGGCCACATGACACAGTCCCCAGGAGCAGGGGGACACAGAGCACCCCTAAACTGTCCCCTGGTCTCCAGCACCAGCGTGTCCTCACAGAGGGGTCTGCAGCCACCTCCTCCTGCAGACACACAGGGAAGGGGACACAGCCAGGGGTTGTCCCAGGGTGTCCAGTTGCCTTGGAGGACCTGGCAGGAGCCCTGCACTGCAGCTGAGCCCCTGGGCCGCTCCCAGCACTCCCTCCAGCAGCGACAAGCTGTGGGAATGCTTCCAGGACTCGGGTGAGTCCAATGGCAACTAAACTCCAGCCAGAAGCTGATGGGGCGTCACCCTGGGGACAGCACTTCATCCCAAGGCCACCAATGCAGCCCTCACTTCCCAGATCTTGAGGGGGGGAGAAGATGGTGCCCAAACCCTGCACACACTTCGGAGGTGCTTGTGACCATCCTCACAGGCAGCTCAGTGCCAGGCAGGGCTGTGGGGCAGCTCCGGGGGTGCTGAGGGACACAGCAGCCCGGACACCACCTCAGGCTCGGAGTTCCTGATCCCTGCGGGCCGGGGGAGGCCGGTTCTCACAGAGCCCCGAGCGTTTGGCCCAGCTCCCTCAAATCCCTGAAGCCAAAACCCCCAGCGCTGCTCCTCCCCGGCAGCTGGATGGTCCCTCCCCAGCCTGGGCCGCTGCCCACTCCGCCACAGTACCTGGTAGGACAGGACATCTGCATGATGGCGCTCCTCTGAGTCCTGCCTCTGCCTCTCCAGCGACTCCTGGGTCCCTTTGAGGGCTTCCAGCTCGGTGGTCTTGGCCTGGAGCTGCCGGCGGTACTCGGAGATCTCCTCCTGGGCCA
Organism: Oriolus oriolus; assembly: GCA_013400235.1. Lineage (NCBI taxonomy): Eukaryota > Metazoa > Chordata > Aves > Passeriformes > Corvidae > Oriolus > Oriolus oriolus. The sequence continues at coordinate 2,685 of VXBT01013041.1, read as the reverse complement.
CGCGCATGGCGTCCGTGTTCACCTTGGCCACCTCCGAGAGCTTGTCCAGCCTCACTGCAGCGGGGAAAAGGGCAGCTGCAGGGCGGGAGGGAAGGAGGCTGCAGCCTCCCCTCCTCGGGGAAACTCCGATCAGTCCCTGCCACCCATCCCTGTCCTCTGCAGAGCCGTCCCAGGCTCCTCGAGCGCTCTGCCTTCCCCACCCCTCGCTCTCTGCAGCGAAGGAGGACGGACGGGACGAGCTCGGGGAGTGTTTCTGCCATCCTGGGCTTCCCCCGGTGCAGACCCTCGCTGCAGCCCCCGCCTCCCCTTCAGCTGTGCCACGGCCGCTGCCCCACCGCGCTGCGCCCCCACCGCATCCCAAACACGCCAACCCCGGCCCGAGGCGGGGGAGGTTTTGGCGCAGCGCCCTGCGGGACGAGGGTGGGGCACAGAATGAGGGGACAGGAATGGGGAACACCGATCCTGCGGCTCCCGGGGCAGCCCCCGCCCCGCGGGACGGGCGCTCCGGGGTCGGCGCTGCCGCTGCCCGCGGTGCTGAACCGCCGCTGTCCGCGGTTCTGGACCTTCCCCGGGCACCCCGGGGGCTGAGCCTGGGGGTGCCGACCCCACCCCGCGCCTCCCCCCCCCAAGAAAG
>VXBT01013040.1:0-15542 GCA_013400235.1 Oriolus oriolus | reverse complement strand
GCCCAGGGGTCACACCGAGCTTAGGGCTCTGGAGTAGCAGGCGGGTGTCCGAGCCCAGGGGTCACACCGAGCTTAGGGCTCTGGAGTAGCGGGCGGGTGTCCGAGCCCAGGGGTCACGCCGAGCTTGGGACCCTAGATTAGCAGGTGGGTGTCCGAGCCCAGGAGTCACACTGAGCTGGCGGCACCCGTCCTGCGTGATGTCCAGGCTTGGTGATAAAGTCCAGCACATTTGTAAGGTTGCCATGCAGGTCGGAGTCTGAGCTTACAGTTCCTCTGAAGACAACAGATCTGACGTTCTGGTTATACATTTACAAAGCACATATCCCAGGGAGATGAATATAAGAGCAAGTGCTAAATAGAGTAGTATGATGCCCTTATACAGGGTGGCTGTGATTCAGGGTCGAAACCCGGTTGCGAACTGCAGTCTTTATCTTCAAACATCATACTTAATTTTAGGAAGTTGCTTTCCACAGACTAATTACTTCCTGCTAGTCTTAAATCTATTTTATGAAAATCTTCTTGTGTTTTTGCAAGTACTTTCCATTTTAAACATTCGGTTAAAAGCAAGAGGAATTGTTCAAATATTCAATTATGGAATTTTTCAAATTTTCAGAACTGCCTTTTAAAGAGAATTCTTGGTTCATTTCTTATTTATGGTATGCCTTTTTACTAATTTACCACGTTTAGGGGTGCTTAACATCTGATTTTTAGTAGCAAAATTGAGGCTTTTTAACATGCATAGACTTTTCAGATTGACCATGCTTCCTTCATCTATAAGCCATACACAGGCACTCACCTGCTGGTTATGTCGATATCACCCACTGTTCCTTGAGGATGCTGTTCTGTTTCGAAAAATGCCGTTACGGTCAGGTTGCACAGGTCTCTGTGGACACAGGTCTAGTTGAAGATGTCTCTGCTCACAGCAGGGGGTTGGACTGGGGGACGTTTACAGGTTCCTTCCAACCCAAACCATTCTCTGATTCTGTGGTTGTGCTTCATTGAGGAGCTAGCTGAAGTATTTTGGGGATGTTACAGGCAGTTTAGAAATAGGAGACTTTATCAGCTAGGCACCACGCATTATGACCAGATTGTGTGTCACAAGTAATGCTTTTCATTTGGAAAACAGGGTTTTATTATTATTATGTTTCTAATCTGAAAATTGTGTTTTATTCCCCAGAAGCTAAGCAAACAAAATGAAAACATTTAATCCCATTTTTTCTTTGTAGCTAGTCTTCTGTTTTCTAGAGGATTTTTTCCTTTATGAAATTTTGTTTTCTTTGGTTTTATGGGCACTTGTTGGTTTTTTTTTTTTTTTCCCCCAGCTGGAAATGCAGGCAATTTTAGAAATAGGTTTTAAGGGCCTAATATCTATTTCTGAAATTTGCCTAAGTGAACTAGGCAAATCTGTGACCTATCATGAGGCTGGTGAAAAACAGTGAGAAGGTGAGGGCCCAAGTGGCAGAACAGTTTCTTTCAAGGCATATGTACCACTGGCCTTTCAACAATGACTTTGTGACACCAGAGGGGTTATTTGTCAGCCTGTTCCCACCTGTGCGTTTGAAAATCATGCACTTAGCCAAATTTCACGGCTTTCTCCTTGTCAGTAATCACTTGCCACTGTCCTGTAATTCATGCAGTAGAAATGGATCTCAATGAAATGGAAGGTGTAGTAACATTGTGGATTTGTTTTGTGAAACAAGCTGGAGTAATAGATTCTGGGGTGGAACAGGCATTGAAATTACATTTTCCCTTCCATTTCAAAATGTGTCGCCCTGCAATGCCAGTGTAGTTCATAGGTCAAAATCTTACCAAGCTTCACTGAACTAATAAGAAAGTATAATTTATTTGCAATTCAAATTTCTTCTCTTAAAACCACTGGTTTAGGATAGCAGAATTAAAATTTTAGCCTTGATTTTTGTAAATCCATGCTGATTCAACTTATATTTCACTTGATTGCTAGAAGTTCCTTATTTCTTGCATTAAAAAAGAACGCATGTATTTGTGTGTAGTTCCTGGGGATCATCTGTGGAATAGTGGCACGGTCCAGTCACATCAGTGAGTTAAAAGACACAGGAACACGAGGTCCTGAGAAATGGTGAGGAAAGTATACTCCAGTGAAATACGGAAGAATTTCAAGTGATTTTAATATGGAAAATATAAGAGTTTGCTCATTCTCTTTTCTTCTTGTTTTTCAAGCCTTTGGTGGCTTTCTCTTTTATCCAGTGGTGCATGGTTTTCCATCAGTCTTTTGGAGAAGTAAAACAGGAAAAAAAGCAGAGAAAAACAAAAGAACCCTAAAGCTTAATTTCCACTTGGTTTGTATTAAAATTTGTATAGTATGTTGGTAGTTTATGATGTTCACGTTGTAATATGGATACTGAAATAGAATGTACTACTTCATAAAGTGCAGTTGAGTTCTGCTGTTGTATAATCTAACTTTGAATCATTACGTTTTGAGTAGTATTAAAATCAAATGTGAATTAGAATTCCTTGCTTGTGTCTTTTTAAGGTGTCATGGAAAAACTTGGGCTTGGCCCAGAGGTCCTTCTACAGGAGAATCCCAGACTCATCTATGCTAGACTTACTGGGTTTGGCCAGACAGGAAAATATGCCAAGTCTGCAGGTCACGACATCAATTACTTGGCTTTATCAGGTAGGCTGTAAAATTTCCTGTTAAATAAAGTTTCTTTCCTCCCTTTAATCAAGACTCAAGAACTTGCTGAAAGCAGATAGCTCAAAATTTATCTGAGGTGCAGTCTGGTGAAACAGCTGATCTGAAGTGTCTCTGTCAGTGAAATGGGGCTTTCCTTTCACTGGGCTTTTCCCAGATGCTTTCAGTCAGCTCTGGCACTTGCTTAGCCCCTCCGTAAACTTCCTCACAAGTCAAAAACTGGTCAGAAGAAATGAGGATGTTTTCTGCAGGGTTATTGAGGTGGAGCAGTTCATTAAGGGATCCAGCCAGTCAGCACAAGAAGGGAGGAAACATGTACTGGACAGGCTGTTCGTTTTGCAGCAGCAGTGAGCTGTTACAGGCTGGATCGGCATGTCTTCCCAGGCTGTACATGATTTTCCTTCCTTTGTGCTACTCTGTCTGAATAAAGTATGGGAATATTTATCTGAAGAGAGGACTGAACTTTTTCTTCAGGGCCCCTCTCCTTGAAAATCTGTATCCTTTATAATCCTGAAAGGGCTGCAAATTATTTTGCATGCTCGTGAGCAGATTTTTTTGAGCAAAGGAAGGCTAGGCAGCATAAGACAATTGAGCTCTTGTGCTTTTCTGCTTGTAAATATATCTCCACTGATACCAGCTGAAAGGAAGTAGGCTTCAAATAAAGTGGAAATGCTACATTTCATTAAGGTGTTGTGGACATTATGATTTTTTTAAGTGGTACGATTTTACAAGTATGCAGTAGCAAACTAACAAAATTACTCAACTCTGGTGATGCCCATCCGTGCATGGCCCTGCCTCCCTCTCTTCATGCTGGTTCTGTCTCTAATGCTTCTCTGTGCCTGCGAAGGAGGAGAGAAAGTGGCTCAAAAGTTCTTGGCTTCCCAATGGATAAAGCAGTTCTTCTAGCCCCAGTAAAGGGCTGGAGCAGAGGCATTGCAAACCTGGTGATCTGGTATCACCTACTATGAGGAGTCACAGTGTTGTGGAAGTAAATTTCTTTAGGGGTGGGTTCGGTCTTCCCTCATGTGAAATTGTAAGAGAATAAAAAAATTTTAAAAAGATGCCTTGTTTGAAACACTTTTGACTTCATGTCAAGATGGTTTCAAAATATGAGGGTATTTTTATTTGTTATTAGTGGAGGAAAAGAGTCAGTACAGAAACAGCATGGTTCATCCCTGTCTTAGTTTGTAATACTTTCTGGTTTACAAATGGAGTGATTTTTTTCTCTGGAGCTGATTTAGTCAGTAGTGTTTTGGTTAGACATCTTCCTGTAATAATTTGGCTCGTAATTTCACAGACCAAGTTTTTCTACCTATTAAAAGGAAATAGAGCAAGGAGTTTGAGAGGTGTCATTTCTCAAAAATGAGATCTCATATTCTGAGTATTTTTCTAATGAGCTTTGGCTTCCTTTAACTAAAAAATGGCTTGTGTTAGGAACTCTTGAGAAGTCAGTATATTAATCTTCTGGTGCCTCTGACTACTTTTAGACTATTAAAAGGAAGGTTTTACGCAGCAATAGGAGTTTTACCCTTGCGCTACAGAATTTGGAAATCTTTTATACTGTGCTGTCCGTTGCTTGCATGTAGGAAGTGCATTAGACCATTAGCTAACTAAACAGTGCATCAGAACCATGCAATTCTCAGGAAATTCTGACCATGTATTCTGCAAGTCACAGACCTTAGGCCACAGACATAGGTGAGATGATCACACTTCAGTTTCTTGCTTGCTCAAAGGGAATCGCTATGAGGCAACTATAAAGAGTACGGTCACAGTAAAGAGGTTGTTCGGGGTGGCAGGGAAATGCTAACAAATTCAAAGCTCTGACTGAAGTAAATTGGCTTAGCCTTTGCTCTAATTCCTTTCGTTTCTGCATAATTGCTAGCAAAAACATAGGTTGCCTGTGTTTACACTGCATGCAGTCAGAGATAACCTTCCTGTGCTAGTTACCTGTTCATCTTAGATGCAACCTTTTTTTCTCCAAAGGTAGTTGGAGAGGGACGGTAGGACTGAAGCAGAGTTGTCAGTATAAGATCCATTGTTATGATTATTATTTCGTTGGTTATGCCCACCTGTACATCTGCATTTTTACTTAAAAATCTTCAAAGAAGAGCAATTTAACAAAGTTCCTTTGAGACACGTTCATAATGTCTCTTACGGGCAAGATTCAATGCATGTACAAAGTACTAATATAGAATTATTGCATACAATTATTATTGCAATAATACAAAATTATTGCTTACAAAATATTGCACTTTTTTTATAAAATTTTGTCCCTCTATAGCCAAAATGTCAATGTTTATCTGTGAGACTTTTGTCAGTCTCTTTACATCTTCATTAATGTGATTTCACATATTTTTGTTCTTTTGTGAATTAAAGTGTAACTATTAGCTAAGACATAGCCTAGCAGAGCTAACACCATTAGAAGATTGCTTTATCCCTTATTTATTTGCATAGATTGAAAAGAATGAAGCTTTGCTTGTAGAAATTAATGTTTATAATTAATTTTATGCTTATCTTTTCTTTATTTTCGCTTCTGTCAGGTGTGCTTTCAAAGCTGGGTAGAAAGAATGAAAATCCTTACGCACCCTTAAACCTTCTGGCTGATTTTGCTGGTGGAGGTGTCATGTGTGCAATGGGCATTGTTATAGCCCTCTTCGAACGTGCCAGATCTGGCAGAGGGCAGGTCATTGATGCAAGTATGGTAAGTTTGGTCTCGAGGAACATGGGGTTTCTTAGGTTTGCTTGAGTTTTCTCCTACTCTAAATCTGTAAATGGGAGGACGTAAGATTTAAAATTGAGATTTGGGAAAGCAGTGTCATGAAATGGCTGTTCCTTCACATGCAAGCAGTTTTCATGGATCACTGCTGCTATAACATCTTTATGACATGGAACAAGTACTGCAACCCTCCCCCTCTCCCTTCTTCTGCCCATCTGCCTTTTTCACAAAGTATTAGCTGTATATATTTGAAGAGTAAGTGTGGTGTATGGAGATAGGGCATGTAATAAACAATTGGCATACTGCGTAACAGCAAAAATGACAATACTGTGAAAATAAAAACTTGCATTAGCTTTATTCAGGACACATCTTCTTACAAAATTGTGACAAGGTGTATCTTGTTAGAAGCACTGTTCCCTGGGACAGTTACTCTGCCATGGATCATAGCCAAGAAGTCAAACACTTTGTGACTGTGCTGTAAGGGAAATTAAAGGCTATATTATCTTAATAATGAATGCTATGGATTTTTTTTTCCACTGGAAGGCCACCCACTTGCACACAGAGAAAATATACTTACTTACATTTATCCTTGAAACTTATGTTATCTGAGTATTGTTTCTCTCTTGTTCTCCTGTTTTCCTTTTTAAAGAATATTGTAGTTAAAATTTGACCTCCCTTTGAGGCATTGTACAGTGAAGGCTAAGGTTTTGCCTTAAATGTAAATTGAAAAAGAAATTACATTAGTTGAAACAAATCCCTTTGTTGAAGTGGTCTTGAAGAGACTAGAATAGCAAGAGATACCGGATTTCTTGACTTCAGTAAGTTTTTGACAAATCCACATGATGTTCTCAGAAGCAGTCCATGGCCTTATGGTCTAGATGAAGATTTTATTGGAACACTGCAAAACAGGACTAACATTTTTACTGTGACAATAGTTTTTAGTAGTTAGTTGTCAAAATGAAAAACTTAACAAGTGGAGTTCTGTAGGTGTTTGTTGGGGTTTCTTTCCTGTGTTTTCTCCAACAAGCTGAATGGCAGGTGAGCAATTGTGTGCAGTAACTTTGCAGATGATGCACATATATGAAGGACTATAAGCATGTTGGACTTGGATTAAATTTGAAAATGACCTTTTCAGATTGGACCAATGACCTGAAAAAAATTGGCTGCCATTCATGGACATTGCTGCTCTGTAGTCCTCTGTGCACAGAAACAATTTGCTGCACAAATGCAGTGGGAGAACAATTGGCTAAAGTACAATCCTGGGGGTTTGTAGTAGTCACAAGCTGAACATGAGTCAACAATATCATCCTGTTACAAAACACATACATACTGTTTTAGGACGTATAAACAGGAAACAGAGTCAGCAAAGTTTCTGAAAGAATTATTCTAACCTATTCAATGTTTATGAAGTCTCAGGAAAATAATGTTTCTGATGCTGACCACCATCTTTCAAAGTTGCTAATTAGAGGAAGTCCAAGTAGCACAACAAAAATTATGACTCTAAAAACACGACCTAAAAGAACATTTAAAGGAGATTGTGTATTTGTGAAAGAAAAACCATGGAGAATTGTGACAAGTCTTCAAATATTGAAAAATATACTTCTTGTAGTTTATAGTATTACCAAATTTTCCTTGTCATACTGCAGAGAACGAAAAGAATTTGGTAGAAGAAAATCAGTCAAGTCTGCTAATGTTCTAAGGAAGTTCGTAGCTCATTTGGAGTGGAATGTGTTGTGGGATTTTCTAAGCCCTTAAAAATTGTCTCTTCCAATTTTTTCTTGTCTCGTCATAATTGTGGGATTTACAGTTCCCTGCTGATGTGCCTGGTGACCTGTGAAGTGGATGGAATGTTGTCCAGTATCACAGGACGTACTTTAGCTGGCATTTGGTCATATTCCTTATTGAATGAATAGACTTTTGGTGACACAGTTGATGAAAGTTACACATGCATCATCAGCAGGAAAGACAATTAAATTGACTGGGTGGATGAGCCTGTTTTTACACCTGAGGGTTTTTTTTTTGTGGAAGAAAAAAAATGTGCAGCATTTCAGCTGTTTTGTTTTACATTATTTTTTGTTTAATAAGACCCATTACTTAAGCTGTTGTACAATGTTGGTAGTGTGAATACACTAGTGACTCAGACACGTGGTAGAATTTTCTACAGTAGAAATTGCACTGTGCAAAATGTAGACACTGGGTCCTGCGTTTCATCTATCTGTCTCAGAAGAATTGAGTGCCTGGCCTGAATTGATTTCCTGCTAGTTGCTGTCTCTTCTCATTGACTCTGTAGGGGTCATGGCTACAGGAAGCCAGGCAGCTGCCATGTGGAGTGGACACTGTGATGTGACACAGTAGGTACAGTTGTACCTCTGCGTTCTTGCACCACTCTGGAACAGACGCATGTGAGTCAGGGCCACAGTTTGGGTTCACTACATCAGCCACAGAATCTTCTGCTGATGGTAGGCATCTGACTGAGCATAACTCACTCTTTGTGAAACAAAGACAGCCACAGGAAAGGATGCTGGTAATGATTGCTTGCATAACAGTCTCATGGCAGGAGCATTTAGCAGTCCAACAGAAGACTGAGTTTCCAGCTTTTTCTCAGCCTGGAGGTATTCAAAACCAAAACTCCCACATCCTAGAAGCCTTTATTAATCACGAGGATAAAGATTAGGTTGATGTGGATTCATTCTCACTTTTGTTTGAACTGTTTTCACTCTGCAGAAAGAGCAGAAGGCTTGGGGAGCAGACAGGTCACCCAGTGGGATGGTGCCTCTGGATTCTTGTGCCTGCTTCAGAGACTGCAGATATTTTTTAACATGAGGGAGACATTAACTGAAACACATAACTGTTACTATAATAATTCTGCAATTAGACTTGAGTGGAGTCTCCCCATGTTGTCCTTTTCATGTTGTGAAAGAACATTAGTGAGTGTGTGATGTTATTTTTACATGCCTTTGGAGGTCTGGTGCAGATGTTAAGACACTTTTATTTACTTGTCTCTGAATTGCAGTGGGCCTCAGGCAGAACCTAGCTGTCCAGTTGGCCAGACAGGGATATTTCTAAAGTCCCTATACCAGCAAGAACAGATGTGCTGTTTTATTTTAAGTGTTTCCAGGGTAAGTAGCACATAGGTATTGTATAGGTGCTGACTATGAGTTTTGTCAGCACTGAAATTAATTTTCAATTAGGGTTTATCCTGATATTTTCCCTGTGTTTTATTATCTTACTTTCAGTGCTTTTTGTGTAGTGTTATTTGTTGTTAATATGAGCAATGCAAGATCAGATCATTAGTAAAACAGACTTTATTTTAATATCCTTGCAATAATTTTGCTGATACGTAGATGAAGGTATACAGTATTTTCTCATATGAAAGTACTTTAATTTACTTTAACATGTGACAGTGAGGACAGAAGTATTTCTGTCCTTGAAGCAGTACTAGGGAAGAGCACAAGTAACACACATTAAATGAAGAAGCCTTCTTGACTCCATACTTCAGCAATTTGCCTGTTTTAAATCCTCGCTTAGAAGGGTAGAAATGAATAGATCTTTCTACATGAAAATTTAGTAGCCTTTTGTTTTGGTATGGTATCCATGCTTTTCTCTGTAGACAATATTAGGTTAGTTTCACACAGGTGAAAATGCATGAATCAAGTGATCATCAGAGTAATACAGCTCAGGTTTTAATCTGTTCTAGTGGAGTGTTTCTGGCCATATACTTGTTAACTGGTTTATCTTTGCTTACAGTACTTTCAGTACAGTTGAAAGACAATTAATTGTGCTGATGAGCAAAACTAGGATGTGATTTTGCTTGAAAGACTGGTACAACCTTGATAATTATTGAAAGGCTAAACAAATTTTATCTGGTTGTACTCCATGTAGACAAAATTTTGAGGAGCAAGTTGAAATGGGATTAATCATATCTTCTAGTGCTGTATTCATCAGACACTTGCCTATGTAGAGATTACTTTGCTATGTGTATGTAGCTGCCAGTGATCACAGTGGGAGAATAGTTTTTGTTTTAACTTAGTGTTGGAGATTTGATTTGATATCCTTCAATTTTTCTTCTAAAAATAGCAGTCTTCCTGTAATCAGTATATTTAAAGGAGATGAAAATTCGGCATTTATAGGACTGGTACAGGCATCTTGTTTTCCAGAGGTTTGGAAGGCGTTGGGCTGTGTGATGCTTAATATTGTATAGAGCCAAGGAGCTTGTCCCATTCCTTGAAATTAGTCACTCATTGTGAACATTTAATGACTCTAAACTTGCTAAATGAGGAAGCTTTGTGCATTGAAGGTGCGTTGTCCATCTCAAGCTGCCTTACTACATCTATGTTCTTTCTTAATCTCTAATTCTAGATGATTTCACAAATGCAGTATAAACAGTAATGGAAAATTGAAGAAATGAAACTGCTTACCAGAGATTCTGTCATTAAAAATCTTAGCAAAGAGCAGAACTGGCTTTTTGTTGTTTTGTTTTGTACAGAATTTAGGTAACATGCCAACTAATTTACTGGAGCTTTTATTTTATTTCCCCTGAATCTTCAAGGTAGAAGGAGTAGCATACCTAAGTTCTTTCCTGTGGAAATCAGAAGGTGTGGGACTTTGGAGCCAACCTCGAGGTGAAAACCTGCTAGATAGCGGTGCGCCTTTTTACGAAACCTACAGGACCTCTGATGGAAAATTCATGGCTGTTGGTGCCATTGAGCCTCAATTCTATAACCAGTTAATAAAAGGTGAGTAGGTTGGAGCAGTTGTTTCATAACAGCAAAGCATAATTGAGTGCATTCTTTAACAGTTGATTTTGATTTGTGATACGTGGTTATGTGATTTCTTTGTAAAAGCCAAACACTTCCTGAAGTGAGTTGGGTGGTTGTGTAGCTGTTTAATTGACTTTCTTTTTCAATTAATTTATTTCCTTTTCACCCACAGCAACTACACTTAAATTGTAAGTTTTCTTTTGGAGTTATTGTAATGGTAGTCTGTGATGTGACTGGAGCACTAAACAACTTTTTCTGGAAATCACTTTTTTCAAATGATTGTGAATCTGCTTTAAAAAGGAGACCTAATTCTTTGATATTGCAAATAGAATTTCAAGCAATTTTGGTTATTTGTACTATAATTAAAAAAAACCCCAAACCTATTTAAATTTTTTCAGAAAGGAATATTGACTGGAAGTAGCTCATAGTATTTCTTGATAGAAAAAAAATTTTTGGAAGCAAATTCTGCTTTAGTAATTAATTTCCACCACACAATTTCAGAGTGCTTTTGGTGTCCTGCTGTGGATATAATATTTATGTTTGACTAAGACTCTTTAAATATGAATATAAATCATGATTTTTCTCTTCGAGAAATTAGAATGGGTTTTGCAAAATATTTAAATGTATGAAATCAAAACTGAAATTTTCTGCTGGATCTGTACCTCTGAACTGTTTGTGTGCTTTAAGCTTTTTATCAGATGAGCTCTTAACTTCTTACTGGTTATTTAATTAAAATTTTTTTTTCTATTGTTCTTCTTTGGTAGATTGCCATGCTTTCCATACAGAATTTGTGAAAACATAATTGTATTTATTCTTTTCTTCAATGCCCAGAATATGAAGGCTATAAGAAGTTCTCAATTTAATTTTAGTTTTGCTTAGTGAGTTGAAGGAATGTCAGCTAAGGATTCCTAAAGTGGATGTACCCAGTGTTATGTGAACTGCTTTTGTCCGTGGGTGACTCACCCGGGGCCGGTCTCTGCTCAGTGAGCGTGTCAGGGGAGTAGTTCCTTATTCTTGCTCAGTCTCTTTCCCACTGATTATTTCTTGAATTGTAGCATTCCTTGAATTGTGTTCTTGCTACAATTTGTACTGGTTTTGGCTGGGATAGAGCTGAATTTCTTCACAGTAGCTTGCGTGTGGCTGTGATTTGGATTTGTGCTGGGAGCAGTGCTGGTAACACAGGGATGTTTCAGTTACTGGTGAGCAGCGCTTGCACAGCACTGAGGACTTTTCTTCTCCTCACCCCACTATACCAGCGAGAAGGCTGGGGGTGCACAAGAAATGGGAGGGGATCACAGCCAGGGCAACTGACCCAGCTGACCACAGGGACATTCTGTACCACAGGACACCGTGCTCAGCAATAAAACTGGAGGGGAGATTGGTGGGTGGTCACTGCTCAGGGACAGGCTAGGCATTGAGCACTTGATGGTGAGCAATTGTTTTCATTTTCAGCTCTTGTCTTTCCTGCCTTATGGGGTTGTAAGGTTGGGTGTGCCTTTGGAGAACAGGATTCCAGAGAGAGAGCTTGTTCCTTACGCTTTGGCGTTGTTCCCTTGCAGCTTGTGGTTCTCCCTGAGGTCTTGCACAGCTGTAGCTGTGAATGGCCGTTTCTCTTGTAGCTTAACAAAGTCCAGGTAATTGTGTGGAGTACCTAAATTGGTACATGCTGCTACCTGAAATACATGAGGAAGGCTCCTGGAGTGACTCAGGGCCATGTCCAGCGTTACGTTGGACAGATCAGACATCAGGTTTGGAAATGCCATGTTCTTGGCTGAAGAAGATGGTACTTTTTGTCTCTAATTGTCCTGAGAATAACTTGTTTGTGAACTGAAGTTGTAAGCAACTTGATCTTGAAAAAGAAAGTGTAGTTGATCATTCCACATTGATTATTTGCAGTTCGTTGAAATGTTTTTCTCATCTAATCCCCTGAGAATTTTCTTGCTTGCATGGGAGTTGGAAAACAAAAGTAAATATAAGACTCTGTCAAAGTAAAATGTAGGCCCTTGCTCTGGGAGTTACATAATATGGAATTCCAATAAATATCTTCAGGGAGAATGCCTATATTAAATACAAATCAAATGAGAAGGAAATAAAGCTGCATACTCAAATACCCATAGGTTTGGCTTAAGAGATCAAACACTGGCCTGCAGTATTCATGGCCTGTAGTATTTTATTGTTTGGAGACTTAAGTTGAATCATACCTAAGCTACAGGGCTGGGATAGAATTGGTACTTGTTCGAAAATCCCCCAAAATTCTGCAGTGGTGTCTGGTTCTGTTTGTGACTCTTTTTCTCAGTGAACTTTCTCTGGACAGTCCTGTCTTGTATTGATCATCATTACAGCGCAAGACTTTGGCTTTTCTCTCTCAGCCAGGTTATTTAGAGAGAAGCCTCTGATGGATGAAATTAGCGGCCAGGTGATAAAAAGTCACTGATAGTCTCTGTCTTCTTTGGATAGCTCTTTACTGAGGAAGATGCAAAAATTCTGCTTTTCTTGTAGTTGTTTCTCAGAAATTTAGAGCAGCAACTCTGAATTCTTCTGCTTATGTTGGGGCACCCACACTGGACAACTTTATTTTCATGTTTGAAAGTATTCCTTATGCTTACAATGCAGAGAAGTTGCTTGATTTTAACAGCTAAAGTTTCAGAAATAGTTATTCCAGCAATAAAGAACTGGTGTGTATCCACTTGTAAGTAGAAAATAACTGCAATCATTGTTGCATATGTTTCAATTTGTTTCTGGCATATTTAAAAAATCCAACACACATACTGCAGTCTATGAGGAAATTTTGCCTTTTGCCTTTAATTGTATCACAATCTTTTCTTGTGTACACTCAGTGAATTTTCTCTGTTTATTTTGTAAAAATGTGTTGTTTAAAGTAAATGACCAAACTCAAGATTTTCTCCCAGTATGGAATTTAAAGTAACTGGTCTTCTGTCATTGTCTTTAAGGTGCATATTGTGATCTGTCAGATTTTCACGTAGGAAGTATTTATTCCTTTCAGTACTAGGGTGTCAATCTTTCTGAAGCAATAGTGCACTGAATTAGAACAGCAGAACCTTCTTGTGACTTAGGGATTATTTCCTTTCTGGGATACGTATTGCAGAAATTAAGTTCAGAATTTTAGCCTTTGCATATTATAGGGAAGAAAAAGGTGCCTGTGAGAATTGTACTGCTCTTTCACAAACCTGAGGAGCTTTGACTTAGGCTGAGTCGTCTGTTCTGGGTATTAACTCCAGCTTTGAAGTGGGTTTAAAGTGGTATATTCCAGTTGCAATTTCCATAATTTCGTGTCATAGCTTTTCTCTGTATGTCTGGTCAGTTCTGCTGGTGAAGAATTTGGTGCTATCCCAGATAAAATATATTCAAAAACCACTTGATGTCTCTCTGTCCATATTCAGAGGGTAGATTACTTTTGCCACTACTGTAGAATAAGAGCTCAAGGATATGGGTGTTACAGATGTCAGTTGGAGACTTGAAGACTGCAGAATTGAGAAAGCAGCATGATTTCTGGACCATTTGTCCCTGCTCACAGAATTCTGCTTAGCCAAAGCAGAACTGATTTCCTTTTGCTTTTGGTTCACTTCAGTGTTTCCCTGCAGAGTTCCTGCGGGAACCCAGTGCTGGACCCAACTGCAGTTAATGACATGGTGAGGAAAGTTCTTAAGGAGACTGCAGAGGGAAACTAAATTTAAGAAAATAGAGCATTTTAGTTTGAGAAGATTGTTGGCATTGTAGATTGCGCTCAGCAGTGAAAATTAAGTTTATGCTTGCCAGAAATTTATTCATTAAATAAATAAATAAAAGGCTTTATGAGAAACTGAAGCTATGTAAAATAGATGCAGTAGAGAAGTATTTTGGGCTCACTGTTGATAATTTGCTATTAACAAGCAAGCTGTAGTCCTTTTACAGGTATTAATTTTACTACTACAAAAATCAATACAATAAATAGCTAAAATGCCTTGGCATCTTATGAAAAAACTGATGTAAGAAACATTTGCTACTGATGTTAAGCTTTAATCTTTTGACAGAACAAGACAGAATGTCTTTCAACTGACCTGTGAATTGCTTCTGCAGGTTTGTTCTGTTTTTTAGCAGTAGGTGCTTAGTACTGCTGCAGCCGGGCTGCAAGGGGCATGAAGAACACAGTAAATACTGTAGAGCAGGAGAGAGTTAGAGTTTGATTCTGAGTTGTGTGGTATAAAGTCAGTTACACAAGGTGAACTTAGTGTCTGCTTACATTGATGTGGAAAGCACTGACAGTCACTAAAGTCCTGAACATGTACTCCATAGTACCCCTTTCATACTACTTCAATACTCCTACATTGCATGACTTCAGTTTAAAAAAAGAAGGAAAAAATTAGGAAACAATTAAAAAACATCATTATGGAGGATTTCCACAGGGCTCTCCATTCTCTGATTGTGAAGTATTGTGTACTGTTTCCTCATTATGTTTTAGACTCAGTTATACATAATGTCGTGTTTTATTTTAATTTACTTATTATGATAAGCCTTAAACATTGTATAAATACTGTAGAGGGCCAGGCTCTTGCTGCATCAAAACATTTGCAGTTGTGGTAGTTAAGCATGTCAACTTGGAGTACAGCTATAGATGCATTTGCAATGACCCTGGTAATACTGTGGGCCTGATCAACCATTTGCTGAACTGTCACTTTCTAAAAAATCGTTCAGTTTCAGAAACATTGAGCAGAGAAAAAAATTTACATAGTTTGTTTAATGAAAATTCACTACTCTCTTGAAATATTCCGAAATTCAATTCCCTCTCACACTGAAAACAAGTTTTATTTTGTCTGAAAAATCAGGATGGCATTCGCCTTACAGCTGTTGTTTGGGCCAAAATGAAGGTTTCCCATACTAGATTATTTTATTCAGTCATGTTATTACAACATAATTTCAAAACTACTCTACTGTGACCATACATTTTTGAAAAGAAAATTAGCAAGTTAAACAAGCAACAAAATACTGAACAAAACTCTGCTTTTAAAATAGTATGACTGAAATAATATAAAAAACTGTTTCAATTTCTGACATACCAAAGCAGCTTCACTGATTTATCTAATGAGTTTTGCTGGTTTCTTTCTCTTGAAATAGGTGCCTGATTTTACTAGAGTTTCTCTAAGTTCTGTAGAAATAGAGATTTCAGTTTGCTGCATGAATAAATGACATGGGGATATGTCAATAAAGCTGTAGTATTTGAAGGACATTTAAAGCTATATCATTGAATCATTAAAAAACAGTATTCATGGACAAAAACTCTCTAACTAATTAAAGTTAGAAAGTGGTATGTTTATTACGCCGGCGGGCGTCACGGGAGTCGCCTCCTAGAGACGTGCCAACAACCAGCATGGTTGTTTGCCCTTTATTTATTTCACAA
>VXBT01013035.1:438281-451931 GCA_013400235.1 Oriolus oriolus | reverse complement strand
CCAGGGATGGGGGAGCTACAGCTCCTCTGCGAAATCTATTTCAGGGCCTCACCTCCCTCACAGGGACGAATTTCTTCCTAATATCCAGTCTAGATCACAGAATATCCGGAGTTGGAAGGGATCCACAAAGATCATCAGTCCAACTTCTGGCCCTGCAGGCACCCCAGCAATCCCACCCTGGGCATCCCTGGGAGGGCTTGGACAGCGCTCCTGGAGCTCTGGCAGCCTCGGGGCCGTGCCCGGACTGATCTCCAGCCTGAGCCTGCCCTGGCACAGCTCCAGCCGTTCCCTCGGGTCCTGTCCCTGTCACCACAGAGAGATCAGTGCCTGCCCCTTCGCTGTCCCTCACGAGGAACTTGTAACTGCGATGAATCTCCCCTCGGGTCCTCCAGCTGAACAAACCAAGTGCCTTCAGATGCTCCTCAAGGCACTTCACCATCTCCGTGTCCCTCCTTTGGACGCTCTCTCCCGTCCTTTAGTTTGAATCCATCCCCCACTTGTCCTGTCACTCCGGGCCCTTGTAAATAAATAGTGTCTCTTCATCTTACTTGTCGGCTCCTTCAGGTACTGGAAGGCCACAATTAGGTCACCCCAAAGCTTCTCCATGGTGGACACCCCCAGCTCTCCCAGCTTTTCTCCAGAGCAGAGCTGCTCCATCCCCTCTAATCATTTATGGCGTCCTCTGGACTGGCTCCAGCAGCTCCACATCCTTCTGGATCCCAGGGCTGGAAGCAGCTCTGCAGGGCAGAATTCCCCCCTGCCTGCTGCCCACACTGGGGATGAGCTCAGGACTCAGGGGGTTCTGGGCTGGGGCACGTCCGGCCTCTCACCCACCAGGATATTTAATAACATTTTCTGCTGAGGCATCTCAGACAAAACCTGCCAAAGGAGTGATGCATCTGAGCTGGCAGTTCCTCCCAGGTGAAAAGCCTGTAGGAGTTGTGGATACGGTAATACTGCAGGAGTGCTCGTGGCAAATGAACTGCAAAGAAGAGTGTGGCAGAAGACACTTGAACAAAGCCAGTAACTAATTATTCTTGCTGGTGTCTCAGGAGTCTGAATTTATAGTGCTAAAAATCGCTGAGTCCTGGCTGTGAAAGCTTTGAAACGCAACTGGTGACACCACAGCAGTGACAGACTCCGTGTGCGTAATGAGAGAGGTCTGCAGGAAGGACCTTTTTATCCAGGAGATGGGAAAAGATGAGATTTTCTGGATCTGATAATTCTCAGTATCACCGGTTCACAGAAGTGCTCCTGTCTGTGGTTTTAAACCAAATCTCTGGAGGGCTGTGGGAGAGATTTAACATATTTAATAGTTCTCTATTTAAAAGAGTCTGTTCCTGCTTGGACAACCCTCCTGTGTTCAGCCTCCTGGAAGCTTGCACAGTAATTCTCATGAGTAATAGTTCTTTAAATGAATAAGGTTTTCCAGGGTCAGAAGCAGACACTAGATCATTGAATATCCACCTATTTTTTCTCTAATTTTCCTGGAACTCTCTCATTAGGACACGATTTGGAGGTGGCGGTGATATTAGATAGGAAGTATTAGAGTGATCATCTACTCTGAAAAAATTGATTCATTTAGTGCTGTCAAAGAGAAGTGAACCTGACCTAATTATCC
The DNA here is from genome assembly GCA_013400235.1 of Oriolus oriolus. Taxonomy (NCBI): domain Eukaryota; kingdom Metazoa; phylum Chordata; class Aves; order Passeriformes; family Corvidae; genus Oriolus; species Oriolus oriolus. Next base: position 450,310 of record VXBT01013035.1, on the reverse strand, counting down.
ACAACAGTGTTAGAGAACAAAGCAGCAAAACCTGCTCAGAAACAGGAGCATGTAATGTTGTACCTCAATTAAACCTGGAGAAGCATCAGTCAGTGTCACACAGGTGACACAGGAGGGAACACACTCGGCTGCAGCTTCCTCAGAGCTGCTCAGGACATCAGCTCGCAAATTCCAACTGAAATCCCTCTTTCCTTTTGATTGCTGAGGAAATATCCTGGTGATATACCTTAAAAAGCTACCTGAGTTAAAAAAGAAATACAGTTTATTGGTTTGAGGTTTTTTCCTGACAAGCATCACTGAATTTTCATTATGAAAAAAACCCCAAATTTGGAAGAAACACATTACCAAGCAATTATCTTCAGCAACCTGAATTAAATATGTTACCTACTGTGGGTGCAGGTGTGGAGACACACCAAGATGTTGGCACAGATTGCAATGAAACCTATGTAATTTAATAATTTAGAAATATTTTCTTTACAACAACATTCTGGAAGTATAGGAGGGTCCCTCCTGAGCTATGCTTTGAGCAGAGAGTGAGGCTTAACTCACGAGAACTCAGTGCCCAGACCCTCCAGCCTCTCTCACCCAGGAGAAAAAGAATAGCTTTGACATTGGAGTCCCTGTTCTTTGACATCTGAGTCACCAGTGCTTGGAAGGGAATAAAGCTGTTGATTAATCTCTGAACTCTTGGTACAGACCTTCTGCTTCTAAAATGAGAAGTTTGCTGTATCCCAGGTTTTGAAAGGTGAAGGTGCAGTTGGTGGCTTTTCCCAGCCAATAATATTGTAAATAAATTGGTTTACCTTCAAACAATCATGGATGTCCAGTGCTGCTCATTAGGCTGAAATCACCTTGCCCAGCCACAAATTCTGAACAGTTCCCTCCTGCTTTTTGCATTTCAGTTCTTGATAAATCCATTTTAGAGCCCCAGCCATCTTGTACTGAGTTACCGACTCTCAATTCTCAAATCTCTTCCAAAAGCAGCAATTTCAAGTCTACCTCCTGCCTCTTCCCCTCCTACACAATCTCCGTCTCATCTTGGATGCAGCAAATATTTATTTTTCTGTAAATTTTATTGAGCTGTGAGTTATATGTTGCTCCCTCCACAGCACTTTGGAGAAATAAAACTGACAAACTGAGCTGCACAAGAGGATGAGCTAGGAAAGAAGTGAACTGAAAATATGAAAAAAATCAGAATTATTAAATAAAAGTGCTGAAAACTCAGCAGAATTCAATTTCCAGGCATGATGGAGGTGTACGGATTTGCCAGTTTAATGAGTGCACTTACAGGTGGTGACGGTGTTTAGGGCAGGAAGGAGGTGATGAGGTGGAAAACATTCATTACATAAAATTCTCCTTCTCTCTCCGTGGTGTTTCAGCTCAGTCTTTCTTTTATTCTGCCTCCATCATGCTATTTTCCATCTCTTTTTTTCCCTTTCCTGTGTGTTTCCACATGCAGGAATGGACCAACCCAGGATTTGTTGATTATAATGAGCTTTTCAGTGTAGTATGTTACAAACATTTGGCATTTCCTGCATGCCTTTCAGCCAAGCCTGCAGGAATATCCTTCATGTTTTGCAAGAGGGAACAAAGGTACATTTTATTTTCAGAGTACCTGAGATCAGGGATACCTGATACTGCATAAACTTCCCGAACAGTGGCTCTTACTATAAAATGGCATTTTTGAAATGCATCCAAACCCAAACCCAAATATGACTTTACCATTAGCTATAAAAGCCATAAACACAGCCTGATTTTTATTCTTGTGACGATCAAATCCTTTAATTTTGACGTAGCAATGATTTTACTCTGCTCAATGAGATTCTCACCATATGCAGTGGTTACAAACCCAAGCCAAATGAGCTCATGAGCGTTGGCTTGTGAACTGTGACACCAAGAGCGATGAGGATCAATTTTAATCACAATAATTGATCTGTTCCCTTAGTCACTCCTGATGTCAGTCACGCATGAGGTGCAAGAGGCAGCAAATGTTAAATAGGAATTCAGGGGCCAGAACATCAGAACAAGCAAATCCAGGTGTGATACAGCACTGCTGAGAACCCTGACCCTGGGAGAACACTTGCAGTTAAAATGCAGGTTTTTTAGTGGGTGCCAATAAAAGCAATACAAGGATTGGACTCACATTGTATTAAAAGCCTACATACAGCAAAAAGAAATTAAGGCGATAAAGCCTTCGGGGGATGTGGGGTCTTGGCTGCATCCCCGAGGCAGAAGCAGTTGGCTGTGGGAGCAGGGATGATGTTATCCCTCGGGATGAGCCAGGCAGCTTGGCCTCATCCCGTTGGATGGAGGAGCACTGGCGCCGGGACGTGCACGCGTTGCCCACCGGCTACTTTGCTTTTCTGTTCGCAGCGAGATTCACCACAGCAGGAGGACTCTGCAGCTCGGAATTACTGATGGTCCAAAACGCTGGTGACTCACCAGATTTCCACTGCAGGTGGTTGGCAACTGCACGAGCCCGGTTCAGAGAGGTAATGACAAATCAGTCCTGGCTCAGCGTGGAGAGATGATGGCAAAATACAGCTCTGCCCACTGTCTGGACCTGGATAAACAGGGATGCTCTGGCTGTAGGTGACACATTCCTGTGCCACTGTTCTTCCCCTGATGAGGGAGGATTTCAAGGATTATTCCTTGACTTCACAGAGACAGATGGGACATCAGCGTTCTCTTCTGCTCAGATAGGTGTTTATTAATTCTTATCCTAGAAAAGCACAGCATGGAACGCAGCTGGTTAGTGGATGTTAAAAGCTGAATGCCGAATGCCACCTTATCTAGATTACAGACCCTTCTTAAAGGTAAATTATCCAATTAGAACTTAAAACAACAGATGTTTTCATTTTTCAACCAGTGTCCAGCATTTTACTCCGTCCTGCACACAGGAACTGCAGAATTTTTCATCCAATCAACCTAACCTTGCTTTTGCTACAGAATATGGAGGAGAAGAAGAAGGAAGAAAGTATAAAGAACAACAACTATCTTCCATCTTAGGGGATTTTTACTATTATCTATTTACTATGTTAACAAACCCAAAACTACATAATTTCTCACCCTGTGACAATCCCACACAGCATCCCATCACCTAATTCACACTTGTGAGGATTTTACTGATTCCTAGAGAATAGGTAACCTTTTCCATGGATAGAGGTCAAATCTAGGTTGTATATAGGGTTTTTTTTCTTCCAAACAGATAGAGGAATATAATTCTGTGCATTTCTGACTCCAACAATAGGGAGCCAGGTACCTCTGGGTGTAAAAGGCCTGTTGATCCTGGCGGTTTTTTGTACCACACACTGCATGGTTACATCCCCAAATGAGCATTTCTATGATGCGATAAAGTAGAAGGCAACAACAGGAGACACTGCAGTTGCCAGTGATGGTGATTTAATCATAGAACCATAAAATCATGGAGTGGTTTGGGTTGGGAGGGACTTAAAGCCCATCCAGAGCCACCCCCTGCCATGGGCAGGGACACCTTCTGCTACCCCAGGTTGCTCCAAGTCCTGTCCAGCCTGGCCTTGGACACTTCCAGGGATAGGGCAGCCACAGCTTCTCTGGGCAACTGAGTGTTGTTTTGTTCAGCACTGAACCGCTGGTTGTTCTTTCACAGAGACACTTCTGTAATAGTTCCACCTAAAAGGCACCACTGAGAGTGGAGAAAACTGAGTTTCTGTTCCACAGAAAATTCACCAAAAATTTTTCTCATTTAGAGTGCCCACCAGAAATGATGGAATTTTCCAGGAAAGGAGATTCCAATAATTAATGTTTTAGAAAAAGCTCATTTCCAGATTTTTTTAATGTTTAATATTTTTTTTTTTTTTTCATAAAAACTCCTCTTAGTCATACTTGATGTTCTTTAAACACCATTGCCTTTAAAACCTTCTGGCTGTCCTTTGAAATGTTGCCATCTCCTTCAAAGTTTCATGGAAAGAAAACTTCTTCCACCATGGGCATTATTTATCTGAAGCAGCAGAGGGATTTCTCCTGTCTCTTTGTGGAACAATGAAGACAAACAGGACTGTAAAGCCCAGGATGAAGTGTTTAGGAATTCAGAGCAAACCTGCCAGGATCTGAAAGGCAGCAGCCAGAGGGCATGAAAGAATCAGTTCAATAAAACCATTTAATTCTCCAATAGCAATATTAATGATCTGATTCTGCGCCTCTGAGGTCCCCCAAATGGTGTCATGTTCAGAAAAATTGGTGTAAATCTAAGTTAGGTCTTTTTGAAAGCCAGTAGGACAGGGAAAACCAAAGGGCTCTACATCACTGGGCTCATTTATTTTTCCTTATAACTTTTTTTTTTGCCTGTTCTATTACCATGAATTTCCTGAATAAGCTTCATTTCCAGCTTATCTCTGCCAGGAGCACTGGCACAACCTTCTACTGAGCTGCACTGGTTGTGTTCTGCAATGGTTTGTGGATGTGCAATTTAAAATAGGGATGTGGGGTTTCACTCAAATCAAAACAGATTGAGGAAAACAGACTGCTAGTTCTGAAAAAGATTTGAAAGTTGGGCGTTTTTTCCCTCATAATGCTTCCTTTCTGTTCTTAAATAGATTAATATTTAGCCTTTCAAAATACTCTGTCAACCACTGAGCAAATGAGAAGCCTGGGACAGATTTAAGGAGAAAATTAAACTTAGTTAATGTGACATGGAAGTGATTTTTCTTCTGGAAAAGGTCTAGTGGAGAGAAGCAGTTAAAAGAACCAGCATGAAGATAAAAAATCAAAATTATTTATTTAAAAAAATTAACCTCCTTTCAATAATAAACCAATACAGCAGCCAGGAATGGCTCTGCCACTGCTTAGGGTTGTCTGGCTGTGGTTAAACTCAGGCCAGCCTTGGAGGAAGACAAGGACATCCAAAGGCTCACAGACACTACAAAAGCTTTCATGTGGAATAGCAATTTTTTTTTTTCAAATTAAAACAGTATTTTTATGTCCTTGCTTTACCTTTTGTTGCATTTTATTTTGGGGCACTTAAGAAATAATCCTCCACAGTACTTTTAGGGTTTTTTCCCCTTTTTTCCCAGCTGAAGACATTTGACAGGGAACCACCAGGAGCCTACGTGACTGCTCTGTGCTCCAGGGATTCAGACTTCTGCTGCCAGGGCTGTCTGTGCTGTGCCGAGTGTTTAAAACATGTTGTCTCAATGATGATCAAAACAAATCCTTCCTCTCAGTGCAGTATTTATCAGAGTGGTTGGTTCTCTAAAGGAATCGCTCTGGATTTGTCATTCTTTGGGATTGCTGCAATATTGCACAACACAGTAAATAACAATACCGGGCTCCACTACAGCTCTTTTCATAGAGAGCCCATGAAACAGTTCCTTGTAGCCCATGAATCCCACTGCAGAGCCTGGCTGCTTCTCCCTTAACAATCCCATCCGCTCTGATCTAAGCCGTTCCCACTCTGCAAATGTGCAAACTACTCCTGTTGTTGTGCGTGCCCCGGTGACTCAGCGCTGCTGGCGTCACGCTGAGGTCAGTCCCAGCTGCGGGTCTGGCCCTCGGGCTCCGGCGCGGAACAGTCACTGGGACACCAGTGCCACCAGCAGTGCCACCAACACTGCCACCAGCAGCCTCTGCCCCCGCTGGGACACGGGCTGGCCCAGCCTCTGCCCCGCTGGGGCCGGCTCGGCTCTTTGCCCAGGGGGTCCGGGTCGATGGGAAGTTGGATCTGAGTCAGCTGGAGGGACATTCCTGCCCTGGGGGACACCAGGGACAGGGAGGGGATTGTCCCGCTCTGCTCTGCACTGGGGGAGCCTCACCTCCAGTCCTGGGGGAAGTTTTGGACCACAGTGTAAGAAAGGCATGAAACTATTAGAGAGCATCCAAAGGAGGCCAAAAGACGGTGAAGGGTCTTGGGGAGTGGCTGAGGTCACTTGGTCTGTTCAGCTGGAGGAGACTGAGGGGAGACTCATAGTTTCAACTTCCTCACGAGGGGGAGAGGGGGATAATGGGAATTTACAGGCAGTTAATGCTGTTACAGCAGCACCAATGAGCACAACAAACCTGCAGGAGGATGTGCGGCCAGGCGTGACCCCATCGGGGATGCTGCTGCTTCCAGTGGGAGCCGAAGTGCCAGGTCCAGGCAGCAGAGCAGTCCCGGCTGTGGGAACAGCCCCTCAGGAGGGACACGGTGCTGCTGTGCTCCCTGTGCTCCCCTCAACGGCTTGGGATGGCTGGAAGAGCCCTGGAGCAGCAGATCACAGAATCAAAGGATCCTCAAGGTAGGAAAAGACATCTAAGGTCATTGAGTCCTGCCCATGACTGGTTCCCACCTTGTCACCAGCCCAGAGCGCTGAGTGCCACCTCCAGTCATTCACTGAGCACCTCCAGGGATGGGGACTCCAAACCTCCTTGGGCAGCCCCATTCTGATGCTTGACAAAAGCACCTACGGAATGCTGCATGGATTTGTGTGTCCTCGCCTGGGTTTGAGGGGGAGCAGCAGCAGTCTCATGACGTACTTGGAGCGCTGATGCAGGAAGGCATTTCAGCAGTTTCTCTGCTCATCTACAGTATTTCATTCTCATCCTTCAGGTGCTCCAGAGTGCCCTACACATCACAATCAAATTATTTGAGCTCTACTAGGAGAGAAGATTGGATTAGCAGCTAAACAAACCAGATCAGGTTATGGATTTCTGTGCAGTTTTATTTTCTGCCTACCACCACAGGGATATGTGTAAACAGGCACATATATAAAGCCACCAGCATTTGCCTTCCAGGGACATCTTGTTACAACGGCCACATATTTCTGAAGTGTAAACATTTTTATTTGGGGTCTGATACAGGAGTCAGAGGTGAAGGACACACGCAGTGTCTTTCCTTCTGATGGACAGGCAGGAAATAGCATTTTCTGAGCTTCCCAGCTGTCCATTGATGACAAATTCCTGCTTGTTCCCATTTAGCCCAGCTTCAGCTGGCCTGAATATATTCTATTTACAAGTGTCCTGGGATTAGTTCAAGTTGCTCCAGACTTCAGCGTGCTGACGTTGGAGGAGATAAACAGAAGTAATTTGCTGATTCACCATTACAATTTCCATAAAATGTGAGTCAGGGTTTTCTTCTTTCATGTAACACGGAAATTAGGTTAGGCTGAGCCCTGTGCTGCACTATGTGTGATCCCGGTCGCATCTCATGTTCCCGCAGTATATTTTTGGAAGAACAACCAGATTAATGAGGCCACATCTTCCCCTGTTTCCCTTGGCTTTCCAACAAACTGGCACTCACCATTCAGTGCCTCGAGTTAGAGGCCTCTTCTTCACTCCATTGTAGACTCATGATCCCGAGGGGATTTTCTGCAGCCTCTCACCTGTCAGACTGTTAAACCTCTGTTTAAATTCGACACTTCCATGAGCTTCTCCAAACCTGGACATCTGGAGCAAGGCTTGCTGAATGCCCATGGCAGAGGGGTTGGAACGAGAAGAGCTTCAAGGTTCCTTCCAACCCAAACCATTGTGTGCTTCAAATCCCAGGATCCACTTCAAATTCCAGAACAGGGAGACACCTCTTTCCTCAGATTGCTCCGTCGTCTTGGAGCAGGGTCCTCCTGGCAGCCCTTGCACGTGGATTCCCCCTTGGATGTGTCTCCCATGTTCCTGTTGTTGCCTGGACAAACCTTCCCCTCCTCTTGACTCTGGCAGTGCCTTTCTGGTTTAACACGGTAAAACTGAAGTGGTGACTGGAGAAAATGACATCAGCATTTAAATAGATTTCCTGAGGAAATTTTTAATGGTCATTTTTATAGCTTATTTTGTGCTTTTTAACTTTTTCCTCCCTGTCAAAGGTCAAGAAATTATTTCATACAGACCAGTACAGGAAAAGAGCTAATTCTGACTAATCTCAGGAGGTTGATTGTTTTGATTCATTTTCGTTCTGAGCACTGATGGCCTTCAGAGAGTTTCTTTGGATGAGTCAAAATACTCTCCACTTCTAGGTTTAGGCAATACAAAAACTTAACAAGTCTCTTCACATTTAAGAGTAAAACTCCATGAAAGGGAGCAGGAGCTATAAAACCCCTGACCTCAATGGACTTCTTGGACTTTCTTTAAGAGAAATTTGCACAGCAGAGCTCTCAGCACTTTCACTCAGTGGCTACTAAATTGAATATATATTCCTTCCAAATCCTGACCGAGCGCTCAATCCAAGGTGCCTGGGGATGAGAGGAAGAGGTTACAGTGCTCTGAGAGTCCTATGTGCAATCTGGCTTCACCCTGGCAAGCTGGAAAGGAAAATTTCTCATGGTTCTGTTCTCTTTGTGTGTGTATGTGTATAAAGTGAATGCCCAGTTCGCCCGGGAAATGCATGTTTACCCACCCCCATGCTGGTTCAGAAGCATATGCCTAAAAGTAAGGCCATGGGGAATGTTTTTTCTGAGGTGATTTCCTTTGAGACAGAATATGCACCATTCATAACATGAAATTCTGAGGTTTTAGAAGGAAAACATAGCCCTGTGATGGAATTTTCCGAAGGTAAAGATTATTTTCTTCCACCTTGCTGAACTGCAGAGCGCCGAGCTAAATGCACAGAGTATCTCAGATCTAAATACACGTGAGAACTGGGGGAGTGCAGATCAGGCTCTGACCTTTACAGTTCCAATCTTCAGCATTTTACAACTGCCTGTATTGCTCTCACAGTTTGAACTTGTTCTGCACAGCCAAATCCCTGTGAAATTTGATAAAATCTCCAGGTAGGGCTGGACCCCATCATTGCTGTGGAGGATTTAGGCGCTGTTATTCCAGCAAAACATGACCTTGCATTAGGTTATCCGTGGCATACTATGGACCTTGAGCTCTGCATTCATAAAACCCCATAAAGGGCACAGTTCCAAGCTCTGTGAAAAACTGGCTGTGCTTCTACGATTTTATTCAGCAAGAAATCAGTGCTGTGCGTCACTGGTCAAAAGATGACTAAGCTCTGGTTATAAATGATAGAAACTGTGAGGATTTACAGCTTGATTATCCCTTTTTACTCCTTTGGAGTAATACCTTACTTCTTCACCGAGGAATTAGAGATAAGCAAATCTTTAAACGAGGTGTTTGCTCAAGAGCTTTGCTGGTGAGAAATGTATTTATGGATATATTAAGTGCTTTCTGGAATTAGGGCCAAAGCAGGAGGAGGCAGCAAGTGTCCAGGTTTAGGGAGTGTTTCTTGTACATCAGCACAGGAGACCTGGCCTCAGGGGCGGCCTTTAAAATCCTCATTTCCAAATCAAACAAAGGGAGCTGGGCGAAATCCTGGCTTTACTGAACTCAGGAGCTGAAGTCCCAGCAACCTCAGTGGCCCTGGGATGTCATCAGCCAGATGTCCTTGTCCTTCACCCGGTCTCCTGTCACTTTTCCACACGGAGAACGTGGTGCTGCCAGCCCTGTGGTGACGTTCCTGACCTGCCTGCCCGTGGCCAGTCCCAGCAGCCTGCTGACATCACCGTGGCACAGTTTTACATCTGCCTCCCTGAAAATGTGCAAAGAGGTAAAGGCATAATTCCAAGAGAATTGGACATTAAATTGGGTTCATCACCCATTGAGCACAAGCTTTTCTCAGTGTACTGAACACTATTCCCGTGCCCAGCCGTGCCATGGTGCTGCAACTTCCTAGTGATAAAAGTGAAAAAAAAAGAAAAGATGTGTACCTTTCCTAAGTAATTCACTGTTTTCCAAGTGCAGGAGGACCATTAACTAATTAATTTGCCCAATTAATCACTCAATAGCTACATACAATGGCTGGGCAAGCCATAAGCTTCATCCTGGCACAAGCTGAGTGTGCAGCTCCTATCGTGTTCCCCGCTCCAGCAACGCTGCCTGTCCAGGGCCACCGGGCTCCCTCCAGCTTGGCTCTGGTGGCCCAGGACCAGGCAACTGGAAAAGCAGCTTTTGGGGGCTGAGATTTGGTTTGTGTTTGGAATTTATGAGATTTTCAAATGTCTCCTCACCTCTTTTCCCTAACTTGTGAACTAGGAATATAAATCAATATAATAATAATAATAATAAACAAAGAAAAGAAATAATAAACTAGTACAATAATATAAAGTAATTTAAATATAAATGCTTTTCAGAGCCAGGAATATAAAATATTATAAACTAACTTTATGACATAAAATGAAGTCGTCTCAGGAGCGGGATTCTTTAATTGTCAAGTGCTTTGTAATTGCTGCAATTGCTCCATCATAAAACTATTCCCAAGAGGAAAGATGTTTTTAAGGGCCCTAAAGAATAACAGCTGGTCTGGGGATTTTTATGTTCAACAAGGGTCGTATTTCCTTGCTGTGGATTCTTTTAGGAGAAAAGGTTAAAATCCTGCTTTGGCGTAATACCCAAGAGCCAGCCTAGAAGTACCTGGGTGCTGGAAGGTCAAGTGCAGACACGGCTATTTAAGGTGATTTTATATTTCCCTATTATAAAATGCAGTTTAAAACACTTTCATGACCTTTTTTTGCTCATTGTTATGAGTCACTGTACTACTAAATCTGCACTTTTTTCAAAACTAATCATGGCTTACCCATTTGGCATATTTTCTCAGAACAGTTAAGTAAATTATCTCTCATTTTAGGTCTGTGTCTAAGCAAACTTAAACATTGTACAGCAGCAGAGGTATTCAGTGTCACAGTGGAATGGAAATTACCAAAAATGGCACAAATGCCGTAACCTCATCCCATGCCGGGTTTCATCCCATCCATCCAGGGAAGTAATTGATCAAAGATAATAAATTTTAGAAGCTCACGGTGGAAAGCCTGGTTTTTAAATTGGGTCTTTAGAGCTGAACTGAGTCTGTGACATCATGCCTTGTACAGGGCAGAGCATGTGGAATGTTTACAGCGGGACCATCTCCGAGCAGAGCCACGCTGGAGGAGATCCTGGTTCCAGAGCTGAAGATCACACAGCAGCCAAGCACTTTTCCACTCTGGGAAGGGTGGAGCTGCAGGTGAGGCAGAAACTGGGGGATTGAGTGTCCAAACTGGAGGTGCTGGTGCTCACATCACTGATTTCCCCTCAATCATCTTAATCCTTCTATTCGTGCTTCTGAAACATAGGTTTCCTTAGATTTCCTTGGCAGTTACATCCTGTGCATGTGTCTTGCCTGGAGAAGCTGTGGCTGCCCCATCCCTGGAAGTGTCCAAGGCCAGGGTGGACAGGGCTTAGAGCAACCTGGGATGGTGGGAGGTGTCCCTGTCCATGGCAGGGGGTAGGACAATGATCTTTAAAGTCTCTTCCAACCCAAACCATTCCAGGATTTTATGAAATACTGAGGCCAAACCCACAGATTATTTGTGCAGGAAGGACCTCGAAACCAAACAAGTTTAGTTCTGACTTTTCTTGGGTTTAGTGATCTGAGAACTGGATCACTAGGATAAAAATGTTTTCCACCAAGTCAGTGGGACCTTCTTTCCACGGGCTGACAGGACCTCACGTTGCACCAGGGGAGGGTCAGGTTGGATATTAGGAAAAATTTCTTCATGGAAAGGGTTCTTAAAGCATTGGCATGGACTGCCCAGGGCAGTGGTGGAATCACAAAACCATAGAATGTGCTCAGTTGGAAGAGACCCATCATGATCATCAAGTCCAGCTCCTGGCCCTGCACAGACATCCCAGCAATCCAACCCCGTGCCTGAGAGCGTTGTCCAAGTGCTCCTGGAACCCAGTCCCTGGAGGGATTTAGCAGCCACGCAGATGTGGCATTTGGGGACATGGGTTAGTGGTGGGTTTGGCAGCGCTGAGGTCTCTCGGTGGCCTTACGGGGCTTTTCCAAGCAAAACAATTCCCTGATTTCATGATTCCTTGATTCCATGCTTCCACGGTTCTTTGCCCTCCACGGGGAGCGTGTGGCAGCGGAGATGGACGAGGCGATGGTGGCCGTGTCCTCTCGGTGTGACCGCGGGGCAGAGCACGGCCGCGGTGCCGGTGTGCGGACCCTCCGAGCCGGGGCTGCGGGACTGCCGGGGGTCCCGGCTGTGACAGTGGTGCAGAGGGTCCCGGTTGTGACAGTGGTGCCGAGGGTCCCGGCTGTGACA
>VXBT01013035.1:395839-437132 GCA_013400235.1 Oriolus oriolus | reverse complement strand
AGCGTCCCTTACACCCGCTCGGTGCGTGTCCCCCACACGGTGAGTGAGCGTCCCCACAGCAGCTCGGTGCGTGAGAGCCCCCACAGCCGCACGGTGACTGAGTGTCCCCACAGCCGCACGGAGCGTGTCCCCCACAGCCGCTCGGTGACTGAGTGTCCTCACAGCCGCTCGGTGAGTGCATGTCCCCCACAGCCGCTCGGCGAATGGGTGTCCCCCGCATGGCGAGTGAGTGCTCCCACAGCGCCCAGCCCGCAGGGCCGGCGGGTCGCGGGTGCCCGCGGGGTTGGGCCGGGCGGGGCCGTTGCGGGAGCGGTTGGGCTCGGTTAAAAAACTTGGCGAAGCCCGGAGCGCTCGGCTCGGCTCGGGCCTTTTCCTTCTCTCTCCGTAAGGCGTTTTCCTTAGAAACTTTACGGATGAACTTGTAAAAAGGGCGGTTTGGCGGCGCGGCGGTGCTGGAGGGGGCTGTGTGTGTCTGGCTGCACGTGAGCTCCGTCTCACTACAGACGTTCCTTTGCATGAATCCTAAAAGCTCCCTGGATTTGGGCAAGCTCTGCCTCCCCACAGTCATAGTAGCAGTAGTAGGAGCGTGGCATTACTTACTCGCTGTTGGAAGCTCTGTCATCCCACTTAGATGATGACAGCCCTGGTAGCTGAGGCCTTTTCTGTGTATTCTGCAAGGACCATCCGTGTTTTGGGGGAGGTCACAGCCTGGAGGTGACAGTGACAGTGAAGTGACAGTGACAGCAAGCTGCGATTCTGTGCCCTAAACTATTCGGAAGTGCCTGCATGCAAAGCAAAACTGCTTTCCAGCAACTCGGGGCTGGAACTGTGTGTCTTCCCAGCCAGGAATCACCCTCCTGTGCTCCCTGCGTTCTCCCACAGGCATCTCTGATACATCTTTAAGCCGCTGCAATTCTGTAATAACATTAATTGTTCCCTCGGAAAGAGGAGGGTGGGCTCTGCAGGCTCACACACGTTATGTTCCGTGTGCTGCCTTAACAGTAACAGCCTGTTCGTGGCTCCCATGAAAAGCAGCCGGCTGAGAATGAATGGGGACGTGCCGAATCCTCCGCTAAAGGCCGAGGGATGAATAATAAATGACAGTGACTCCAGAGCAGGGACTCTCCCACGCTTCGTGCTCCTGACTTCTCCTTAAGCTCTAGAGGCAGATGTGATGTGTCTGTCCCATTCAGAAATGTTAAAAACAATCCCTGTGCCCTTTCATCCTCCATGTGCTGTGCCTGCAGCGTCCAGGACTCGGGAATACAGCTTGATGCGTGGAGGGAGAATAGCTGTCTGCATTATACCTTCTATTCCTCATGTCTTATCCCTCTGGCATTCCCACAGCTTAGTTCAAAGGGAGCACCAATAATTCCTTTAATTTGCAGTGCTGCAGACCTTTGACCTCGGGGCAGTGCTGCCTGCACACCCTCCCTGCCCAGTTGTGCATCCCAGGCACAACTTTACAGTAAATTTAGTTTTGTTGCCTCATTAGGCACCAGACATACAGGGCTGTGTAAGTACTGTGTGCTCTGGAATGATTCAGCTGCCACACAGAGACACGCTGACCCTTGTGAGCAAAAGCCTGACCCTAAATTCCTGCCCTGCAGATCAGGGCTTGAGCTCCTGCTCAAGCTCAGGAGTAACTGCTGACACAGTAGAGTCCCATAATTTATGAATTGACTATAAATCAGGGAGACAGAAGTAGACCGAGTTCCTTGAAAGATCGCATTGAGACTGAATTATTTTGGAGAGTCAATTAAGCAGCATTTAGGCTGGCAGTGGAAATTATTTCATTAATTAGCACTGCTTGAAGGAATGAAATTCTACCCATGTTTTCAAAACACTCCTAATCCAGCGTGATTTCGTGGCCTTCCTGGTTCTGGGCTCTGATTATCAGATTGCAGGAGGGGTTTGGGCTGTGCTATCCGTGCTTGGCCATAGCAGGGGGGGCACTCTTGATACCTTGTGCTCCTCTTTGCCTCTCTCATTCGTGTTGAGAAGCCCTTGGTGGGTCGTCCTGAGGTTGTTGACAGTGTTTGTTGAGTTCTCAGTGCCTTGATGGTCTCTGCATATGGGGATAAACTGCTTCTTATGGATTTAACCCATAGTTGTGTCTTACATGTCTTATGTATGTCTTCCATGTCATGTGTATCTTACTTGTCTATGTTTAACCCACTGGTTTTAATGGATGAAAATCAATGAACAGTTAGATGGTTTGGAGGCAAATTCCAAGTCATATTTCATCATCAAAGTATGGATAACATGGAGTGAGGGATGGTCCATGGAGAGTGCGAGCGAGCTCGGGGTTTCTCTTACGGATGCTCAGCCATGAACAGACCAGGCCAATTCTGCTCCCATTTACACCAGAGCAATTCCTGCTGAACTGAATTGTTATTCAGTCGATTCCTTTATCAGGAACTATAGTGGTGGGACAGGGAGTAATAATTTCAAACCAAAAAATGAGAGATTTAGCTTTGATATATGGAAGGAATTGTTCCCTGTGAGGGTGGGGAGGCCCTGGCACAGGTTTTCCACAGAAACTGGGGCTGCCCCATCCCTGGAAGTGTCCAAGGCCAGACTGGACAAGGCTTGGAGCAACCTGGGATAGTGGAAGGTGTCCCTGCCCATGGTAGGGGGTGGCTCTGGATGGGCTTTAAGGTCCCTCCCAACCCAAACCATTCCATGATTCTCTGAATTTATGCCATTGGGATTCAAACATTAAAAAAATAGAAATATTTTGACAATTTCAGTCTGGCTTTTTGCCTTTGTCACCATGATCTTCATGCAAAAATAATTATTCAAAGCATCAGTAGGGAATCTAGGATGCCCCAGGGAATCAGCAACGTGCCATTGCCTATGGCTGTGCTGAGTTAGTGTGGTACTGCAGGGGAGAACCCAGCTGCAAAACTTGAGCATAATATTGAGCATAATTCCTTCATGTTGCAGAACTGCTCACAGGTAAACCATCATTTCAGTTCTTTTATAGCCAAGTTATTTTAGAAGCTCTAAATACTGTTTCTTTCAGTGTGTACCACCACAAGGAGGGTTTTCCTCCATAAAACGCCACAAACGGGTACAGCAGATGTTGATTTATGTCCACATCAGCTGATTTTCTTCTCCATTACCCTTTCTGCTGGATCTTTGCTTATCCAGCAGGTCCTGTCGCCCTGGCATCCGATGTCAGGTTGGATGTTTTTGCACATTTGGTGAAAGCTTGACTCAGTCTTTCTCCCCAACTTGGTGTCGTCAAGCGCATGATGGTCATTATGAATTATTGATAGTGATGGAAAAGTCACGAATGCACAGCTGTGCTGCAGGGCCCGGGCCTTTTTCTTGGGTTTAATCATCACTTTATCTCCTCTCTGCCTTTTAGTAATAATGTCAACAGAGATTTCGTGCTGCCTCCACCACAAAAGAGGAGCAGTTCCCTGCTCTGATGCTGCAGCCAGGATCCTTTTTCCTGCTGTAGTTTGACCAGAATTATGCAGATTTTTAAACTGCAAACTCTAGAAAACATTTCACTTATCAAAAAAACTATTTTCTAGGGGAGTCTTGGCTGTTACTGATGCAAAATTAAGCATAAACTGTTGTGCAGCAAATACTTTGAAGATAATGAATAATTCATTTCTTTGTCCCCACTTCTACGGTGTAACTCATAAAATTGGGAAAATGGCATTAAAATGAAATCCCACCGCTGTGTTTTGTATTCAGAGAGTAACTTTCTAATATAAGTATGGAAATTAATTCATAAAAATATGAATCCTATATGAACATTGTAAACACAAATAGTAATATAATTAAACAGTGGAAGAGACAGTAATCTTTGAGTAGCTTGTGGGAGACATATTCCTGTGGAGGTGCCAGCCCAGCCTGCTCCAGGATGCAGAAGTTTTCCCAATTCAATTTAAACTCCCCCCTTGCTGTAGCAGTCGGGAAGAGCCTTTATGTGGAGAGATCCTAAACTGCTGCACAAATCAACCTGGAGCCTGGGCCTGGAGCTCACAGCTTCTGCCACGAAATGAAAATACTCCTGGAGTGGAACAGAATAATTGTTTAACAGAAACACTTTTCTAACATGTGCAGCAGGGGTGATGCAGGGAGGCCTTCAGGGTGCATTTCTCTCAGCTTTCGGGCTCCTCCCAAGGAAAAACTCCAAATCCACTCTGGATGAACCATCAAAACCCATCCTCGATACCCCAGTGGCTCAGTACTGATTTAGAGGGGAGAACCCCTACACTGCACTGACTGAAGGAACTAAATGCAGCTTCCAGCCAGGGGTTTTGGGGTATAATCAGTCAAAAAAGAGAAATCCATTCAGTGGATGTGATCCTGGAGGATCCTCTCATGCTTTAGTGACCAAGGCAGTTCTTGGGGATATTTGATGCTTGTCCTTTGGTGTAGATGAGTGGAGGGTGGTTCTGGAGAGTTCCTGAGGAGACACTTGACTTTGTAATGCCCTTTTTAGCCTGAAAGCAGCCCAGCATTAGGGCTGCAGTAGCACATGGCATCACTCATCCCTCTTCCTCTGGCATTTGAAGAGGAGAGATGATTATGAAGATGGTTAATAGATGGAAAAGAAAGATTGTTTCAGTTTTTACCTTGCCTGCTTTTGCTGCAGTTTAGTCATAATAATGAGAGTTTTTGATAAGTGAGCTTTGGATTGAGTCACTGGGATCTCGAGTGAGTAAATAGATTTTGGGATTAGTCTGAGGAGCTGAGCAGAGCAGTCAGGGGAAGCTGCAGGCACAGAGGGGGAGGAAGGAATCTCTGGGATCCTTGGCTCTTGTTCCTGCCAGTTTGGGGGGCGTCACCTTGAAATGCCCTGGGAGAGCTCATGAGGTGTCTGAGCAACCTCCACATCCACCAAAGCCCATGGGAGACATAGGCACCTGGAAGGTTTAGGGGTTGATATTCTTCAGGGTGGGACCTGGGAGTGGGGGCACCCAAAGGAGTGACCAGCTGGGAAATTGTGGCACAGGGGGAAATCCAGGGCACAGAGCCCCACGTCATCTCCCAGACCCTGCTGGATCTCAGGATAAGCATGGAGACACCAGGGGAAAAGGCTTGAGAATGGGTTTGTTGGGGCATGTCGCCACAATTCACATCCCCAATTCAGGAATAGGGAAGTACTCTCTTTAAAACACAAGGTAATTGTTGACATAGTCATTTTTATTTTTGTTTCTCCTTCAGCTGAAAAAATCCTGGGAACCCTGAGCGTAGAGTAAGGAAATGATGCTTTTTCCTTCAGTGACTGAGCCAATAAAAGGCAGCTGTTGGGAATGTCCCAGTAGGCAAAGCAGCTCATCAATCTCAGCTGCTGCTTCTATGAACATATTATGTAATAATGCCTCTTCTACAAAAAAAATGCTATAAAGGTCTCTCTCTTCTTCCCCTAAATGTCACCAGGGGAAGCCATAAATTCTGCTCCAGTGTTAATCTGTTCTATCATGGTGATATATCCATTTATGGATATCATATATCCATTAAACCTTCCATCCTTGCACAGGAAGAAATAACAATATTTCAGTGTTAAAAAGAAGTTTGTATTTTTTTTGCCAAGTGACTGATTTGTCTGACTTTTCCAGACTCCACATGCTGAGAGTCTTTTATCTAAGCAGCCCAGAACTCTTTCCTTTGCCATCAAGGCCTAACTGGCTGCTCGCTGCCAGGCTCAGAGCAGAGCTCAGCCCTTGCCAGACTTAACCCTTTATTCCAGCTGCCAGCAAGAGCCGTCAGTGCATGGATTTGGGAGCAGGTCAGGAACATGCATCCAGCTAATTAGTAGCCCATCAGGAGTTGGAAAGCAAATGAAAACTGCAGACAGGCCCTGGCACAGCAGACAGGTCCTCACAGGGTGAGCAAAGCAAGTGCTGTGCTTCTGGCAGCACTAAAATGGTATTTCAGGGATAAAAATCTGCCTGCTATAGCATGGAGAAAAAATCCATTATATGCCTAAAAAATGAATAACACAGTCCATACCTCCTTGGGCTGTAATTTCAGCTTCTCCTGCAGGTTGTGCAGATATTTACACTTAAGTCTTACTTGCAATATTATCTTTTGCTAGGAACCATATACAATTTCAGCATAAAAGCTGGGATTGTGGAACACAACTCAACAAGGAGTAAATTCCTGTGGACACCAAACCATACAGTGGACAGGCCCTGCTTGGGATAGTCAGGGAACTTGGGTGGGTGTTGTGAACTTTGCAGGATGGGTTGCTGGAATGGGAGGTCTTGGAAGGAAAGCCTGACGATACTGACTGTCAGCACGTGTTTGAAATGAGAAACAAATATAAGGAAGTGCCTTTATGACAGCAGATGAATATTTACAGAAATATTTCATTCCAGCACAGCCAGTCAATGAACTTGGAAATTCCAGCAACAGGATCCTGGGCTTACTCTAAATAAAACCTCATGTGCCAGGAAACAAGACCTCCCTGTCAGCTGCACACTCTGATAGAAAGAATCTAAAGCCACTACACAATTTATAATACTTCATTCTGCTGAGTTATTATTCATTCCAAATTTTATATGATTCTGCTACATCCCTGCTAATTTGCATGTCTATTAATAATATTAAATTCCCACTCAAAATCCCGTAGGGAAAATGGCAAGTTTGTTAATATCCTTGCAGAGGATTAAGCATGACCTGAAACCCAGAGTCTTTATAAGCACTTTGGTGTTTTTCCCACTACTTTTACCTTATCATTCCCAACTTCAAAGGCTGCTGTTATACCTGCAGGACTGCTAGGCTGTAATGCATCATTTATTATGTCCAGCAGGTGACTGGTGCTTAACATTGATCTCCGAATGAATGTGATTGTTTGTTGGGTTTTATTTCCTGCAGCTTTCCCGGGGAGCTTCGTGTTTCTGTCAGCGACAAGATGACAATTCATATTTCTACCAAATGATCCAGTGACTCATCCTATTAACTCCGCTGGAATACACGCTTCCAGTCGTCCTGCCACGGTGAGTCCGTGGGATTTTGCATTCTTGCTGGGAATATTATTCAGGACTTAGTCCATAGTATATGTTTGGTAGTACAACTAATCTTTTCCTAAAGCAGGAACTTCCCATGGATGACCACAGCCCCAGACAGACCAAATATTGCATATGACAGCTATTTTTTTAAAAGTTATTAAAATATTTTAGAGCAATTGAGATACTGGTGGCCTCATGTTTTTTATAGGGCTTGGTTGGTTTGGACTGGAGGCTCTGTGAGAAGGAGCCTCGTGTTGTGGGAACTGATATCAAGTCAAAATAAATCGGCCCTTGAAAATGTTGCCCTGTGAGGGGATCCCCATTTGGCTAAGAATGAGTGTACCATGAGTCATGATGAACGAATGGGACATCCAAAAAACCCCAGATATCCAGCATGACAGAATATGGATTATGATTTCATAGTGGGTGCCCAAATTAAACTCCTCATTTTGTGCCTCCTGAGAACTCCCAGCTTGTGGATGCTGAAAAGCTGCTGGGCAGAGAAATTTTCCATCTCCTCGCACTGATTCTGTGGGAACTTTCCTTTGCTATGCAAGCCATGTAAACAGTAAGATAGGTTGTTGTAAACAATTCTCACACCTGCTGTTTTTCCACTTTTGGTTTTTGGTACAGTAACATAATATTTTTAAATGGGCGTCTGGTGCTTCAGCCAATCACCTCAGGACAGGTGTGGACACTGTCCAATGGTCTTTTGGAACTAGGATATATAAATGATGTTGCAAAATTAATAAATAATCCATTCTCTCACTGGACTCGCGTGCTGCTGCATCTCTGAATTCCTGCTAAGCCTGCCACACCAGCTCATCGAGCCAATATCCTGGAACATTCCAGTAGAAACAGAATCACAGGGTGGTTTGGGTTGGAAGGGACCTTACATCCCATCTTGTTCCATGGGCAGTAAACATCCATAATCCACGTTGCTCCAAGCCCCATCCAACCTGGCCTTGGACACTTCCAGGGATGGGGCAGCCACAGCTTCTCTGGGCAGCCTTTGCCAGGGCCTCCCCACCCTCACAGGGAAGAATTCCTTCCCAATATCCCATCTAACCCTACCCTCTTTCCCTTAAACCCATTATCCATGTTCCTTGGATTGGGTGGAAAAAGTTGGACACATTTTTGTGGATCAAGTCTCCTCTTGTGTTTGCTTTTTGTGCCCTTGAAGGTGACATTCTGTGGCAAGGCCCAAGCCAACTGCTTTGCAGTCCATTTTGCCCACCTTGCAGCCTTATCTGCCAGGGAAGAGCTGATATCATTTGTTATCCCGGGGAAACTCGATGGTAACTGGACTGAAAAGTGATGGCAATTCATGCGTTATCTCTTGATAACAGGATAAATAAACACTGCCTCCACTGTGTGCATTAACATTAATGGAAGGGAAAACTCACGGAAAACACTGTCAAACCAGTTTAAATATGTCCCCATTTAGGTTCCCCAGATGCTTTACTGCTTCTCCTTGTCTTGTCTGGGTTTAAATTACGACTGGAAGTCCCTCCACATTTGACATTCCTGCCTTTGGAGCTTATGCCAGCTGCAGTCCTGAAGTAAGTAAGCAAAATACTTCCAAATGCCCAGCTTAATAGAGAAATGGATCTTTGAATTAAAATAAAGCTTTAGCAGGAGATCATGGAAATTGTTAGTGATGTATATCATGTGTAAGAAGGAAAACCAGGGCAGAGATGTGAGGAATGGCAGAGTTTCTGTGAGTGTTTCTGGAGCGATCCCCCAAAACAAGGCCACCATGGCAGCTCTCAAAACATTTTGCTACATCTCCTTTTTAGCCTCTTCTCCCAGGGAACAGGGACAGGACAAGGGGAAATGGCCTCAAGCTGTGCCAGGGGAGGGGCAGGTTGGACAGCAGCAGGAATTTCTTCATGGAAAGGGTGGTCAGGCACTGGAAGGGGCTGCCCAGGGAGGTTTGGAGTCCCCATCCCTGGAGGTGTCCAAGGAAGGACTGGAGGTGGCGCTCAGTGCTCTGGGCTGGGGACAAGGTGGGGATCAGGCACAGGTTGGACTCAGTGGTCTTGGAGGGCTTTTCCAGCCTCCCTGATTGTGGAATTCTGTGATCTGTAAAAGGTCCCTGCACAACCAATGTCAAGTGCAAAGTGAAAAGAATTGGAGCATTTAAGTATTCCCAACCTTTATTGTAAACAGAAAAACACGGGAGCAGATAGAAGCAAAGGGAAAAGAAGGGAGCTGCCACAGCTGCACAAAACTATTTCAGCTGTATCCTGCCTGAAAATGCCAGCACATGGCAAACCCTTTGAAAACACACTGAATCAACATTATGGAATATATAAAAAGAGAATCTAAACAGTTTATCAGTAAAATATGAGCTAAATTTGATGAGACTGTTCTCTAGACTGTCAGTATCTGTTTCTATGAAAGTTGTGGGGAACATGAAAGCTGTCATTAGCATGGCAGATTTGCTTCATTCAGATGTAAAGCCAGATCTGCTTGGAATTTTTTGTTGAAGCTCATCCACGGTGGAGTGCTAAGAGGTGGTTAATGAAACATTTTAGCATCATTGTAAGCCCAAACTCGGAGTTGCTTGGTCCAAAAAGAAAATTAGAGCCTCTAGTTTCAATAGGAAAATAAATTATAAAATTTAACAATATTATGTTTAATGATCCAACAGTATCCAAACATTTTTCCACATTGTGACTGCTTTATCAGCTGAAGGTGACCACTCAAGGACAAGTTGGAAGTTGAGTCAGGGAAATATTTTTCTAACCTTACAATAAGGATAATATATCACAAAACTTGACTGGGTCAGATCCATCTTATTCTGTGCTTCTCTAGCCAGTGTATGTAAAAGAAAACACCCTGAAAACTGCTTTTCCTCATAATTTTATCTGGCAGAGATCTTTAATCAGGCGGGATTCAGGGTCTATTGCAGTTTCTGG
The DNA here is from genome assembly GCA_013400235.1 of Oriolus oriolus. Classification (NCBI taxonomy): domain Eukaryota; kingdom Metazoa; phylum Chordata; class Aves; order Passeriformes; family Corvidae; genus Oriolus; species Oriolus oriolus. Next base: position 427,225 of record VXBT01013035.1, on the reverse strand, counting down.
TAATATTTTAAATCCCATGAACAAAAAAACTTAAGAAAAATCACTAGGAGAGGATCTCAGTAAATTAAAAATACTGATAAGTGTGGGAAAAAAACACCCTCTTTTGAATTTCACTGCCATGGTGGTGATGTTTGTGCAGCTTCCACTTGCCCATGTGCAGACACTTTAGGTCAAGAAAACCCTGAATGTGGAACACATGGGATGCTTTGGGGTGTTCCTGTGGAAGGGGTTTCACAAAGGGAATTCGTTGGCAGGGTGCAGCAGGGAAGGCTGGGATTGGGGGTGCCAGTGAGGTGTGTCTGCCTCCAGGGATCACAGAATCCCAGGATGGTTTGGTTGCAAGGGACCTTAAAGATCGTCTTTCAGTTCCACTCTCCCAGGTTGCTCCAAGCCCTGTCCAACCTGGCCTTGGACATTTCCAGGGATGGGGCACCCACACCTTCTCTGGAACCTGTGCCAGGGCCTCACCACCCTCACAGGGAGGAATTTCTCCCTAATTTAATCTAACCCCTCCCTCTTTTACTTTAAAACCATTCCCCCGTCCTGTCACTCTCTTCCCATGTAAACTGATCATCCTCCATTGCAAACAGCACCAGTTTCCATGGAATAAAGTGATTTTCCAGCCTCTTTTCCCATTAACCAGCTCAGTACTCACTTGTGCTTGGCTTCATCCGCGTGCTGTGGTCACGTGCAGGGAGTTTCCTTCCCTTCATCCCAGGATTTCTTGTTTTACACAACACTTCGACTAATTACAACCTCAGTGTTGCTGCTGATGTATTGCAGCTGAGGTTAATTACATTAGTAATAACTCCTGGCATCAACCTGAGCACCTCAGTAAATAAATTTGCCCCTGCTTTGAGAAATCAGGTTCCTAATGACTATAAAAGTGCCTGGAAATTGTTCTTGTTGCCAGACAAGACTGAGGAAAAGAACAAGAGAAAATACTTCTAGGAGAGTGCAGGGTTAAATATTGGGCTGCAAACTGGTAGCAAATTAGTAAATCATAATTAATATCACTACTACTAATAATGTTTATTTAGGTTTACCCGCAAATTAGTTATAATTTTGAAAACAGAATTCCTGGGCTTTTTTCCTAGTACATTTTCCTCACTTGTCAAAGTTGAAGCTGTTATTTCAGCACAGAGTTCTTTAATATTTATCATAAAACATTAATGGTGAGACTCTGAGCTCCCAAAGCCTCCCCAGATTCTCCAGGAATCACTTCAGAGAAATGACATTTTGAGGGCCGACTCTTCAACACAAGAGAGCGATTTACTGACGTTACCTTCTCCTTTCAGTTTCAAACCTCAGTGTATTGCAATAACATCTGAAATACCTAAAAACATGTAGCAATAAAGGAAGGATTTCTAAGCTTGTTTAGGGATACGTCCATCTTCTGACTTTCCAAGTGTTTGAAGAGGGTCCCTTTGCTAAAAGGGGATTGAATTTCAACATTCCCTTTTCTACTCCCCTTTTTTTTTAACATCACAGCATCAGCCTCAAAAAGGTCAAAAAGTTTTGCAGTATCAGACAAATGCCATAATACAAACTATTGCTTAGATAACAATTCTGACAATTTAAAATTTGCTAGGGGATCATTTGGGTTGGTCCACCATAATCTGACATATAAAAAGCTGGACTTGATGATCTTGGAAGTCTTTTCCAACCTTAATTCTGTGATTCTATGAATGACTCAGGTGACAACATGGCAGCAAAAACATCTGAACAAAACCCTCTCCTTCCAACCTGTCTCCACCCAAGGTTGTCCCACTTCCAGAATTTCTGTACCAGGTGCTTTTTAGGAGAAACTTGTACTGGGTTGTCATAAAGGCTCTGAAGGATGCTTAGCAATAGTTTTAAAGGAATAAGCATGGAATGCTGATGAATAATTAATGGTGAAATCATTAGCATGTAAAATTGGCAGTGCTGTGGATGGCAAGTTCTCTCCTTTTCAGTTCAAATGTTGTGTCCTTTAAACGCCTGCAGGAAAAACGTGGATATTTTTGAATACACCTGAAAACATACCTGTTATGTATGTGGAATTATGCACCATGTACACGATGCCAGGAGCTACGTGGTTGTGCCAGACCTATGGGACTGATTCCAAGACCTTCACACTGTCAATTAAATTCCCAACTTCAGTCCTGCTTTAGCCAACTTTTAAAACATTCCTTCAACTTCAAACGTCTGGTTAGTCCCATTCTTTGTCATGAGGCCAGGAAGGTGCTTGGAATTACATATGCTCCTGATCAGCTTAATGGGAGCTGAAATTCCAGCTGAAGTGTGTGAAATAGAGCTCTGCCATATTCAAAGCCATTTGGCAGCTCACGAGTTACTTGAAATTACTAAAATATTCCAGAATATGGAATCTGAAGGCGAGGGAAGGGGAATGTATGACAACGTACATATGGAGTCACTGCTGGTTAGGAAACAACAGTGGGGACTTTTCAGTAGTGTTATTACTTAGTATGATTTTATTTTATTTTTATTCTTGAGCTTTGGCTGAAAGAATATGTTTGAGCCATCTGGCTGCAGAAACACTCGGGGGTGTTTCGGTAGCAGGTTCTGGGTGCTGGCAGATTCCCAAAGGCACTTCTTCCACCCGGCTGATGCCTCACTGAGCGCGTTCAGATCCCACCTGGACACCACCTGAGTGTCTCATCTCCTTGCTAGATGTGATGCTATGAAGGCAAGATATCATTTTAAACTGAGAAGTTTCCAAATCTGAGCTTTATCCCATGTATTCGATAGGTGCTTCTTTACAGGCTCTCTTGAGGTTCTCCGCGAGACTGGAAGGGGTTTTCTCACCAGGTCTGCAAACTAAGACTTGCAGCATTGATACATGAATGTAAAACATGGTTAATGGCTTAGAAGGGAAATATTTTCCTCAGAAACAGCGTGGAAACAGCTTAATGGTTATCAGACATCCAGTCCTTAAACCACAAGTGATATTAAAGGATGCGTGTGTTTAGATGAGCCATAGAGACCAAAGTTCATCCAAGGCATATGGCTGGATAAACAGGGAGCAGGTTGCATCATTCCTGGTTTTCACAAAAAAACTTCCTGGTCTGTTAGTACTTTTAAGTATTCAAGTCACTGGAGATCAAGGAAGATGTCTAGGAAGGACAGAAAGAACAAATTTACTAATTTTGCTCATTTTAGCTCTTCATGGCAAAATTTATTTGGAGTTTCATTAGAACCACCAAGTATTTTGTGTTATTAACCTTTGAGTAGTTTTAAATTTGGTCTATATGGTTTGCTGCATTTACTTTGAGTCATGGGTTATACAATAACGTGATGGCTTCTCAGCAGGATGAAAACCTGAGCACATTAAAATTCAATTAAAAGCCTGCGACAAGCGCAGTGATTGACTCAGACCGTTAACTGGGCTTGTGTCTCTGAAATGAACAGCTCTGTCACTGCACTGAGGGAGGAAGTTTGGTATAACCAAGTGAAATGTCCTCTCTGGTATTCCAGGAAGTTCTAACATTTGTCTCTAATTCCTCTTTCTCCCTGTTTAGCCAACTGATACCACAATGACTGAGGACTTGGACCACAGATTCAGTTATCTCACCTGGGATCAGATTAAAATCCTGGATCAGGTTTTGGCTGAGGCTATACCTATTCATGGGAGAGGAAATTTTCCAACCCTGGAGGTAAAGCCGAAGGATATAATCCATATGGTAAAGGAGCAGCTCATAGAGAAGCAGATCCAGGTTAGAGACATCCGCCTGAACGGTTCCACTGCCAGTCACATCCTGGTGAAGCACAATGGAACCAGTTACAAGGACCTTGACATCATTTTTGGAGTGGAACTTCCCAGTGAGCTCGAGTTCCAGGTCGTTAAGGAAGCAGTTCTCAATTGCCTATTGGACTTCTTGCCAAAATGTGTTAACAAGCAAAAAATCACAGCTCAGACCATGAAGGATGCCTACGTGCAGAAGATGGTCAAAGTCTCCACCGACCACGACCGCTGGAGCCTCATCTCACTGTCCAACAACAGCGGCAAGAACGTGGAGCTGAAGTTCGTCAGCTCGCTCCGGCGGCAGTTCGAGTTCAGCGTGGACTCCTTCCAGATCATCCTGGACTCCATCCTGGCCGTCTACAGAGCCACAGACCGGCCCCTGACACAGGACTGTCACCCCACAGTCATTGCCGAGAGCATGTACGGGGACTTCAACCAAGCCATGGACCACCTGAAATACAAACTGATCTCCACCCGGAACCCGGAGGAGATCAGAGGAGGCGGCCTCCTGAAGTACAGCAACCTCCTGGTCCGCGACTTTAAGCCGGCGGATGAGGCTGAAATTAAATCTCTGGAACGATACATGTGCTCCAGGTTCTTCATTGATTTTCCCGACGTTGCCGAGCAGCAGAGGAAAATCGAGTCCTACCTGCGCAACCACTTCATCGGAGAGGAGAAAAGCAAGTACGACTACTTGATGACCCTGCGTGGGGTGGTGAACAAGAGCACAGTCTGCCTCATGGGACACGAGCGAAGGCAAACCCTCAACATGATCACAATTCTGGCTTTGAAAGTGCTCGGAGAACAAAACATCATCCCGAACGCGGCCAACGTCACGTGCTACTATCAGCCTGCTCCCTATATCAGTGACAGAAACTTCAGCAACTACTACATTGCTCATGGACAACCTCCCGTGTTCTACCAGCCGTACCCTTTCCACATACAGCTACAGAGCGGGATGGTGTAGGAATGTTACGACCTCCAAGCACTCACCGCTCCTCTCTTTCCAGTTCTCTCCTTAATAAAGGCCTCATTAAAGCGAGTTTTATCAGCACTTTTGAGTTAAGGACATATTTTAGTGCAAGTTGCCAAAGTTGTTTGGTTGATCAATGTCTAACTCACCATTAAGCAGGTGAAATAAGTGAAGCGTCTGTCATTCGTGAAGTGTTTATACCTTGATGTGTGTTTGGGCTGTATTTTTTTGCAATGAAAAGAGAAGTATATAAATTATTCTAATTTTATAAAAATGAAATGCACTAAGTTCTGGGTTCTAAAAAAAAAAAAAAATACTTAAGCAAAATTGAAATGGTGTCAATGAAAACTGAAGCCAATGAAATACCTCTCTGTAGAAATGCCTGATGTTAGAAGGGACAGTGCTCTGGGTACGTCAAAGTCAATCATCCCTTGGTTTTATCCATGCAGTTCCAGCAACATTTATTTGCAGCACCTTTGAAAATACACATTGATGGGTCATCTCTTGGTGGTGTGAGCTCTGCAGATCGTTCCTCAGGTCGCTCAGAGACTCGGGGTCACTCCCCTCCCCAGAGTACTGGTTTTTACTGGTGAGCGGGAAATGTCCCTACCAAGAGCAGACTCAGCATTTTGTGTATCCAAAATTTCCAGTGATCCCAGTGAAAGATTTGGCTGCTCAAGTCAGGCAGCGTCAGAGCCCAGGATCTGCCTCACAGGTAACGAAAGCTGTAAGAGATACAACTATTCTGATTAAATTAGTCTTGAAAGCCAAGGCAAGAGAATGAGAAAAGGAGGTGAAAATTGAGCAGATCAGGCTCGCTTTCTATTGCTAATTTGTTATTGATCAGAGCTGCTTTAATGCGCAACAAACAGAGTCAGGTAAAAACTCCAAAAGCCCAGGACTGTGCTATTTTTAGGTGAATTAAACCAAATGCTTGGCAGTGGCATTTGAAAAACTATTTTATACTGGTAAAGTCCTGTCTGTGTTTAGATACCTGCACACATCCACCAGTAGCAAACGAGGATTTACGATCAGGAAGCAAAACATGAGTTACACATTTGTGTGTGTGTGTGAGTGTTTACCAAAGATAAGTTTTAAACATGTCACATAAGTGCCTCCCTGTGCCAGCTGCTCCATGATATGTTGGAAAATGGTGCCAGAGAGCTCCTGAATTATGGAAAGGGAAACGTGGAGAGGGAAACGTGGAAAGGGAAACACGCCCTGGGGTTGCAAAGTGTTTGTAGCAGCGACGGGCGGAGGGTTCGCTCCAGGATGAGCAGGTTTGGGACAGGTGGATCTAAGGTGGTGTCACCAAAACCAAACATGGGAAAAGGAATATGGAACAAGAAGGATTAGCATGAAAAGGAGGTTTGGAAGGGGTGGGAGTATAAAATGGGAACAGCCAACTGGAAATGCAAGCTGTAGAGTTTCTTATATCGACTTCGCGTGTCGCTGTGTCGTCCCTTTCACTGTTCATCCTCATCTCCTCCTGCTCCAAAGCAGTGGCTGCGTTGCATCCATTTACAACAGCTGTCAGGCCTTGTGGGCACAAGAGTTTGATTTATTTTACAGAGAAATGTGGTCCATAAATGTGCTGTTTTAAATCAAACATTTCTAAATTTTCTAAGGTCTATGAAGTCCGATTGCCGGTGAAATGTAGCTTCCCTTCTCCCTGTTATATTCCTGTACATTTGAACAAAGAGTTATTCAAAGACAGCTTTGCTGACCATCATCACTAAAGCCAATATTTTTTCTGTAAAATACAGTGCAAAAAATTATATTTCAGCAGCATAAGAAGAGTTTGCTGATGAAGCTGATTCATTTTGTGATGTCTTTCATGAATAGAGTACTGTTACTTTTGCTGATTTTTCAGGTATGTCCAATTTGGTGTCTGAAAGCACACTTTGTTCCACTTCCACTAAGATCTTTCCACTGGTTAAACAATATTTAATAAAAACCATCAGTTCTAATTGCTCTGTGATCAGCTGTGGTAACACCATACTTGCATGAAAGCACTTCTAGGGAATTCCCCCTGTCAGGAGCAAAATGGAGTGAGACGTGGTGGATTCCTTTTATTTCTGTTTTAATTGAACTGTTTGGATGGCAGAGGGAACCTTTACATTTAGTTTGGTGTTTGCCATGTTAAATAGCACTGTGAAATTCTGTAAGAGCCTTACGTGGGTCATGTCCCTGCTACTACTTGGGATCTGCAGATATGAGGAGCTGAGAGCTGGACTGGGGAATCTGTGGGAATCAGGCATCCAAATGCCTTAAATTTCAGGAGGAATGGGGCTCCTAATCTCTCTAGATTTGCTGGAAAGTCTCAGTCCGTCTGCACTGGCCTGTGACCTTAATGTAGTGTTGCCACTTTGATTTATTACTCCTCCACTCCTGGTTTCCTTGGTTGCTGGGTGGAAAAATGGGTTGATCTTCCCAAGAACCAGTGAACAGGTCAGGCAGGAAGGAGCATTTTCAGCGTGTCTTGCATGGACAGTGATCCAATACCGGGAAAAATTCTTCACTGAGGTGTTCTCTAACCAACAAGCAGAAACGAGCATTGGGTAAAGGACTAAAATTCTTTTCAAACCAGATATTGTGGAAGTATCAGGAGCGGTGAACTCGCTGTGGGTTTGTATAAACCAGCCTGTGCACTTGTACAGAACTTTATTTAAACATATATTGAATTCTGTCACCTCTCTGTTGATCCAGGTTAGGTAAGGAAGGGCTCAGCCAAAGCCCATGGAGCTGGTGGGAAGAACCCACCTGGGTGCAATGGGCTTTGTACCCCAGGAAAGAGGAAAGACTTAGGGGAGCACCTACAGGCAAAGGTACAATGACATCAATATGCAAAAATCTCTCAGGTATAAATAAACCCTTTAAATTTATGGAAAAAGGTCTTATATTTCTTACCTAGAGGTAGTTCAGTTCCGAAGGTTGAGGTTGTGGTTTTGTATATGTAAGCATATGTATGTGATTTATTTAGCCTTACATATATAAAATCTCGTGTATCTACACCTACAGGGGCAATTAACAAAACCTGATGGTTTTAATTATTTCCTTCCAGATGTTCTATTGATGCCTGGCAGCGGTAATTGACCTGGAGGTTTTTTTTTCAAGGTCATAATGACTCTGTAAAGTAATATTAAAAAGGGGATGATGTATTGACTGCTGCTTGCAAACCACTGATGTCAGTGTGTAGGATGAAATATTGGAACCTCTTCTCCAGTTGTTACTGATTTTATCATGTGCAGATCTAAATCTACAAAGAATTGAGAGTTTTCTCAGTGCCAGTCTCCTGAGCTTCATGTTTGCATTATAATTATATCTCGTTGTTACAATCTGTTCAATGATTATAATGCCTGGAAATTGTAATGCTGATTTTATTTAATCACAAGACTTCTTAGGGTTTACAGCTTAAAGTAATCTAATGTTGTCAGGACCTAAGTGTTACAGTTTCGAGTGCTTTCCTAAAAAAATGTCCTTTGAATTTTGTGTTTTGTTGTAAAAGGTCTATTTGAAGCAAATACTTTATGGTAGTTCCTTTAAAATGTATTTTGTGAGCTTTATACTCGACACGTTACAGAGGTTTTTGCAATGGGTAAAAGAAATGCAAATTGTCCTCGGTGGGGGTGTTGCCTCTCCGTGTGTTACCCGGAGCCGGCGGATCTGTGAGGGGATTTGGGTGGTGTTAGAGGAGTTACAGTGATAAATTTGGAATAAATTTGGAGTTACACAGGTGTGAATTCAAGATGAGCTGCAGAAATACCTGGAGAAAGGAGGGCAGCGACCTCAGTTTTGGTTTGATCCTTTTTCTGTTAAATTAATCACATGGAAGGGCGTTCAGGACAAAGCTGTTGCAGATGAAATATTCCTCTTAATGTGCCATCTGAAGCTGTGGAAAAAATATTGTAATGCTACAAATGTGTAAGAATCCCACCAATTTGTAGGTCATTAGTCCACGGTGTTGACTGGTGCCTTTGGGTATTTGGGGGGTGATCATTAAAAGAACATTTTATTTAACGCGTGGTTTCCTGTAATCCCTTCATCGCTCCTGTTGGGTGTCAGCTGCAGCAGGCAGGTTTCTCCAGGATGCCAGACTGGAGTGGGGTAGCTGCAAGAGGGATGAAAATTTGGTTCCAGTTCCTTAGGTGGGTAAAGCACAGGCTCAGGTTCATCCTGGCAGACCCACGGGGGAGGTCCCAGAGCGGCCGGGTTCCCATGGATCTCCCATCCCTTGGAGTGGCTCTGTGCTCGTTGTCACCAGGCTTGTGTCAAATACTCACATTTGAAGTGCCTACATCTCTATTTATCTAATAAAAACCTGACTGTCTGCTGGGTCAATAAAATTAATACGTCAATGACAAAGGGTTGGACTTTCCATATGCACATCCCCGTAAATCTGATCTCGTATTTAGCCAGGATTTCTGGTGATGTTGGACCAAGGTTGGAGAAACTCCCACAGACTCGTGGGTTTTATCTGGGCAACACAACCCCACTCATCACAGTTATATTTCTGGTTGTTTACTTGGATTTTCTGGGTTTTAGGGAGTTGGGTTTGGGATTTCTTAGGGGTTTTTTTTTTTTCGTGGGCTAGGCTTTGCACTACTGCTCATTAATTCAGAGTTTTTAAAGAGGACAAGACAATATTGCTGTTTCTCTGGGGAGGTGTCATAGCTGTTAAATCCCGTGGACTCTCAGAGTCTCGCAGAGGAGGGGCAGGAACATTCCAGAGGTTTTGACCCCATATGAGACCTTGGAGATTCCCAGGTGACTCAAAATGGTCCTCAGTGTTTCCCCCAGCTCTGCTCAGCTCTTCCTTGGGCACCGGAGCCATCCCAGGTGTGGGAGGGCAGGAAGACCCCTGCACTCCAGGGAAACCTTTTTTCCTCAATTTTATCCAACATTGCTAAAAACAGGGCTTTTTCACCTGTTTTTTACTGTGCAATGGGTGAATTTTTGTAAAAGCTCCCCCAGTATTTTAACCAGCAAACACCATTTAATAATTTAATTTCCTGACTGGTTTTTTAAATACAGTTGGATTTTTAAGAGTTTGCCTCAAGAAAATGGGAAGTCGGGAAGTGAGAAGGCAGCACATATAGGGGAGTTTCCCTTCCTTAAATATTCACCAGATGCTTTCCTGAGGAATTCAAAATCTGAGGAAATACATGAAGCTGAGCGAGAGCTGTTTTGTGTTCTAGTCCCTGCCACCCCCATTTTTTCTGCTCCATCAACCCCCATCATTAAATACTACTTCATAAGCAAGCGATTTTCTTCTTCCCAGCTGCCTCCATATTCAGCTCCATTTCATCCTGTGCCATTGCAGAACCTGTGCCTCGGAAATCACAATTAGTTACCATGGAAAGCAATTCAAGACCGTAATAAATACACTCAAAGGCTGCTCACTCTGCCTAGGATCCCAAAATAAAAGTAAAAATAAGTCCTCTGGAGAACTGGATGCAGATCATGGATGTTTATGGGCAGCGTGTGCTTGTGCATCCGCGGGTTAATGCTGTTTTTATTCCATTTTCCTCATGTCTGGGTGCATGGGAACAGCAAACCCCTCCACGACGCAGCCCCGCTCCCTCCCAAGCCCCCCCTCCGACAGGAACCCCTTCCCCCATCGTCTATTTCATTTTCCTGCAAATATTCCCACCCTGTTGTTGATAGGAGTTTATTCACACTCCTCCTGGTTTGCTGCTGGGACAGACAGGGACAGGATGCTGCCCATATGTTCCTGGATTTCTGCACACACGGAACCAGCGGCGTTTCTGTGTCCCGGGAGCTGCCCAGGGCCGCCTCTGCCCTCCTGTTTTCCCTTTGGAGCAGCAGGAGGATGACAATTCCCAGCTCGAGACGATGCGACCCCGCAGTGCTCTCACCATTCACGCCAACAATTTCTTCCTCCAGCGTTGTCTCAGCTCCTGACATTTCCCAGACAATGGGCTGGAACTGCAGCTCGTGGCTCTCTCTGAAGGATCCGCATGGATGTTGGAATAGATCCCTTTTTATTGTATTGCCTGCTCATCCCTGGCAGCTCCCAGGGAATGGCATTGCCCAAGCAAGGATCTGGATTCACCACCAGCCTTGAAGGGCTGATTTACCCCCAGGTCAGGAGAAAGAGCTGTGACCTTCCCATGTTAAAGTACCAACAACACATTGCACGTCCTTAAAACTGATTCAACCAGAAGTTCCATCCCAAACCTCAGTTGTGCAACATTAAGATCATATAGGTTGGGAAAGGCCTTTAAATACTGTAGTCAGTGAATGGATTTCTCAACTCTTATTGCAAGAAACCAAAGTGTCACAAATGTTCCCAGCCAAGGAGCGAGCCAGGCACGTGTGTTGTGCTCCTTTCACTGAGACGTGGCCCTGGGTACATTTAGGTGCTTTCCTGAACTGAAATGGGATTTTTTTCCCCATGGTTTCCAAGTCAGGTCAGAACAAGAAAACAGGTTCTAGGACAAAAAGTAAGGAAGGGCCCTGGGAGAGCGTGGTTTACGTAAAACCAATCTGTGCTTCTGTGAATGTACAAAACAAGGGGTGCTCAACGCCCGTGGGAAGCCAAGGAAGAAGGATCCCAGCCTGGAGCTGCTCCCTTGGTCGGGGTGAGGCGTGGTGATCTCGGCTTTGCCAGTTTGGGAGGCAGGATGGAACCTTTGGCCGTGTCCGTGTCCTGCCCGGTGGCCATGAAGGCCAGGGACAGCAGCTCTATGGAAACACCGCTGGACATCGTTATTTATGGCACTTCAGTCACCCTGGAAACAAAGCAGCTGCTCCCAGACATGACTTTTAACACAGCTAATTATATCATTAGTGTCAGGGCCACTTAACCACGGCCGTATCCTTTCCCTGGGCCGGTGCTGCCGACGTTTCCATGGGAATGACCCGGCTCCACACCTCGGAGGGGACGCGCCCGAGATGTGACAGGACCAGGGTGAGGTGTCGAAGCTTTCTGCCACTCCTCCCAGGGCAGGTTTGGTGGCTGATCCCAGTCCTGCATTGGCTAAAAAAGACTATTTGGAGAGCAAGAAAATGCTGATGAGTTCAGCCTGATTTTGTGAGCGCTCTGCCCCGACACATTTCTGGTGTCATTCCTGTGTGTGGGACTTCAGCAGCACTCCCACCTCAGAACCCACTGAAGCGAAAGAATTCATTCAATAAAAGATAATTACACAGAAGAGAGAAAAGGGAAAGCTTTCCTCCTCCTTTCCCAGGGCTTCCTGATCAGCCTCAGCAGCGCTGATGAGCACTTTAAGGTTTCAGAATGACTCAGAGGAGGTTTTGGTGGGTGTCCAAACCATTCATTGCCTGGCACAAGCCACTGGTTCCATGGGGAATGTGACCATGTCCAAGAGCCGTGTCCAGCCAGGATCTGCTGCAACAAGAGCCTGCCAGGCTCCTGAGATCCACAGGCAAGCAGCAAAACGCTGCTGTTTTCCTCCTCAGTTGTTCATACCTGGGGCCAAATCACTGCTGATGGGTTTTGTGAAGTTTAACAGCGTTAGAGCCACACACTCACAAAGAATATTGGCTTTAGTTTCTGTCTGAGCAGCAAACAGCTCTGTAAAGAGCTAATAAATGATGCTTGGAAGAAAAAACCAGTAAATTATTAAATCCCTGTCCCGAAGGCTGCACACGTCGGCTCTGCATCCTCACAGAGCTGCTTCCCCCCAGGGACAGCCCTGATGGATGGGCTGGTGGGGCTGGGGCTGACCATCAGCATCCAGCTGTCCCACAGAGATGCTGTCACCACGACTGGCTGGGGCTGGCAGCATTTTGGGGGTGATCTGTGTGCTTTCAGAGGCTGATCCCCACCCCAGAGCTGCAGGTGGTGGTTTCTGAATGAGGGGAAGCGAGAGGAGGGATGGATGGCCACACTGAAGCTGAAAACAGCGCTCGTGGATTTAGAGAAATTGGTTAAAAAATAATGAAAAGCACTAAAGAGCCACATGAGTCTGGTTCCCCTCACCTGGCAGAGATGGATGGCTTCGTTAGCAGGTGACAACCAACAGATCCAGCACTGCTGGAGGCACAGGTTCAGGGGTGGAATATGGAAACCACGGGGAGATGGATGTTGTGCAGATGTGCCCAAAGCCCTGAGAATGAACCCAAGTGCCTGGTGGATATTTTTCAGCAAAGACAAGTGGTGCAGTTGGGGGCTGCTTCGCTGCGGTTCAGCTCCACGGTTTAAATGCAATGAGAGTTTTCCCCCCTTTTGGTGATGCTTCTCTTTATCCCCTGTGCCCAGCACTCCACGTGGAACATCCCTGGCCCCAGCCATGCACCCACCTCTGACATTCCTTCACAGCCACTGAGTTCTTGAGGTTCCTCTGCCTGCTCTGTGCTGCAGCTGTTTCCTGCTCTAAAACAGAAAAAACCTGGCAAAATGACGTGTCCTTGTAAAGGAAACAATGTCAAAAAGAAATGACTCCAGACTGGAAATAAAAGGAAGCAGGTGGCTCTTGACTGGAAACCTTTTATTGCAACGTTTGGGCCGGAGGGCCCAAATTCCTGCGCCCACCCCATCCCTGGGAAAGGCAGAGGGAGCAGAGGTTGGGCACTGTCACCCCAGTCAGCAGAGCGGATTTGGGCTCCTCTCCCACATTCCTGTTGGGAAGACCTCGTGGAAGGCAGGGCTGAAGGGCTGCAACACACCAGCAGAGCCTGGTCATTGTCATTGTTCTCCATGGACAGAGGGGAACGGGGCAGGAATGGTTTCCCGCTGCCAGAGGGCAGGGCTAGGTGGGATATTGGGCAGGAATTCCTCCCTGTGAGGGTGGGGAGGGTCTGGAATGGATTTCCCAGAGAAGCTGTGGCTGCCCCTGGATCCCTGGAAGTGTCCAAGGCCAGGTTGGACGTGGCTTGGAGCACCTTGGGCTAGTGGAAGGTGTCCCTGCCCATGGCAGGGGTGGGATGGGATGGGATTTAAGGTCCTTTCCATCCCAAACCATCCTGGGATTCCATGTGCTGCTCCGTGCTGTGCCTGGAGTGTCTCTGGCACAGATCCTGCTGCAAACCCAAGGACACTCTGCAGCAGAATTCCTGCTGCCACCGAAATCCCCCGGCAGCCTCTGCCTCAGGTGCCAATTAGTTCAAACCTGACTCCAGCTGAAGAGCACCTGCTCATAAATATCCACAAATCCTCCCACATCCTGTTTGCATCACCCTGCCTGTGCTTTGGTGGGAGAGAACATGAGTAAATGACTGACTCACAAGGTCTTATTTCCCAAATTTCATGCAGTTTTCGAGTTTTCCTTGTATTTTGCATTAAGATGCTTTTATAACCTTCATTACGCAGACCGCAGACCCAAATAGCTCTTGAATTCATAAATATGGAGCAATCAATGTATTTTATTTTGCAATTATTGGAACAAACAAATAGAATATTTCGGGGCTGCTCAGATGTGCTCTGTAAGTGATGCTTCCCATTGTCCTTTAATTGTAAGGATTTGGTAAATGAGCTCTAAAGGGTCTATTAGCATTCGTTAGGCAGAAGCTCCCATACATTTTCTGCAAAATTAGTGAAACAGAACTGTTTCTTCTGCTGATGACGTGGCTGAGCTGCAGCCCAGCTCGGTGCAGGTTTATTCCAGGTGTCTCTTGCTGGTTCTGCCCAAATCCTGCTCGGGAAGGTTACAAAGTGGCTTTTTTCAGCTCATGGCTCTCTAGTGACCACAGGCATGGGCTCTCACCAGTTTGCTGAGGATTTTCAGGGTAGAGTTCCTTGCCCAGCTGGGAAATGATGCTTGAAATCCAGCTGGATCTGGGAATGCTAAAGCAGCATTACCATGCCAGCACGTTTGGGGTGTCCCAGTGCTCCCCATGGTCAACCCCAAAAGTGCAGAACATGCTGCCAGTGCTGGGGTGGGGGAAGAGGAGGTGAGCCCTGCCCAGGGGGGTGTGGGGGCCCATGGCAGGCAGCTCTTCTCATATTTTTTTTTAATATTATTTTACATCAAATGCGTTTAAAACAGTTTGCAACTGTTACATATTTTTTTTTTGGTTCGGTTTTGAACCATAAACCAAACTTTTTTTTTCTTTTTAAATACAACCAGCTGCAACCAAAAGCCCAAAGAACAGCTACACGAGTCCAGAAGGATTTATAAAACCACAGGTGAAGAGCTGAAGAGTTTTTCCTAGCAAATTAAGGAAAAATTTCACCTAAGGAAGGTTTCAAGAGTCTCCACAGGGTGAAAATTCTTGAGGAGGTGAGGAAGATGAGCTGAGGCTGAAACAGGTTGTGCAAAGGGGTGAAAATTCCACCAGCACACCCCTGATGGATTAATGGATTCATGGAAGGGGAGGTTCTGTGGGAACATCCACACCAGTGGCTTTGTCAGGAGGCAGCACATGGGCACAAACCTTCCTGCGTCATCCCTGGAAAACAACACCCACTGCCTGTCAGGGCGTGAGGATTTAACATAACAAATACATTCATAATGGAGGAGATAAAAGAAAAGCAGCCCCAAACGTGAATGGCGAGCTCTGCTGAGAGGAGATTTGTCGTGGGTTTGTTGTGGAGATGCCAACCTGGACCCTGCCCGGTGATTGATAACCCGGAACTGGAAAGATCCCACAGCCAGTTCCAGGAGCTGGATGAAAAATGAGCCAGGGCAGAGCAGGGGGGAGGCTGCAGGACGTGACAGGTTCCTTCAGACAGAGGTAAAAAATGACTGAGGGGAAGCACAGTTAAAAAACCAACCCGAAACCAATCAGGAAAGCTATTAAAAAAAAATCAATTAAAATATAATGAAGGCTAAGACATTCTGAATTTTCCTCCTCCCAAAAGTCTGATTAAATCAGCGCAGGGAGTGGAGGAGCTTGGGCTCTCATCCTGAAGGGAAACTCTTGTTGGAATAGTGATCCATCAGACTGGGAGAAAAGTTCATCATCAGGGGATTACTTATGGCAAAAGAGAATGCCACTCCAAGTCATGGCAAACTGTGGGATTTGGCTCAAAATCCCCATGGAAGTGGCAGAAGCCTCGTTTGTTATCCAAAGGATCTGTTTAATAAAGAAGGGAACAGGTCAAGCAGCTGATGGCTCTATATAAATATTTAAATGGCACCAGAGCAGCCCAGCACTTGTGTTGCCCAGGGTTTCAGGCTAAATAAATGAAGTTGGCCTTTCCCACCTCGTCCTCTGTGGCTTGGCAAATATTTGGGATGCTCAGCCACCGAGGACAGAGTTTGGGAACAAACCAGGCACTGCATTTAGGAGCAAATAGCTCCATGCTCCCACTCTGAGGGGAGAAATGATTGCTGCTTTCTGGTTAAGTCAGAATAATGACAAATTTAGTAAATTCGTTGCTTAAAGGCATCTGAAATTACAGATAAATGATGTAAACAGAAATCTTATTGATCTTTTGATCCATCGCAGGGTCAGGCGAGGACCAGCAGCTCCATGTTTGCGGCACGTGATGTTAATGCATGGAAAGACAAACTCCAGCCTGCTTTCCCTGGCCAGGAGGAACTCTGCTGGGTTTAATGGACTTCGGGGCACCCTGAGAATTCCATTTAGGACCTGGGATGCGGTGTGTAGGGCAGGCACGAATGAGTCAGGGGTTTTTTCTCGGTTGGAAGAGGCACAAGCACCCCCTCCCGCTTTTCAAGGGCAGAGCAACGCACTGATCCCACCCCTGCCCAGAGCGGGGATTTCGCACATCTCCATTCAAGGCAAAATCACTCCAATCGCCGTGTGAGTGTTTTGCTCCCCCCAGCCCACGCAGAGCAGAGCAGAGGCACAGCAGCACCAGCCAGAAATAGAAACGCTCCTCAGCAGAGCTTGAACTCCCTGCACTTCCCCAGCCTTCGCCTCACGCAGGGGAAGGGCCGCGGAACCATTGCATAACTGGGCTGCTGCAGGAGCTGCTGGGCTGGAGCATCCCTGGAGAGGTGGGAAGGGACAAATCCCAGCTGGAAATTTCGGACTGAGCCGTCTGGGATTCAGGCTGGTGGCAGCTGTGAGGGGAGCGTGGTCTGAGCCAGGGGTGATGCGCCACGAGCTGGAAGTGCCTGAGTAGCTTCCTTGTAAAGCAATTTAAATGTTATAATTTTTTGCACAATGCAAAATAAAAGGTGTTTTGTGGAATCACGGAATGGTTTGAGTGGGAAGGGATGTTAAAGATCACCCCATTCCACCCCCCACCATCCCAGGGACACCTTCCACTATCCCAGGCTGCTCCAAGCCCCGTCCAGCCTGGCCTGGGACACTTCCAGGGATCCAGGGGCAGCCACAGCTTCTCTGGGCACCCTGTGCCAGGGCCTCCCCACCCTCACAGGGAACAATTCCTTCCTTCATAAATCCTCCATTCCCCGAAACAGAGCCCAGTACAACCTCCTGTAACAGCACAGGGACAGGAGAAGTGCCTGGAAATGGAATCCAGCCACCAATGCAAACCTCTTCATCCAGCCCCTGGCTAGACTAAAGCAACACAAACACAAATTGAAGGAGTAAAACTGTGTGATCAAGGAAATAATACTCCCCCACCAGCTTTACTGTTGATCAGAATTTACCCACTGAATGAGGCAGGAAGGTTTGGAAAGGAGACACCTTTTCTGTCCACTCCATGGCTCTGTCTCCTCTCCTTGGGGGCTCCCCTTGTTGAGATAAAAACGAGGAATTGTATTATATTGATGTAAATCCTGCAGCTTGTTTTGCACCAGAGGAGCTTTGCTAACTCCAGTCAATTATCCATTTGAAGTCTCAACAAGAATTACTTTTAGGGGTGGGAAGGAGGGCCCTGTACCATATTAAGGGTTAAACCTGGTCCTGGCTGCTGTGGGCATTGGTATCTCCCCATGGCCCTTCAAACAGGGAAATAAAAAGGTGCCAAACCTGGGAGAGAATCCTGAGAGTGTCCACAGGGCTGGTTCCTCCCTGCCCAGGCTGCCACAGTCTGATTTGGGCTGGAAGAAAAGTGTGATTCTACACTGAGTGATAGAAAAGATGAGGTTTCTCCTAAAATGAGCCTTCCCAGCTCTATGAGGTGTGGAAAAATTCACCCTGAAGAGGAGCAAACTAAACTACCATCATTGTGAACGCTGCTCAGAGACATCTGCAAGAGCTGTGCTGAAATGTCACAGATAAACGAACACAATAATGTAATATTGATAAATGAACACAATAACGGGCTATTGCTGTGCACATCGTGGGGGCAGAGACAAAGCATTTCCATGAGCAATCACTCCTGGATGTGAAACGCTGCACAAGGCAAGTTTCAGTGCCTCAGGACCCAGTGTCATCCCAGGTCACGCTTCCAGGTGGGCTGGGGCAGACAAATGTGTGCTCCTCTGCTTGGCATGTGGTTCTGGAGGCTCTGTTTTGGCATTTGAACGGGATGTGGGAAGCAAAATAGGCAGGGAAGGATCCTGAAGGGCACCCAGGAGGCCTCTCCCACTCCTCCTCCTGGCCCTGCACTGAGTTCATCCAAGGTTTCCCTCCCAGCTAAACCCAGCTCTGCCACCTGAGCTATGAACTTTTTTTCCCAGTCCTCCCTTTCCCACTGCTGCATATTCTCAGGAACATCAAATCCTACAAATTTTTTATAGCTGGGTTAGCGCTCACCTTTTCTAAAGAGAAAATCCTGCGCTCACCATAGGAAGTTATTTGTGCTGAGGAGGAAATAAAAGGAATGCAGTGGAGTTTCATTGCAGGAGTGTAAGGGAGAGCACAGGAATTGTGTGTGTTGAGGGAAATTGCATCTTTTCACCCCAGAATAGCTCAGACCTGTCCCACTTCCACAGTGTCCAAGCAGGAAAATGAAAAGACAACCCCACATCCACAACTGAGTCTCTGCAACAGCCAGATTCTGGCTGGTTTGGCCAGAAATACTTAATTTTCCAGTGATGGGACCTGCAGGTGGCAGCCTGGATGTGGCACTGGGAACAGGAGCTGATGACCCCGAATCACCTCTGCCAGCCAGGGATCCTTTGGGGGTTATTTCATCACTCCAGGGGTATTTGCTGTTTCTCCCCCTCCTTTAATTCCCCCTGAAAACAGTTTCCTTGCCCGGGTTTTGGGGGCTGTGGCTGCTCAGAGGATTTAGAGGTTTGCAGCCTATGGAGAAGGATCATTTCTGCTCATTTAGAGCTGGAATTGGAGTTTTACCCACGCCTGGAACACAGAGGTGCTTTTATCACCCCAGGTGGGATGGGGTTCCAGGGACTTTCCTTCCCCAGCCTCATCCCCCTGGCAGGTAACCAGGGACAAGCCTTGAGCATTCCCAGCTCTTTTAAAGCATCTCAGCTTTTTACAAACTGCTTGGGTTGTTTTTCAGGGAGACAGAAACACCAGAGCTAGATTTGCTCAAATAAAAGAATGCCAGTGAAAACTAGAAAAGGACATTCACCTGCAGAGCCAGCCAGGAGACAAAAAAGAAAACTTTAACAAAATAATTACAATTTGCATAAAATTGAAGGCAAAGAACAACCATAAGCCCCTACAAGAGGCACCCTCCCCTGGGTTAGGAGAAAGGGCAGGACCAGCCCCTCCTTTTATTTACTCAGAACACCTGGTAGCGATTTCTTGCAGGGCATAATTAGCTTTTAATTAGCAGGCAGGTCATTTGTCACCTGAACCTGCTGAGCAACACCCTGGGTGTTCCAGCTCTGGGCATCCTGTCCTCGCTTGGTGAGGGACCTTTGCTCACAGGAGCTGAGGTTACGTGTGAGGCAGTGCCTACTACTGAAAAAAAAAGTGTATTTCTGGGATTATTTACCATGGCATTGATAAGGCTGTGGTGGTTCTTTATCTGCTGTAAGGAGCTGTATCCCGGGGGCTGCTGTGGTGGGGAGACTCTGGAGATGATGAGTGGAGAAAGGGGCAGAGCTGCCCTGGGAGGGCTGTGCAGGGGCAGGGACAGGGAATGTTTGCAGAGCTGTGCAGCAGCACTGCCCCTGCTTGGGTGTTTTGTCACCTTATTCCAGCCGTGCTTTCCGGCTTGGGCCAGTAATTAAAGGGATTTCTGCCCCGGATCAGCATCAGCAGAGTGGGGGATGCTCGGATGGGTTTGTCAGAGGTTCCCGAGTGTGTCGCAGGTGGGCAGGAGGCTCTGTCCCTGCTCCGGGGGATTAGATGGAAAACCACAGCATGAGAGGAGCTCTGGGGAAGGATGAGGCTGTTTTAAGGAAAGCCATTTGTTAATCAGGGTGGAAATCTACTGAGGAAAGGGGACCTGGGCACCTATGCTTTCCCAAGTGCCTGCTCAGAAAATATCCTCAGAATGTGGTTTAAAAACCCTGGTTTTAATGTACCTGCTCATCCATCCGATACACCCAAACACTTGGAAGCTTTTCTCTTGACTTTCTGCAGGAGAAAAAGCTGAGTAAATATTTTATAGGATGGTTAGGAAGGGCAAATTTGATTTGGGTAAATCATATTAGGGGATTATTGCCTTCCTCTGGGGTGGCTCTGTGACAAACTGCTCCTTCCCTGCTCTCTCTGCCCTGGGCACGGGCTCCTTCACAGGAGCAGAGCGTGCAGGAGAAAAGCAAACACTAAACTTAGGGGAAGGCCATGGAGAACTTTCTTTGTTGATAGCTGGGGGCAGCAAATGCTTCCTGACATGTATTGATTCGGCAAAAAGTCTATGATATATAATAATGCCACTTGGTCATTTTATATCCAATTATTTCTGCTCCACAACCTTGGGATTTCCCAGCTGAGCGTTATGAAGTGGGCAGAGAGCAGCCTGCACTTGTCAGCTTGCTTAAAAAGCACAGATGCTGCTGATCCTGGAGGAGCAGCTGAAATTCTTCAGCGTGGGCTGGGCAAGAAGTCCCTGGGCTGGGCAAGAAGTCCCCTCTCATGGCCAAAATGCCCTTTGCTCGCACCTGGGATTCCCCTAAAAGTGTCTGCTCCCCTGATTTTCCTGGTCTTTGCTGCTCTCTCCTTGCAGGAAGCCAAGCTGTGATGTTCCCTCAGTCCCTCTGTGCAGTGGTGACTGCAGCCCTGGCTGAGGGCTGAGGGCTCAGCCCCTCGCTGAGGTCGGGAGGAGTCTGATTTTCTGCACAGATCCTCGCTCACCCGAAATTCAGCTGCTCTCACCTGGAATAGCTGCAGTGACTCCAAACACTGCCTGAGCTCATTACACAAATAACCCCAGTAATGAGCTTTAGAAATTGTTATTGATGCTCAAAACCACTGCAGAAAGACCCTGTGCTCGTGACCATTGTTCTAATTAAAATTTTCTGCTCTGAAAATCTGAAACTTGAATTAAATTTTTAAAAAAATAGCTGTGGAGAAAATTCCTGTGTGCCACTCACAGCACCCCTTGAGTTGTTCATTATGCAGCTGGGCAGATGGGATCTGAAAATAATTTTAGGCTGAAAGAGGGCAGGTTTAGATCAGATATTAGGAGGAAATTCCTCCCTGTGAGGGTGGGGAGGCCCTAGAATGGATTTCCCAGAGAAGCTGTGGGTGCCCCATCCCTGGAAGTGTCCCAGGCCAGGTTGGACAGGGCTTGGAGCAACCTGGGACAGTGGAAGGTGTCCCTGCCCATGGCAGGGGGTGGAACAGGGGATCTCTAAGGTCCCTTCCAACCCAAACCATCCTGGGATTCTATGGAATGGCTGGAGAAGGTGCGAGGTAAGAACACGTGGAGCCACGAGGGGAAACAGCGTGGCCCATCCGATGTTTGCTTTGTGCCACCTTCCAAGGAAAATCCATTTCAAATACCAGCAGCCAAATACCCAGAGCACCGACCCTTGCAGGTGCCAGATCACCTGTGCTTCCACGTTTCCCTCTCATACCACCTTTGGCCCTTTCCACGCAGATGAGGTGCATTTCCCGGGAGCCGATCCCTTTATTTTCCCTCCGATGTCACGATTATCATTTTCCATGGCACGCCCGCCCCTCGCTGCCTCGGGCCCGTCATTAACATGCCGAGCACGGGCTCTGGAGGAGCTGTTACCATTCATTAGCACTCCAGGTCCTCCCGCGGAGCCAACCTTCCCTGCCTCATTTTCATTCTCTCCGTGACACCCGTGGCACCGGGAGCAGAATTCCGACGGTGGCTTCGCCAGGTGACATCAGAGCCTGCGTCACCCCGGTCCTTCACGGCTGTCCCTGGAGACACTGGGAGTCTGGGGTGGTGATTATTTAGATTCCTCTCGAGCTCCAGAGGTTTCCGAAGGGTTTCTCGCTCGCTGTCCTGTGCAGTCCCGTTGTCATGGTGACTGGGGGGATGCTGGGCACCAGCCGGGCTCCCCTTCTCGCAGGATGGGATGGAGCCGGGGGTTGCCAGCGGAATTCTGCCACACCTGAGGAGAAATGTTTGAAAAAGAACAGAGAAATCTGCTCTAAAAAAGAGTTGGAATTTTTTGCTTAAGCCTGATGACCAGGGATTCGGGATTTTCGTTGTTTTCATAGAATCACGGAACGGTTTGGGCTGAAAGGGACCTCAAAATCATCCAGTTCCAAGCCCCAGCCGGGGACATCTTTCACTTTTTAGATTAAATACAAGGATTAGAAGCCTAATCCTGGGACTGGACTAAACTTCCCATGGATGGAGCTGTTGGGGAGCAAACACCCATCACTCTCGTGACCACACACCGTCCCAGCAGGACTGAGGCTCCCTGAGGGTGCATGGAAATGTCCAGAGTGGGGGGATCACCCAACCCAGCTCTGCCATACTGATCCCTCTCCATTTCAGCAGGAAAGCACAGTTTACCTTCCAAACAACTGCAGAACTCCCTGCTGCAATGTGAAACCTCTCCCACGACCACGTGTCCTGGTGGTGCACAGAGAGGTGTCTTTGCAGTTTTGAGCTGCAAAACCCTTTGTGACCTGGTTTTTGTCAGAGCAGCTCAGCTGACGTGTTCTGCCGGACGCCGTGTCCGACACAACCTGTTTGTGGAGTCACTGCATTCATTAAATACGAAGAAACTGAAAGAACATAAATTTTGCATTATCTATTTACTCGCATCTCTCAGAACAATTGTTTATTTTGGTGGACTTCCAGTGCCTGGGGCAGACAGGTCATTGGAGCCACTAATAACATTTCTTTCTCCTCTGCTCAGCCTGTAATTATTGTCTTTCTCTCCCTTTTATCTCTTCTTCTCTGTAGTAATAAAGTTCTGATTCTTCAGTGGTGCCTCAGGATGTCTGACCTACAAGAGAGATGCCCACGGGGATGCGCTGCCACCAAAGCAGGAGACATCTCCAACTGAATTTTAATGGGATGTTGTCAATTCAACAATAAATCTGCTTTTTCTTGCTGGTCAGATGAAAACTTCCAGGCACGGAGAAGTTGGTGACAGAGGAAAGCAGGAGTGCTGCTGCCCAGGGCGGTCCTCCACGGGCACCAGTTGCTCATGGGCTGGATGAAGTGAGAGGAGATGGATCTCGCTTACAGAATTTCCCTGGATCACCCCTGCTGCAGGGTCCTCGTGGCCAAGGGTAGAGCGTGGTGATTATGGAAAATACCTTTACGTTGTCACATTTCACTCCATGAGCTGTTGAGCGTGGGACACCTGGACAACACTTCCGTCTTGGGAGGTTTATCTCACTTTAACTGGGTCACCCTGGCACCAGATCATCACCTCCAAGCCCCTTTCCCTCCCCACAAAGAGCTCTCCAGCTCTTGGATCTCTGTGTCAGTGCAGGAGCGCCCTTGGCAGAGGCACCGCTTCAGCCCCGCTCCCGGTTTGCTCCTGCTCGGTTCCGCGCTCTTTGGATACTCGCCTCGGTTCTGGGCTGCTTTTGATTACCCTGAGCTTTCTGGGGAATGGTAAAAGCTCCTGCTGAGGTGACTTCAGCCCAGAAATACTCTAGGAGGAGGACACCTTCCTTTTCTGGATCCTGGACTACCACAGGCTGCCAATTTGAGCAGTGCCACAGCTGAGGGTTTGTGCTTTGTCACCTTTCAACCCCTGATGCTCCATAAACACCCAGGGCTTGACCTCAGAACATCCCAATCAATATCTCCTTGGATCTGTATTGCACAGAAAACAGATAAAATATCCCAAAACCCTAAAAGATGTTGATCTTAGGGAAATTAGTGAAGGCCAAATAGCTCCTTTGTGTTTTTCTACTACCAGACAGATGTTAATCCTTAATGAATTATGTTTGCCTGAATCCAGGAGCACCATTTATCCCTTGTGACCTTTGCTGAGTTGAGTTATTAAGCGTTATAAATAACTACTCTTAATATGCAGGCAGTGTCCGAGTGCTTTTTGTACTGATTTGGGAACAATCACAAACTAATTCCCCACAAATAATTCCTCAGATATTTGAATAAAAAGAAGACTGCATTTGCATATCTGCCCGGAAGGAACTCATCTCCCTGAAAAATATTCTGGTTTTCAAACTGCATTAGTCAATGGCTTTAGCACAGTCACTCTCACAAGAAATTATGCTAATCCATGTGGGAGATTTCATTTTCCTTCAAAAAGAATGGAAGCTCGGTGAGACTCAGAACAGCCCAAACGACTGCAGGGAGAGGCGCTGCCCTGACAAATGGATTGCAGGATCTACTCAAATAAATCATGGTTTGTTAGGGGAAAATACTAGGCAGGTTTAAACCAGATATAGCTCTGGACAAGTATTCAATAAACAAATGGAATTCAGGATTTAACTGGAATGTGCAGGTGTTGTGTTACACGTGCGGGACTCGCTGGGCTTGGCTGCTGAAAAATAACCCCTTGGAAATATCAGAGAGAATCATGGAATCCCGAGGTGGTTTGGGTTGGAAGGGACCTTAAAGCCCATCCCATCCCACCCCCTGCCACGGACAGGGACACCTTCCACTATCCCAGGTTGCTCCAAGCCCCGTCCAACCAAAATAGCTGGAATACAACTTAAAATCTCATGGACTATTTGGCCGATTTCCCCCACATATCCCCACAACCAACAGAGTGGAAAATAATGCAAAAATCTACAGGCCACCCATCCCAAAGCAGTGATTTTTAAAATTTATCTGTAAACATTTCCACATATGGGATCCAGCTCTGGAGCCCCAGCATCAGGAGGATGTGGAGCTGCTGGATCAAGTCCAGAGGAGGCCATGGAGCTGCTCCAAGGGCCGGAGCCCTTCTGGAGCCAGGCTGGGAGAGCTGGGGGTGCTCACCTGGAGAAGAGATGGATCCAGGGAGACCTCAGAGCCCCTTCCAGGGCCTGAGGGGCTCCGGGAGAGCTGGAGAGGGACAAGGACAAGGGGGAATGGCTTCCCATGCCAGAGGGCAGGGTGAGATGGGATTTTGGGAAGAAATTCCCTCCCTGTGAGGGTGGGGAGGCCCTGGCACAGGGTGCCCAGAGAAGCTGTGGCTGCCCCTGGATCCCTGGAAGTGCCCAAGGCCAGGTTGGACGGGGCTTGGAGCAGCCTGGGACAGTGGAAGGTGTCCCTGCCCACAGCAGGGGGTGGGATGGGAATTCTGGAATTCTGAGATTTCTGGACTATTTAATTTTGGACTCAATGAGGAGGACATGGAGAAGCTCAGCGTGGCCCTGTCACAAGGCACCTGAGGTGACCTGTAGAGCTCAGATCCAGAGTTTGCTCCTTACCAAGTGAGACAAAGCCGGTGCCAGCACCGAGCACTGAATATTTCAGCAGTGGGGATGTGATGCCTTGGCCAAAACCCCAAGTCCTTAATTGCCAGCTTTGAACGTCGTCCCTGTTTGAATAAGACCATCAAGCTGTGCTTTAAAGCAGCCTTTTAGTCAAAGGAAGATACAAATATTCTCATGTCTGCGAAGGATCCCATTAACTCAGAAAAGATCATGAGAAAGCCTCTCCTGAATGAAGCCCAGGCTGGGTTGTGAATCTTTAATGTGCATTTCTGCAGCTCCTTTCAACACTCAGCAAATTCACATTCGCTTTGACAGAGCAGACATTTTCATGCAGTATTTATAGCAGCCAAGCAAAAGAACCTGATTTCCTTTTTAACAGAGGTTTTTGGGAGGCAGCTCCCAAATCCCAGTCTTCCTTATTTACACTATAAACAGCAAAGAGATCAAATAATAAAATGGAACTGCAATTACACTGGTTTCTCCAGTGGAGAGTACCTTCCTTTGTAAGAAGATCTGGGTAAATTCTGGCTGTTCTGTACAGCTCAATTATTTATGAGTCAGGAGGAGAAGGGAGAACCGGGAAGAGCTGAGGGAAGAGGAAAGAGCAAACCCAAACACGCTCCTGTGCCATCAAAACAGAGCCCATCCCCTGGGCACGTCCCCAGCGTGGGGAGAATGGTTTGTTCTCCAGGGAAAATGGCTTGGATCCATCAATTGATAAAATTCACTGCATGGCACAAGTGACAGATTTCCACTCAGAAAAGCAGGGGAGACAAAGATTCTCCATCCTACGGGTGGGTTCCTTCCCTTGGTGGAAAGAGTCCTGGTGGCTGGAGACCCTTGGAGGGCAGCTCCTCAACCTTCCTCATCCAGCAGCTCCATGGGGGCCGAGTCCTGGTGTTGTCCCTCCCAATACCACAAATATTCCAGGCTTTGGACTGATTTTCTCTGTTTCCTACAGGCTTGTGACTCACAGGGCCACGATCTGCTGCCGTTCAAGTGGCTGGGTTTAACCAGTGGCAGAAAGATGAGATTCTACAAATGTGAATCCTCTGCTCCAGCTTCTGCATTTTATAAGCCACTTGATATTTCCCAGTTTAAATGACTCCGGTAAATGTGGCTTGCTGGTCAGTTTAGCAAGATGAGTGTTTCTGGTGAGGTCAGTGCGAGACAAATAAGCAGGGTTCAGTAAAATGACTCGTAACGTTTCATAGAAATTATTAAAAAATCATAAACGAGGGTTGCTTCCCACTAATTGCCCATTTACGGCCGCGTTCCCATTGCTTCCTTCAGGAGCTTCACCAGTCAGACCTTTAAAAAAGGAGCTTAGAGAAGACGTTTGTTACGACTGATTGGATGCAGATGTCTATAAAAAATGGAAAATGGGAAAAGGAGAGCAATATCTCTGAGTTTTTCTGGCTTTTATGGGCAGCAGAAGACCCGGCTGCCGTCGTTCCTCTGCCTGAAGGCAGAGATTTCCATTACCAGGGAATCAGTCACATGGGCAGGCAGAGAGATAAAAACTGGTCCTTTGTACAATGTTCAGCCAAGGTAATTAATTGGGGATTGATTCAGGAGAAATCCAACTCATTTGAAGTCTACGGCGATAAAATCACAACAGATGGGGTGGAGCAGGAGGAACTCCAGCCTGGCAGGACACGGAACGAGCCCCGGGTGCGGGAGCAGCCAGCCTGCCCCAAGGCTTTCCCAAGTATTTCCAAAGCCGGGAATTTTCAGTTTAACTCTCAGGAGTGGCACTTCTGTCCCCATTTCTGCTCCACGTGGCTGCTCCCACCTGGTTCTGCTGAGATGTGACTTTTTAAAGCACGTAAACTCTAATTATTCATAAACACTCCCACAAGCCATGTCTTTTTCTCCACCTACACAGTTTTCCCCGCTCTGAAATATGATCCTGTCACTGCTGTGCTGTCACTGGGCCGCCCTGTCCCTACCCTTATGGAAAAATTGATGCCATCTACTCCTGGTTTTCCATCCCAGCATCCCTGATTGCTGGATTACTGGAGCATTACTGCTGAGTGCCTGCCCTGCACTCTCAGCCTCCTCCCTCTCCTTCCCCTTTTCCATGCAGCTCTGCTCACCCTCTAATTGGGAATTCCTCAATTAACACTGTCCTTTTTTCCTCTTCCAAGCCACCCAGGGCTGTGGCTTCACCAGCCTGAAATATTCCCGTTAATACCCACTTTTGATCCAATTATGGACCAAGAAATCCGACAGGCAGAGCAGCATCCCTGCTGATGGTGACGAATGGAGCAGACGCCAGCGGGATGCCGACCACTGGATCCACCCCGCTCGTCCCCAGGACCAGGATGGATGCTGGGATCCACACTCATTTGGAAACTGGAGCTGGCAGAGAGATAAAACCCCGGCAGTAAAGTCCTGCTGAAGGATTTCATATTCCCACTGCCAGTTTTTAAGGTTTTGGTGCAGAACAAGGGTTCTTAAACCTGTTACTCCATAATGAAGGCAGGGTTTTAAGCCTGTTATTCCATGTTCCACTATTTTACCATGCACACGGAAAACTGGACTGGAGCAACAGTTTTTTGTATTTTATGTGCAGCAGAGCTTGCTTGTTGTGTTTTATATACAGCCTTGGCTGCTCAAAGCAATTTTCAGTATTTCTTGTGAGTTAAATTAAAAAAATAATGAAGTTTCATGTCGGCTCCTGCGGGGAAATAGAGGTGGAAATAATGAATCCACGAATATTCCGTGTGCTCCATAAAATGGTGACGCAGCACTGGAGCGGAGGAGGCGGCCAGAGAAAAACCTGGCACAAAATTTCCATGTGGAATTTCCTCCTGAATTCCTGGAGCCCTCTGGATACCCAAGAGAACACCAGCCAGAGAAATCCTGACTCTCATATTTTATCTGTCTGTTATTCATTCTTCACACTCAGGTGTTCGGTGCCTCTTGGGGCATCCCCAGCTCCTGGAGTGGAATGGCTCCGAGCAGGTTTTGCCAGGATGCAGGGACGTGAGGTGTGGATAAAGGAAAACCTTTCAGAAATTTGGTTTTTGCCGAATCTTGGGAAAAAGAGAGAGGAGCCCCTGCGTGCAGCAGCACTGGGGGTGATTCAGGCTGTTTCTGTGCAAGCAGAAAGAGCCTTTTTTCAGGTTTGAATTTCATTTGGATGTAATTTGAAATTGTGTTTTCCGCATTTTGAATCGTAAAGAAAATGTAAAATACCGACCTCCCAGTTGATCACAGTCCTCCCCCAAACGCTACCAAACTAAAATGAAGCTGTTTTTGCAAGCAAAGGAGTGGTTTTGCAGCTCTCAGTAATAAAATGCCTCAGACAAAGCCAATGGCCTCTCTCCAGGGGCAACGGAGTCATTCCTGCCCTCCAACTTTATAGATCCTTATATTCATTAGGTTTTTATTTAACGAAAGAATAAAACCCACACACTCACACAGAGTCAGCACGGAGACAAAATCCCAGGGAAGTCTATTTTAAATAAGAAAACAGTGTTGTTTTGCAGCACAACCCTTCTTCCCAGTCTTCCCAAACATCTGCTCAGAAGGATAAATTTCAGGTGGGACATTGTGACTGTGAGCAGTGCGGGGTAGAAGATGTTATTATATATGAAATATTGTATTTTATCCTAGATTCATGGATGCCATGCCACTGATTCCCACAAATCTCATGTCCCATCTGAGCTCTCAGGGATGTGAATCCCTGGATGTGCTACAGCCCTGCATCCCTTGCCAGGCTCAGTTAACACCTTATCTCCTTCCCTGCCAGGCATAACACTAGTTTAAATTTTAATTTTAATTTTAATTTTAACTTTAATTTTAATTTTTAATTTTTAGTTTTTAATTTTAATTTTTAATTTTTAATTTTTAATTTTAATTTTTAATTTTAATTTCAATTTTAGTTTTAATTTTAATTTTTTTGTTTTCTTAGTGAGGTCCCAGGTGCTGCCAAGAGATAGGATTTGCCTGGGCATCCCAGCATTGTCCATGTGATAATGTGGGTGAATGTGGATGACCCCAGGACCTGGAATTTCTTGTTAAGGGATGAATTTTCTCTTGTTTTTCAGGCTCTCAGCAGGAAGAGGAGTAATTTGTGCACTCTGAGTCGGCCTCTAATCTCCTTTAGTGGGCTCCTCTGATGGGAAATAAATAGATCAGGGTCAAACCCCTTGTCTGATGCCCACGTGGAGATAACACTGATGACACTCCAACAGGAAAGAGCTCCAAATCCAACAGGTTCCAGGGAGCTCCTCCCTCTCAGACACCACACCACAAAGGTGGTTTGGGAACTAAAAATAAGCTTTATTTGACCCACTGGTACAAAGTGATGAGGAAGCTTTAACCTATTGATCCAGGGCACGGCACCATGTGTGGCAATGATCCCTCTGGGAGCTCCGGGGCTGGATGTGGAATTAAAGGAGCATTTACCACGCTCACATGGAGCCTCTGGAGCTCTCTCTGCCTTCAGATGTGTTTTCCTCAGTGTCTGCATGAATTGTGTCCATTGTTGCCCTGCTAGGAAAGAGCAAAATGCTTTCCAGCATGGAAATTATTTGCCATTTTATGAATAAAATTATCCCATTGTATCCAGCAAAAGGGCATTTGCTCCGCTTCTCATCACTCCCAGTTTTCCCTCTTCCAGTGCAGTTTCACAGCACTATAGCCAGGCTTTTTTTCCATGGTTAACAGAGAGGGAAAAACATCACACCAGGGGTAAAACCTAGCTCTGCCCTTCTGCAGGAGCACAAGCGCAAACCCCATCTCAGAAACGAACCTACCACCAAAAACAATCCCATTTTTGCCCCATTTTGCTCCTGATACGAAGCTCTTTTCCAAGAAACCAAGCAAATCGGAAGCAGCAGTGTCCACTCCAGCCGGCCTTCCATGTTATGAAGGGTGAAAAAACCATCTACCATGAACAAAATCAAGATTTGCGTTTTCCTTTTGCCCTCCTTAATGGTTCCTAAGTCACTCAAAGTTTTGAGGGTAAAAATTTCTTCCTGAGCAAAGCCTTGGACCAGCCCAGTTCTGAGGGATGTTTATGGCCGAGCTATAAAGTGATGGTAAAAGTGACAGCCACAGTGATCCCAGCTGGCCCCTCTGATAATAAATTATATAAAATGAGGATTAAAAAGCACTCTCTGATTCACCAGGGCTATCTGCTACCGAGTGGTGAAAACAAGTTGGGTTTTCAGCCCTGCCTCGTGTTTTGGGGTCTTTTTCCCAGTTTTTATTTTGACCCAGTGGCTGGAATGTTTTAGATTAGCGTTGGGGATGTGTTAGGATTTTATACTGTGAATATTTCAGTGGATATGTGTCTTTAATACTCTGCTCTTCAAACCTTTTCTCCGCTTAGCTCAGGAAACTTGAGAATTACGGTGCAGAAATGACACAAAAACCAGTGTTCTATGGTGCACCAGCGAAACAACCAGCTGAAATTTGTCACAGTGCTGGCTGCACTCTTGTAATCAATTTAGCTCTGTACACATGCAAAAATGTTCCCTTTGGGAATGTGCTCCATATCAGATTTTCCCCGTGCCTCCGGAACGCTGAAGGGATCAATAGTGACCCAAACCAGCAAGCAGATGGATGTTTCCCTCCACAGCCCGTTAAAATGTTCCCAATTTTAAATCCTTTTGGCTAAACAAGTCAAAATGCTTTAATATGCTGGAAAAAAACCATGGATCATCCCGATTTGGAGCAGGGAACTCCCAGGTTTCCCGGGCAGAGCCAAGCAGTGGAGCTCAGCCACGAGCGTCTCACTGCACAGCCTAGGCTAACGAGCCTCATTATTTAATGATAAACAGCAACATTTAATTAGTGCAGCCATTACTACACATCAAACCCTTTAATTAGGCCGAGGGCTGGTGGGAATGAGCCAGTCCGGGGTGAGCTGACTGGGAGGCTCCGCTCTGGAATGTGGCCACGGGCGAAGGCAGAGCTGGGATTTGCCTGCGGTGCCTTTGCTCTCGGGTTAATCACCCACTGCCACTGATGCCTTGGGAGGCCAACCTGGAAACAGAGACTGGACAGGAGTAAGGGAATAAAGGTGGGTACGATGCCTTTTCCTGGTCTTAAATTAAGAGAGCTGCCAACAGTTAGGAGGGAAAAAGGGTTTTTACCTTGGTATTTATTGAAGGATCCTCAGGTGTGATGAAATGCACATTGA
>VXBT01013035.1:343344-385619 GCA_013400235.1 Oriolus oriolus | reverse complement strand
GGCCCGGGCCGCGCCGAGGCCGCTCTTCTCGCGGGCGATGCTCTCCTCCGAGGTGCAGCACAGCACCGACTGCTGCGTCCTGTCGATGCTCTCCGAGAGCTGCTCCAGCCGCTCCAGCGCCCGCCACAGCTCGGCCGCCTCCCGCAGCGCCCGGCCCACGGGGCTGGCATCGTCCCCGACGAACGCGGGGTTCTCGAAGCGCAGGGAGTCGTCGTGCGGGTCCCCCTCGGCCGCCACTCGCTGCTGCAGCTCCGCCAGCCGGTCCCTCATGCTCCGCGGGGCTCCGGGACCGTCTGCGGGGACCTGTGAGGCTGGAGCTCCCGCTGGAGCGGTGCGAGCGTTCCCTCCTGGCACCAGAGCAAATATTGATGGAGGAGGGCAGGTCCTGCGTCAGCCCCAGGCCGGACACCGCCGGCGGAGGGAAGGGTTTGTCCCGGGGCAGAGCGGGAGGAAGGCCCGGGCCGGGAGCGCTGCCAGCACCCTCCGCACCTGCGTCACGGGACGGGCTCCGGCTCCACACCTGATCCGCCGAGGCTCGGCACAAAGACGCTTTTATTCACCCGGGAACAAAGACACCCGAAAGTTCCGTCAGACGGGCACGGAGGGGACCCCCCACCCGGCCCCCCCCCGGCCTTCGAAACGGCTCCACCCGGCTCCAAAGGTGCACAAACCCAGGCTGTCATCGGCCTCACGATGTGCCCGAACCCAGCTCCTGGGTGTACCAAATGAAGAGCAAATCACACAAAGTCACTGACTCTGCCGAGCGGGAAGGGACCCACGGGGATCACGGAGTCCAGCTCCTGGCCCTGCACAGCACCATCCCCAAAAATCCCACCCTGGGCCCGAGGGCGCTGTCCAAACACTCGTGGAACTCAGATCATCCCGTTCCAGCGGCTGTTGTGAACTGGAAAGGTGGGATGGAGGCAAAGCTTGGCCTCTCCCTGCTGTGCAGGGCTCACGACCACCGATGTCACCGGCAGCACCCTGCACTCCTAAAGCATCGTGAGGGTGAATTCAAAAAGGTGCTCTTGGGGTTTTCCAGGCTGGAACTGAGCGTTGGGATGACCCAGCTGTCCTGCACATCACTGCAAGGCAGTGTTGAGTCCACACGCTGCTAAAATGCATAAAAAGCACAGTTGAATTCTAAGGCATCTATAAAAATTACCATAAAGAAGGTACTTCTACAAAATGCATTTCCAAAGTGCACGGGAAAAATAGTTGTTCTCTACCACTCCGGTATTTTATATCATGCATTTTATAGAATGTATTTTATATTATGTATTTTGTGACATGTATTATCACAAATGACCTAAACATGATGATAAAATATATAACAGCTATGATATAATATCAATATAATATCGACAGAGGGACAGCCAAGGGGGTTTAGCAAAGGTCAAGCAGCTCTGAAGGGAGTGGAATTCCTTCCCTCCAATGCCATCTGATGGATGTACACAAAGGGGGAACTCCAGCATCTCTGCAAAACAAGTTTAATTTTGTTCTCTGTTAACCATCGAGGCCAAGAAAAAAAGAAGTCCTTTTGTCCCTGGGGTTTGGAGGATGAGTGTTGTGTTAAAAAGGAGATATTCATTCCCACTGGAGAGGAAATGCCACTGGAATCAGCGCAGTAAAGTGAAATGTCAAGTAAGTCAGCAGATTAATGAGGGGAAAAGTCAAAATGGAATGACAGAATCCCAGAATCACTGAGGTTGGAAAAGACCTCCCAGACCATCGAGTCCAACCTGTGACTGATTCCCACCTTGTCACCAGCCCAGAGCACTGAGTGCCAACTCCAGGGATGGGGACTCCAAAGCTCCCTGGGCAGCCCCTTCCAATGCCTGACCACTCTTTCCATGAAGAAATTCCTCCCGAGTTTATTCCATATATTTATTGTCAGCACCTGCCCCGGCCAAGCCCAGAGCCTTCCCAGCAGTTCTACACAAACCCAGCCCCATCCACCCCCAAAAATCCCTGTTTAAACAATGTTATCGCTGCTATTTAACATGAGGGCAGGAACAGAGGTGGAAAAGCAGTAATTCCGTTTTCCATGAAATATCCCTTAGACAACAGGTACAACCTTCTCCTCAAGCTGAGTCACCCCCTGAACCCACCTGTGTCCCACGAGCCTCTTCCTCCTCCCCTGCTCCTTTCATGGCATTTTTAGCCATTTCACAGCACTTTCAGGCATTTTCCCCTTCTTTTCCCACAAAATCATTAGCTGCTATTCCTTTTTTCCCAGAAAAACGGTACTTTGGAGCCAGATCGGATGGTGATTGGGGTGAGGGTCTCCATCCCA
Source organism: Oriolus oriolus (assembly GCA_013400235.1). Taxonomy (NCBI): domain Eukaryota; kingdom Metazoa; phylum Chordata; class Aves; order Passeriformes; family Corvidae; genus Oriolus; species Oriolus oriolus. The sequence continues at coordinate 383,323 of VXBT01013035.1, read as the reverse complement.
TCCTGCTCAAGATCTTCACAGTTTATAAAGCTTCTCTACCCACTTTATAAATACAGCTTCTATATCCAGTTTATAAAACTTTCCATTAAAAATATAAAATCATCCAGTTGAATCAAAAATCAATTTTCTTTTTGCATTAAAACCTCCATTTTAGCTACTTTTTTTTTTACGTTTTAATGACTCAATTACTCAGTAAGCAATGCAAAATCAAAGTAAGAGTTTCTCTTTTTATTTTTTTTTATTAAGACAATCCCACAGCTGGAAAATGAAACATCCTAGATTACATCAGTGACTTCAAAAAAACTCTAGAAAAAAATCTTTACAAATTTACATTTGTACAATACAAAAAACTAACAGCTCATTGCATATAAATATTACATTTGGTCTGCCAACACGTGGCATCAAAATCCCTGAAGTATTCATTAAAGGGACCTGAGATAGCGGATGTGAAGATATGGGCATAAATATCACCTGAAAAAAAAATTAATATAGAAAGTAGACATAATTCTAATAGTTTTGTGCATTTTTGGAGTATTTTAAATCCAGAACACAACCTGGAGAGCCTAAATCACGTGAATTTTGCTCCGACATCAAGTGGTATTTCTACATGAAATCTGCTCTAATGACTCATGGAGGAATGAAGAGCCTGAATTAATATTTCTACAGAAAAATAATCCTCAGACGTTGAGTTCTGAACACACCCGAGCAGCCACCACTCTCTGAGGAGGAATTTTAGGAAGAGAAACGGCCGATTTGGATTTTACCTGCGAATATTCCGGCAGGATTTCACCCCCCCCCCACCCCCCCAAACGGCTCCTCACAGACCCAAAACCCAGGAAGATCCGCAGTGCTTGCCAATGAAAACTCCCAAACCGAGGAACTGCTCTCACCTGCCCGCTGGTGGAATTATTTCCCAACTATTTACACACTCGCCAGCTCCCCAGCGTGGCTGCAGCTACTACCAGGAGTAGTAACTCCAAGTGCTTGGTTTGCCTTGGAAGTCTCACAGACTCGGATCAGGTACCCACATCCACGCACATAAATGTATTTCAGCACCATTTTTAAAACACTATAGAGTTAAGGCTGTGACAGCAATTCCCACTGGAAATCTAAATTTTTCAGGGATTCGTAGCACAGTTGCGTGAGTTCGCTGTGGGCCGAACAGGACGTAGTAAAAATGTACAAGCTTCCAACAGGTCTTGGCATTTCTAAGACTAAAAAAAGACAAGTTTTTAGACTAAATTTTGCAGGCTGTTACTTACTGTACATAAAGGAGTTTTTTTACCATGTGTAAACCTCGGATATACTAAAGAGTTGAAAAGTCTCTGTCGCTCATGCGCAGGGATTTGCTATAATACACATTGTAAGAACACAACAACAGCTCCCTACCTACTAAATATAGAGTTAGCCTTGGAGGGTTAACTGCTCCTTCAGGAAATCATCAGCGTTTTATAAAACTCTGCAGGATGGTTTTTAAATAAGAAGATAAAATTAAGACATGTAAACACACAAAGACGTTTTTAACCCAAGAGATCCGTGACGGGACGCTCCAGATCAGGACACGACATCCTTAAACCTACGGCTGTTCACTTTTCCCTGGTGTTCACCACTCCAAGATGGAACTAATCAAGTTCTTATCAAAAATTAGTGATTTAAACTGATGTTCTCACGTTAATATTCTGTGATTTGGAGCACAAGAACATTCCCGAGATACCCAGGAGCAGCTTTTCCAAACGCTTGGCAAGCGTCATCTTGCTTTTGGGAGTCAAGAGAACCTCCAAATATTTTAATTTTTTTAATTAATTAAAAACTCTCTGCCACACACCCGGTGCCAGCTCTTTTCCATGCTCTCTGCACTACTCAGTCCTCCTGCTTCCCCACGGGAGGAGCAGCTGATGGACATTAAGGAAAACATTCCAGGAAAATAAAACTATGCAAAGAGGACTCAGGATCTGAAGCAGCCAAAAATCCTCCATGAAACATTTCTCCACGTTTCTTTCTGTGTCGTTTTTGTGTCTGCAGGGTGGGGGCGGTTGGGATTAGGGGGTGGCCTCTGCTTGGCTGATGGAGAAAGGAGTGATGGAAAGAGGGAGGAGGGATAAAACTGCCCAAATCCATCCAAGTTCAAGCACCAACACAAAGGTTTGGATTAAACCTTACAGCCTGGCAGGCCAGCTGAAATAAAATTCATCACGATATCCGAAGTTTCCAAGAGAATAAATAAATAGCCTGTAAAATAAACTACAGGAGAGAGGTGGGGCATGGCAAAGAGGAAAATAAAAGGCGATGGAGAAAATAAAAAGCAGGTGAAGTTTAGGCTGAATCTTGGAATCACTGAGGTTGGAAAAGCCTCCAAGATCATCAAGTCCAACCTTCAACCAAATCCCACCACGGCCACTGAACCACCAAGGGCCACATGTGCTCAGTTCTTGGATTGTGACTCTGCCACCTCCCTGGGCAGCCTCTTCCAATGCCTGACCCTGAAAAAATTTTCCCTAATATCCAAGATGACAGCACATCACTACTGCCAAATAAGCTTTGCCATCCATGCCCTGGTCTGGAGAGAAAGGGGAGCACTACAGGACGGTGGTTTGGGGCTGGGAGAAGCTGAGAGCAAAGACACCCAGGACGTCAGCCGTGTCTCTGTGGAGGATGGAGTGTGTGGGCCTGAGGCCTTTTCCAAGGTGTCCCCAAGTGCCCTGAAGTGCCCCAGCAGCTCAGGATCGGGATCCTGCCAGCGGGACATCTCGAGGGAACAGAGGCGCCAGTGCCCAAGTATCTACAGGAACAGAGGAGCCCCTGGCCTGCCTGCTCACCTTCAGGAATCCCACTCAAAATCAGACCTTAAATCCCATTCCTTAGGCAGAATCGAGTTTTTTGTTAAGAGTGCAAGGAAAGACAGCACATTCCTGACTCTGCAGCCTGCCCGGAGCTCGGCAGGGTCTGGAGCAGGGAGACTTTTGGATGGTTTAACTCACTTTAAATCCTGCTTCTGCTGCACCTGGTGGGCTCATCCTAAGTTTACCACACCCATAAGGGGCCCCTGATAGGATTTGGGATTTGAGAGCATCCAAGTTCCTACGGAAGTGTCATTATCCCACAGAACTATGAGAAATCAACTGCCCAACTCAGAGAAAGAATCCAGACACAAATCCAAGCAAAAAGAACAGCTCTAAACCCAAGTTAGTTGTCATGCTTATAAAAGGTTCTCATGCACAAAAAAAAAAGCTTTTTTTTTTCAATTTTTTACACTAAATTCTGCTGTCCCAGCACCCCCTGCTCTAGCTCACAGGCATGGGACACAGCAATACTTACGCCACAGCAAAGTGATGCTTCACTGGTATCTTCACAGTACAGAGAAAAGATACAGTTAAGAACATATTTAATCTTACTCTAATTGCTGCTAAAGTACACCAACTTATAAAATGATTTCTCTGGAATCCCTGTGGTTTCTCTCTCCTCGACCCCTACACAAAATAAATAAGGAGTAAGTGGATTTTCGGCCAGTCAGAAATAGAGGAAAAAAAAGCATTTCTTTTGCATTTCAAGCTTTTCAGGCTTTAGGACAGAACCCATAGTGTTTACATTAGCTCACAGGACTGATCTAAGGGATATGATTCCAACTATGGACTGGTGCATACATGCTATTCCTGGTTACCGTATGTAAAAAGACCAATCAGTCAAACAAATAATACATTTCTTATAAATATAAATGTGTGTATATATATACAGATATATGAGAGAGATGACAGGACAGGTGTTTATACTTTAAAGCCCGGCACAGAACTAGGAGAGCCTCTGCACTTGGTTTTTTTCCCTCCCCTCCCAACAAAAACCAGATCAAGTCCAGCAATGGATTACAGCTGATTCCAAACATTCCTTACAAAATTAAAAGTGTGGTTTTTGTACTGTACCATAAACTCATACTAATGAGCAATTTAGGATATACTCTCCTCCATCACAAAACTAAACCTCTGCTTTTTTTATTTTCAAGTCATTTTTGCATCTAACTAGGATTTTTTTGGAAAGCGAGATAAAATAGTTAGTGCTTAATATAGAAAGTCAAAAATTAAATTCCTTCTGCATCTGAGAATATACACGGGTCACTCTTTGCTGCCTGAGGTTTTCCAGAATTATTGACCAAGCTGTGCACAGAAGAACTTCAGGGTATTGGATGAAAGCTTAAAAAAAATCCCTAAAAACCTTGAAAAACTCCACTGGAACTTTGTAGTCTCTTTTGACTTGTTCTCTCTGTAACCTGACTCTGCACTGTCAGGCAACGGGAGGAAATTGGAATCCCACATATATTCCAGCCAGAGCCCAGGAAGGAAGGAAGAGGCCGCTCACCTCCAGCTCAGCCCACGCCAACGCCGAGGTCACCGAGGAGCCAGAGCAGGGATCTCCTCACCAACTGCACTACCACTGCCAGAGGATTTCAAGTCAGCATTTCCCAGGACAACAAGAGCACAGTGCAACAGGAATTCTCTTCTGGAAGCTTGAGACACAAGAGTCAGTCTGGGGGGCGACAGCTCCCCCGGCACCTCTGAGGGGCCGACGGGCCCAAACCACATTTCCACGGGGCACTGGGGGCCAGCCAGCCCCTCTGCACAACCAAATCCCCACCTGCCCCAAACATCTGCTGCTGAGAACTCTGAGAACCACTGCATTTGATTTCATGGTGGCAACACAAGGAAGATACAGCTACTCACAACTTCCACCCCTCTACGCTCCTTCTCGCCTCTTCTTCACCACGCTCTGAATAACAGCATCTATTTTCTTTTCAGTTTCCAGTAGTTGTAAATAAGAGGTAGCTGAGCTACTATTAAAAATCATGCTTTGAAGAGGAGGAACCTTTCAAATGTTGAAGTCACCCCTTTAGCTGCACAATCTCGATTAATACTATAAAAATATGAGAGGACAAAAAGAAAATAGATGCAAGTAACTTTTGCATTTGGCACCTTTTGTCTAGATATTCATACTTCTCAAGTATTCTCTTTTTAATAAAGTTAATGCACACATAGGACACACCACATCAAAGGTTTGCTACATATTTACAAGGCACCAACCCTTTGTCACTTTTTTACACGAATAAAGAACCGATAGAAAGCACATCAGGACCCCCAAAACTGTAGTATGGACATACTTCAGTTCAGCACAATTCCATCAATGTTTGGCCTGGGAAGATTAAAATAATCCAGATCCTTCTTACAATATAGAAACTGTAAACATTTTATAGCTGCCTTTAGGATTGGTGTATTGTGCAAAAGTTATAATTATTACTGTGTCTAAGGATTTATGGCAGAAACCACATAAAAACTCTGTAAGAAGGTGCTATTTCTATAATACAAAAACAAAATGAGGGAGAGAAGTCATAAGCGTGACTCGAAAATGTCATGTTCTTACTGAGAAGCTGGAAGCCTCTGTAATGTGATGAACTCGTAGTGTGTGGGGAAGAATTTCTGTAATTTAAGGCCTAATGACTAAGGCTTGTTTTGACCAATGAAGTGTGGAGATCTGAAGCTTTGAAACAAACACAAACTGACAGGATGGAAAAGCACCACTGTGAAACGTGAGTGGAGTCCCCGCACAACTTGCTTGGTAGAATTTCTGGTAAAATCCCTGCAGTAGAAGGCCATTGAAGTTCTTTTAAAATTGTTCCAAAGTTTTCCATCTGTCAATAATTCCATCCCATGAGATGGCTGACCCTGGCTTTTTCTGTCATTTTCCGCACCCTGCCTGACCTGGAAGTACCAAGGTTCAAAGGATCCTCGGTGTGCACAAAATTGTCGTTGTCGGAGTCGTCGTTGTACAGGACAGTTCTCCTGCCCTCGTTCCTGGTTTTGATCCGAGGGGGGCGGCTGAATCTCCCTCCAAACACGTTCTCCCCAAACTGTCCCCCAAAGAGGTTTTCAAACTCATCGTCGGCGAGCCGGGCGCGTTTCGCTCTGGTGGCTCCTCGCGAGGCCCCTCGGCCTCCTCGGCCTCGCCTTCCTCCCCGGCCGCCGCCTCTTCCTCTGCCACAGCCTCTTCCACCTCTGCCCCCTCTTCCCCCTCTGCTCCACCTGCCCCACCTGCCCCATCTGCCCCTCCTCCCTGTCCCTCGGCCCTGCCAATTCCGTTTGCCCCCGGTGAGTTTCCGTTTGATTTTCCGTTTGGGTTTTTTGGATTGCACAACTTTGCTGTAGTCGTGGTCGCCATCGATGTAATCCTGGTCTGTTCTGGAGGTTGACTCCGAGTCGGAGTCAGAGCCACTTCTGCTTTCAGAGCTGGAGCTGGATCCTGATTCCCCACTTTCTGATGAAGACAAACCAGATTTTTCCTTTAATTCTCTCTTCGTCTTTTCCTCTTCCTCTGCCTCCTCCAGGTGCTCGTCCTCTTCTGAGGCGCTCAGCAGCTTCCTCTTCACTCCTGCCCGAGGTTCTCTGCCATCCCCGTTGGTGAGTGGCCCATCAGGAGAGTGATCTAAGCAAACACAGAATAACCCCATCAGCACCACACCAGAGCCAAACAGGACACAAAAACTGGGGTTTGCCTCAGTTGCCTTTGGGATTCTCCTCAGCTGCCTCTGAGGTGTGCTCAGGGGTGATCCAGCTCAGAGCTACTCACCCTTTACATGCTGTGGACACAAGCAGGTGCTCTAAGGGGAAATTTTATCTAAGTAAACAGTTTTTCTCTGGAAACAATGACTGCAAACTCTCCTGACCAAGAGTTCAGTGAAGATCCAGGCAATAAAAGGAGCCCGGAGTGAGCAGGCTGGACACAAACATCTAAAACTCAAGTCAGGTGAATCCTACCTGGGGTGCCAAGGCAGGAAGAACACTAAAATCCATTTCAAACCTATATATACACAAAAATAACATTCTGCAAGTAGCCATTTACTCCCTCTCAAACGCATGTTCTCAAAAGGCTTAGTCCAGCGAATATTAATGGAAAGCCTAACTCAAGAGAGTAAATGACCCAAGAAAGCTCACTAGGATCACTGAACACCTTAAATGAAAATTCAATCAAGTATCTTGCTGGCTTGGGACCCAAAATCCTCCATATTTTCGGGGTTATGAATCTGACAATGAGGATTAAATATATTCCTTAACACAGGACAGGAAAAGCTCACCTACAGCATCCAGCATTGCTACAGCACAGGAGTGTGGACTTGGGAAAGGCTGCAGGGTTCAGGAAATGCCCACTCAGTGCCCACCTTGGTGTAAACTCTGAGTAACTTGTCCCAGAGATTACCACACCTGCAGTGTTTCCTTTCTAATCACAACTACTTTGTCTCGCGTGTGAGAAAAATATTTAAACGTTTTTTGCAAACTTTTTTTCATCTTTGGTTTAAGGCAAAGTTTTTGGGGTGGGGATTCTCTTGGTTTGCTTGCTTTTTGTAACTCCTGATGGAACTGTAGGAGTTTAAGAGCAATCAAGTTTTCCATCTGGAGAGATTTTAAAGGACTTCATTAAAGTGCCCATGGACTCATCTGCATTCCACACCTCCGACAACGCACCACAGAACTGTAAGGAGTAAAGTAAATTCAATTTTGGGGTATGATTTGGGAATATACATAAAATGCTGCACTGAGGCGACAATTCCATAAACATCAGACAGAAGCAAGATCTTTCATCTCTAGTGAAACCAGCCAGTCAAAGCACAGAATCTTATTCTTTCTCACCTTGTTTCACTGGTGTAGATTTGCTCCTGACTGGTCTGCTTTTCCCTGGATCTACGGCATTTCCACTCCGGCTCTGTGCATTTGAGCCTGATGAAGATGGTTGACCCTCCAGCTCTTCACCAGTGGCTGAACCCAGAGGTTCTTCTGCTGTATCTGAAACTTCAGACAGGACACCACAAGGGGACAGGGTGATTTTAATGCTCTATTTACAGGGCCATGTCTGGGGAGGTTTTGTACCCCCTGAGTTAACAGCCCAAGTCAGGTTAATCTCACCAAACTGCTCTGCAGCCATGGAAAGACAAATTCCTCCTGAATGTAATCCCAAGTAGGATTAATTTATCCATAACTGCTGTAGGAGAGAAGCCCATGCACAGGAAGTCTGGGCTTTTGTCACTGGATTAACTCTTAACACGGCCAGACCCGGGTTCCCAGTTCCCTGATCCTTACCCAGAACTTCCCAACAGCCAAACTCAGCTAAAACAACCTACAAACAACACATTTCCAGAACCTTGCTCCTTCAACAGGTGGGTTTGGCATGTGTCTCATGAGGATCAGACTCAACCTGCACAGACAAGCTGCTGTAAGAGAAAGGCTGGATTTCTCCTCACCATGGGATGAGACGGAAGAGTTAGTCCTGGTCAGGGGCAGTGAGGTATTTTGGTTTGGTTTAGGTTGGATCTTCAGTTGCTTCTGTTTCCCTTTTGGGCTGCAAACACAGAATACCCCGAAGAGATCAATCTGTTATCATCACCAAAGACTCAAACACAAAACTGATTTCTCCTGCAAAGTGATCTCTTTTTCCCAGGTGTGATAACACTAAAAATAGTTACAGCATGGTGCTGTTTGCTAAAGGTAAGGGGGTTTGCAGGGACAAGATTTTATCTCCCTTTTTAAAACCAACACTCAGTTTCCTTAGATAATGTACCAGATGAAGGTAGGGAAGTGTTATACAACAGGTTTTTTTAACACTTGAGAGGTAAAGAGACAGTTGATCTTTCATTTCCTGAAGAGGGAACGCTTGCAACCACATCATCTTTCACTTACCAGAATTACAAACTACAAACTGAGCATGATTTTATCTCCCAAAGGAGCAACTTCATCTGGAAATGAGCAACACTGTTGCTGGTTATTCCCAAAGGCACATCTCCCCCTGTCCTCTGGAATGGCACTGCCAGCCAGGCTCACCATCCCTGTTTTACCTGGATGCTCTGCTGGTTGAGGGGGAACTGCTGCTGCTCCTCAGCCGCTTTCGGTACCGAGGCCTTCTCCTCTTCTGACATTGCACTGCTGACTTGTACTCAGAGATGATGTTTTTCATGTGATTCTCAAATAAGGCAGAGAGTCGAAGGGTCATGCTGTAAATCTGCAGTGAGGAAAAATGGTCAGGCTTATTAGAGTTGAATAACTTGAAGATCAACCAAAAAAACATCACAAAGATGTCCAGACTTTGTAGCACAAAGAAAAAATTCACGGTGATGTTCCACTATGAGGTTCTTTACAGACTATTTCCTTCCATGGGCCATGTGTATTCTTGCAACAGAAAGTGTTTTCATGAAAGGATTTAGTAACAGTACAAAATATTTCCAGAGATGGAGGAAAATGGATATCTGGATTACTGGAATACAGTCCCCCTTGTCAATCCCCATAAAGCATGGAAGCAGGCCTTAAGATAACTTGAATACCAAGGGAAAAACAATTGGATTTCATGTCTCCTCACCTTTGTTTTTGCCCTAAATCCCAGGTGAACTGTCCTTAAACCACCCCTACAGAGCTGCACAGAGAAGCTACCCAAAATGTCCTCATTCCTAATTTCTGCAAACCAGATGCCAAAATCTTTAAACCACCTTCCTGTCCTCTTTCTAGGCCTTGCCTCTGTGCAGCCTCATCCACAATATGTGCAGTTATCAAGTTATATTCCTTGTTTCCAGGGACAAATCATTGAAAAAAATAAAAGCAACTGGTGACCACTTTTCTGTTACAAACATTGCAAGGAACAGCTGCAACAGTGACCATCACCCCATATGAAAATGGATGGTAGAAGTGATCTGGGAGAGCAGAACAAAGCAAGCCTATAACGACAGAATTGGTGTACCCTGGTTATTTTTATTACACCAAGCAGTGCTTTGCTCTTCAGACCTTATTTCATGTGTTTTATTCATGTAGGGCCAAGGTCTTCGTTAAAACAAGGCTTTAAAATTTATTACTTACACGAGACTTTTTATTAGGAGTGTAAGCTTTAGAGTTGCAGAATATTAAACGAATATCTTTGTAGAATTCCAAGGGACTGGTGTAGTTTCCTGCTTCCAAGGTTTCTTTCACAGTGCTGAAGTCCATGGGAGTGTCTACAATATCTCGATAATCCTGTGAGAACACACAAGAGAAAAATCAAAGCTCTCAAATCCTACAGCAGTAAAATCACCTCAGTGTTCATCCAGTGGGTCAAGTCATTATTTTACTTTGAGAGTTGTTGCAGATAATTCCCTGAAAACATCAGCTCATAAAAGGAGAGGACAGAGCCATGCCCAACATGGATGTCCTGCCAAAGGAGGAACAGTTCTGGATGTGGAAGCTGCACTTACAGGGTAAGAGAAGAGATCAACGGGCTGCCTGAAAGGCTCTGAGTCCTCTCGTTCATAAATCAGATTTAAGAGCTGCTGGCACTGCTCCTTCCAAGCATCAGCACTGGCTTTCATGGGCTGCCTCTTCACTCTTCGTCTCACCTGCAGGGAAACAGGTACTGCAGATTGTACAGAATATTCACATTGTTCACTTGAAGTTCCTATTAATTTCCCAGGGCTCTGATCCAAAGCATTCCCCAATTAAAAGCAGAAATCCAGGAAGATTAAAGCAGAGCTGATGGCACAGCAACATGCAAATTAAGACAAATTTGCCTTTTCTGGTCATATATAACACTCAAACCCATGAGAAGTTGCCATATTTCAGCTCCAGCCTTGCTATTTTTATTAGCTGCATTGAAATTTGACTGCTGGAGGTATTTTTTTGAAATCAAATTTTTTAAAAAATGACCAAAGCAGAAATTTTACTCACTCGTCTTTTCCCAGAGGAAGTGCCTGGAGCGTCTGAATCCACATCTACTTCTGCCACCTAAAGGCAAAGGGAATGATCACACACAGGCAGGTCTGGATGCACCCTCAGCCATGGAAAAAGGGTTAAAAACCAGCCAAGAACAACCCCAGGGCACTTGGCGAGAGGAACTACAGCACATTTCAAACTGCACTGAAGGGGAGAAGGTGTAAGGAGAGAGAAGGAGCTCAGGGCAGTGATATCTACCCTGGATTCTAGCTGACATTTCATTCCAGGGATGAACTGCTGGGAAATGACACAGAATTACATAAGGAAACCAGCTCTGCTGCCTCGCTGACAATGGAGAGCTGTTGTCCTTCTGACTGAGTAACAGCTCCACTTCCCAGTTCCCCTCATTACTCATCCTTCCAACACAACATCATGTACTGAGAGAAGATTAAAGACAGGCAGTTCCAAGAAGAATTTTTACTTCAGGGAGCTTATTGTCCCAGGTGAGCCTAAGCAGCCTCGTCTCCAAAACTCAGTGCAATTACCCATAAAATAAAGACTCAACAAAAATCAGAATTTCTTTCGCGTGCTGAATTTTAAAAGGAAAGGAGATTATCTTACCTCCTCTTCCTCATCAGTACTGCTCAGGTCTTCTGCTTTCACCTTGTTGTAGATTTCTAATATATCAGTACAGCTCTGATCTCTGCAGGACAATGACAAAAACCAAGGTACACAATGAAGGATCTCAGGAATTGGAGCTGTGGGGTCTGTGAGGTCCAAACTCACCCAATGAAGCGGAGCAGGACATCTGTCACAATTTTGGCTGCTTTGACTATGGGGCTGTCTGGCTCGTTGAAAGTCCTGGCGTTGTGTTCAATGTATCTTACCTCCCACATCAGGGCAGAGATTCTCCTGAAAAACACACAAAATGAAAGGAATGGCACAGAGAGGAAGGTGTATGTTATTTTTCTTCCATTTTCAGTAGGATTCTTCCGTAAAAAACGGAGTTGGGAATTCAGATCAAGCAGAAACAGATGGTCCTCAGAGGGGAAAAGAAGAGCAGGACATTACTTATTCGTAAATTAACTGGAAAAATGGAGATTTCCAGTTTCCAGCATTATTCAGCCCACTTCTGGCAACTGCGACACAAGCAAAGCCCCTGTTCAAAGGCAGCAGGGATGGAAAGAAAGCAAACATGCTCTGCCTCCAACACAGATCAAGGCTCAGGGTGTTAAACCAATGCTCCAGATCCAGCTATGGCAGCTTTTGCCTTAACAATGTGGCCAGAAGAATTCACTATTCAGGAAGACTCACTTTGCCCAAGGCCAATCTGATGTTCTGCAGTTGCTGAAAGGACTTTACACAGCATTCAGCTCCACACTGTCCTCCACGGGGCTGTAATAAATATCAGCTACAAACCCAAACTCACCTATAAAACCTGTTTTCAAGCCTCCTCCTGATCGTGGTGAGGTCAGTTGGATAAGCAACGACAGTGCAATACATGGGATAGGCACTAAGGTCCACTGGAACAGCAAAGGGATTAGAAATGTCTGCAAGACAAAAGACCACAGTGATTTAGATGCTTCCAAGGGATGTTATACCAAGATTCCTTTTAACGGTTTCTGGGATTTCTTTCTAAGACTTTGGGAAAAGCTACATAGATCTACAGCTGAGAATGTCATTACCCACAGGGCAGAGTTTTTCCTCTTGTACCATCTATTCTTACTCTTGAAAAAGCACTTTTGGTTTAAGTATCACATCTGAGATTTGTGTGCCAGCAGCCAAACCTGACTGAAAGGAACGTGGCATATGCACTTACAACAGGAATGCTACCACAGGCAACATTGCCAAGAAAGAACACAGACATGTGCTGGGTGTGAACAGTGGCACAATTTAAATCACAGTGTGCTATTAAATGGCTACAAACCAGTTACAAGGAATTTGGAGGTGAGGATGTTTAGTGAGGATTTGTTGGTTGGTTTTGAAGGGTTTAATTCAATGTTTTGCTCTTTCGTTTTTAGATATGACCCAATGGGAAGCCCCACTGAAAGGAATCAGGTGAAGCCCCAGAAAAAAAAGGGAATATAGCTTGGAAATTGGAATATGAAATTTAAAAGGCTCTTTTCAGTAATTTCGCTGAGCACATTTCAAATACTCCACACCAAGTCCCAACACTCCATCCCATCTACTCTTCAGTCCTGTGCCACCACCCTGATATTCTTAATCCTTCCCCCTTTTCTCTTCAGACATACCAAGGGAAAGAAGCTGCTCAATCCCTCGGATTACTCGTTCACATTCTTCATCTCTGGAATGGGCCCCCCATTCTCCTTCCTGGGGTTTGTAGAGAAGAGCTGTCAGCTCCTCTGGGGTCACAGGAACTCCAGCACCGACCTCCTCCGGATACGCAGCTGGAGAGGAACAATTCCAGAGAGTAAATCCAGGGCCCTAAAGCTCTTTGCTCTGTACAGGGACAGGAATCCCACACACACTTACTTCCTTCTGGGATCGGTTCCATGTCCCATGGACTCATCCTCTCTCTTTCATTGTTGTCCCAGCTTTTAAAAAAAATACATGCAAATGCACAAGTTAGAGCTGAATATAAAGATGCACCTTTTCTTTACCAGATTTGACCCAAAAGGTTACTCCTGTTAGGAATAAGCCATCCCAACTCCCTACTTTTCTCTTGTATCTCCTAGACAGTCACTGCACTGCTGTTTACACCAGAAATACTGCTTTAGGAATAAATTCAAAAATTCAGGAAGTAAATATTAAAATTAAGTAAATATTCCAAATATTCTAAAATAAATAAAGAGTAAGTAACAAATAAAAAGTACAATAAGTGAATATTAAATTAAATAAGTAAATAAAATGTCTGGGTATGTATATAAATGGAAAAAGGTATTCTAGTTCTTGAGGTTCTTGATCCTATTTTTGAAGTTCTCTGAGTTGTGTAGGAGCCCCAGGACACGGAAATACTCACTGGACACTGTAGCACTGGAAAGAACTATCAGGATATTCTGCCTGGAAAGGCTGCTGACTCTCCACAGTCCCAAACCACCAGGCATCATCAATTATACTGCGAAATCTATCCCCTGGAAGGGCAAACATTGCATTCAGTGAAAGAACAACATCAAGAATTGCTAAATACTTCCTTTTAGAGAATCAACTCCATCTTTTGGGAATGCCCTACTTCCATCCTTACATTTTGCACTACAGGAGCTGAGCCCTTCCCCTCAGGGCAGGACTTGCACATCTCTGGGGATTGTTCACAGCTGCCTCACGCCTCAGATCCCAAGAGATCAGGAGATTCTCCTGCTATCACAGCCCTTGGAACAGTTTTTCTCATTTCTCTTTATTTTTTTTTTTTTTGCTACAGGAACTGCAGCAAACATCAAATAAAAGTTTCCAATGATCTTTACAATATCACGTGTGTAGAGTCCTTTAAATCATGTAATAAAGACACTGTATCCCATGAAACAGCTGCAGAAATGGTGCAAACCACATGGAATTGGGGCAAAACCCACTCACCTATTTGCCAGTTCCTTTCTTTGGCTTCATTATAAAACTGATGCAGCACAAGGAAATCAATAACATCTGGCATATCGTGGTACCTTCAGGAAATAAGACCAAAAAAATTATTATTACCCAGAAATACAGTTCTACATGAACTACACAGTCCTCAAATTCCAAGCATTTGGGATAATCATCACTGCCATCATCATGCCTTGCACAGGAAATAAGAAAGGAGGAGGGGGAAGCTTCTACACTGCAAGGAAAGCTCTTGAAGAATGTCATCAGCATTCCAGTGACTTACTTTATGGAAAAGGATTCTCCTGTCATTTTGCCTGTGATTGGATCCAGGAATGCAAGCTTCAAGCAGCAGAGTGTGGGAGGCCCAACTTCATATTTAATTCCTACAGTCTTCACAAATTCTTGTTCCTAGTTAGCAAGAAGCATGGAACAGCATTATTTTAACTTGCCAACAACAAAAATATCAATTTTAAAGCGAAACATATTAATAAAACCCAAGTATGTTTCCACTCTACAGCACAGGTAATTTTACCCATTAATTTTTCTTTTCCAAATACTAAAATCAATCATTGTCACCTCAATATGAAAAATGAGGAAGCTTATTCCCTTGGTAGGTTTTTGAACATGATTCCCACAAATTATTTAAGAAGGTTCTAAGGGAACAAACCCAGTTTTAAGCGCACCAAAGGTTCTCCCTGACCTACCCCAGGGCCCCTCATTCTTGCACAGGGGGAAAAAAGGAAATTCTTCCTCCGAAAACGGAAATTCCACAATAGCCTTTATGTTCATGTCCTGTCAAAGCCCATCCTAAGTGAACAGCTATTTCCTTTTCCTCACAAACTGGTGATGCCTTGGAAAATTACAGCAGGAATCACTAAATACCTGGGACTGGTAACTGGGTATTTTCCCAGTAAAGCAATTATTTTCATTAATAGAACTACTGGCAAAGCTCAGGGAATATGAGGACATATATGGGCTCTTCTCTTGACATGAAATCTGAGGAAAGCAGGAAAAAAAATGGCAACACTGTGGATTAAGTACCGGGAACTCATTCAAAGCAAGATCCAGTGTTTAAGAGAACTCCTGCACACATTTAGGTGCTTACACCATGACTTCTTACTTCTTACCACAGCATTAAAAACAACAAACAGAACCCAAATGCTCAGGTCACTGTAGAGTAGTGAGAGAACCACAAACAGCTCTGCAGTGCTGGGTTCTGAATTAATTCAGTGTTTAAGGAAAAATGATTTGTGTTGGAAGAGACCCCCTGAGAATCAAGTCCAAAACCAGGAAGTGAACAGATGTAATGACTTTGTGTTAATAAAAACTAACTGTAATATTTACAATTAAAACTTTGATATTAACATTTTAAAGTAATGCTTTCTTTGCATTTTTCATGCTGGTTTTTCATGTCAGTTTAACATTACAGAGACATTCAGCTCTCTGAAGTATTTCTTGAACTTACCCTGAGTTCCATTTTGTTCCATGGTTGTTTTTGCATGTTAATACTGTAAATTTTGGCCTTCCTCACTGCCCTCACATAAGCTTCATGGCCTTGCCTAAAGTAAATGATCTTAAAAGAGAAAAAAAAATAGAGAAAATTAAGAGTGAAAAAAAGAGAAAATGAAAAGAGAAAAATAGAGAAAATTATTTTACTGATAGGGCTCTTCCTGTTCATTCTATGCCTGGTCTCATCCCTTTCAGAACACATTGCACACTTATTTATTTCATCATAAAACACTCTTCTAGTTAAAAATCTTTATATCAGCCCCCAAACTGGCACCTGCTCTGTGCTTTAAAACTGGGATCATAAGAAATGTGGAGGTGAAGATGCACAACCAATTCTTCCCGCTAATCCCAAGTTATCCGTGCAGAAAAAGGGACGCAGGACACGGATCTGTAAACAACAAATGGCCTGGAAATTAACAAAATTATCAAAACTCAGCCTGTCCTGAGCACAGTTCCCTGCAAATATTGCTGGGTAGAACAGTCCTAAGCAAGGTGAGCTGATGATTCCCTGGGAAGGTGGGAATTCAGGAGGGCAGTACCTCATCTCCCATCTGGGGGACGAAGGGCGAGCGGCGGGGAATGGTGTCCAGGATCCACTGCGGAGCCAGCCACTCCTCACTGGGCTCCCCTTCCAGGGACAGCAGGCCACTGGCTTTCTAAACACAGCACATCAGGAGTTAATAAAGGAAGTTACACGTAGAAGTTAAATATATTGCATTCTATTTAGAATGCAATCAATACAATATTCGGAATACAGTTAATTACTATGGCAGAACACATGGAAAACTCAGCATGCAGCAAGTACTGCAGATAAGATACAAGGAAAAGCAAATTGTGGAGGGTCGTCCTTCCCAAAAATCTCCACTAAATAGAGGAGAATAAGACAGGTTTGTTATAAATACAATTGAAAATTAAAACCTTCATAAATCATTAAAATGCATTAAAACATTCATAAATCATTAAAATGCCCGTGGCAGGGGGTTGGGATGAGATGATCTTTAAGATCTCTCAAACCCAAAGCAGTCTGTGGTTCTATGATAAAGAAATAAATTGTATTTTTATAAATATTCTAAATATCTTTAAAAAAAAATACCAGGAAAAAGAAACCTGACCATGTCAATACAATACAGATCCGTTATAATTTTACAACAAAACCACCCTGGAGTAAACCTGACTGTGGTGAAGAGCATAAATCTGGGAGAAAAAATGGCAATTGTAATGGAGAACCACCTGTGGGAAGCATGGAAGCACGATAAAACAAACAGTAACGTTTCTTGGTACCCCCTGCTACCACAATTACTGTGCTCTCTATCATTTTTTTTCACTCTATACCCATTTATGAAAAATTTTTCTCTGAAAACAACCACCAAACCCCAAATTTATACTCATAAAGTACAAAAGACACTAAAAATTACACTTGCTGACCTTTTTCCTTGGCTGTTTAAGTTTCCTTCGCTTTGGCTCCAGCCCTTTTGTTCCCTTCATATTTTCATCTTCAGAACTACTACAGATTTTCCGAGCTGCCTGCCTGGTTTGTCTCTTTGGAGGCTGCAGATTAATCCCAGCATCTGCTGTCCAGTCTGAATATTCACTTGATGAATCACTGCAGATAATAAAAAAGTTGTAAGAAGGAGAACAGAAAACTTCAGTTTTCCCACAGTGGATTGGAAAGCCCAAACATCCAACCTGCTCTTCTGGTTCTGCTCAGGATTAGCACAAAATTTTGTTATCATGTGAATTTAAAGAAAACCAAGTGCTCTCTGATTTGTGATTTCAGTAAATTCTTTTATCAATTTGAAACTCACAGTAAAACTACATCGATGGCTGATATCAATTCTTATTATCTCACTGATTCAGACTGACTTCACAAAAACTGGCAGCAAAAAATGCATGAAACATTTAAAGAACGAGGGCACTTCCCTAAAAATCCAGTTCTGACTTCTTTAATACCAAATAACACATGTACAACATTTATGTGGCAAACTGGCACTGATTTTTTCAAGTAGCTCTCAATTAAAGACAACATTTTCTTATAAATGGTCTTTCAAAATAGTTTTTGACTTTGAAAAGAAAAACAACAGAAAAAAAATCACAATATAAAATGGTTCATGAAGAACTGGTTAAAAATCAGTCTTCAAAATGAAGTCTGAGCATCTCAGTATCAACTGTCTTACTTAAATCCCATAATAAACCAGTGTTACCAATTCAGAGCCCAGTGGAGGTACCTGGAACTGCTTTCACTCTGCCAGGCTGCCACAGGATCATCCATGGATGCATCACTTGTGCCAACAGTCTCATCTTCCTGTGGTGAAAGCAAAAGCATTCACTTTGGGGCCAAGGGTAAAATGGATCATTTTTGTTTGCAAGCAAGTTGTGTCACCTGATGAAAGCTTTGTATTCAAGGGCTGCTTTAGCTTTGAATAAACAAATCCACAATTTCTTCCTGTATCTTAATTAGTATTATAATATATCCTTACACAGCTCCTATAGAAACAAATGTGAATTTTAATTATATCAGAACCATAGAATGAGTTCTTACTTAAATGTTTGATTAATAAGTTTAGTGCCCAGGGCCCAGCTTTTTGAGCTGTACTGGACTTTCAAGGCACTTACAAAGCAAGAATGTTCAGTCTCTTCCTTAAGGAGAACAAGTTATATTTAATCTGGTGTATTTTAAGTTCTTCCCTTGCCAAAATCAATGATTAATACCAATACTCAATCTCTTTCAACAGCAGTCTACAGATGTAGATGAAATCAAAGCTCTGCAAAATGAAATCAAAGTCTTGACCTAGAATCCATGTGCTGTAGGAAATCCCAAAATAGCAAGTGGTTTAACACAACCTAGTTAAATTTACTTGAAAATGTTTCAGGTTTCCAAAAATACAGGAGCTGTTTTAAGCTACTTTTGAACGCTGTCCTGGCATTTAGGTAAATGATCCTTCACTCTCCAAGACCAACATGCCCCAGGAACACCACAAATCCCAGAGACTCAATGACCTGAGTGTTCCTTCCCATGTGGAGAATCACAGAATATCCTGAGCTGGAAGGGACCCACAAGGATCAGAGTGCAGCTCCTGGCCCTCACAGACACCCCAACAATCCCACCCTGTGCATCCCTGGGAGCGGTGTCCAAGCACTCCTGGAGCTCTGGCAGCCTCGGGGCTGTGCCCATTCCCTGGGGAGCCCTTTCAGTGCCCAGCACCCTCTGAGGGATGAGTCTTTTCCTGATCTCCAGCCTGAGCCTCCCCAGGCGCAGCTCCAGCTGTTCTCTTAGGTCCTGTCACTGCCACGACCTCTCTGGATTCCCAAGACTGATCAAAAATCATCAAGAGAGGCTTTGTGATGACATCAGCAGCAATTTGAGGATTCTTGGATGAATTCTCTCAGGCCCCATCGATTTGTAGGGATCCAGCTGGAGCAGCAGATCCCACACAAGTTCAGGGCTGACTGGGAGCTGATCATTCTCAGTCATGGCCCTCCAGCTTAGAGCACTGGGACCCCCTTGCTCCATCATCTGTATCGAAGACCGAGGCAAAGGATGTGTTAAATCCCTCTGCCCTGTCCCTGTTTGTGAGGCCACCATCCCCATTCTGGAACGGGCGAATGTTATTTTTACGCTGCCTTTTGCCATGAATACATTTGAAAAACCTCATTTTACCGTTCCCCCCCCCGAGTCCTGGCAGCTCCAGCTGCGCTTCGGCTGCACAAATTCCCTCCCTACACGAGGAACCTTAACGTGCTCTGGGATTTGGGACCAGGGGAGCTGTTGGAGGTTGCTGGGAGGCTCAGACCTCAGAGGAGCTGTCGGACTCGCGGCGTGCACAGGGGTTCTGGCTGGCTCCCTGCTGGCTGTGCTCGATGGTGGAGCGGGTCTGGTACGCGTGCTGCCGCTTCCGCTGGTTCCTGCGCAGGGAGCGGCCGCCTCCCGCCTGGAACTCGCTCTGCCGGGGGACAGGAGCACAAACAGGGACAGAGCAGGGAGGTACTGGTGAGTGACACAGTTAAAAGGTGCCTGGTTACAGTGGCTGAGCAGTAGGAAATCACTGTAGAATTAGATAGTATCTCTAACACACTGTGGATGTTTTAAGTGTGGATTTTTGGTTCAGCAGAAATTGTGCTTTATAAAGTAGCAGTCTTCGGAAAGGAAATGATTGAAAATACCATTTTTTCCTACAAAATTCCTGCAGACTCTGCATAAGACCAGCCCCTTGTAAAAGTTTGGCACCTCTGCTTTCCACAAGTCAAATTGAAAACCCACTGTGGCTCTGCTCTTTTCCTTTCACAGCATCTTCCCACCACTGAAGCCTCAAGGACAGAGATTTACCACTATTTGGATATTATAGACAGTCAAATCACAGTTACAAAAGGAAGACAGCGAGCCAGAGAAACAATTAGGACTACTGATCTTCTAAATAATTCAATAAAATTGGTTTGGGGTTTCCTGTTGGTCTTATTTTTGTTGTTCAGTGCTCAGAACTGCTTCCCACCCAGGTTCTCTCTTCCAGGGCATTAACTCACCCGTTGTAAGGTGTGGGATGGCTTTCTCTTCTTGTCAGCAGTGTATAAACTGATTTCTATTTCACCTTTGGCAGCTCGACATTCTTCCTGGACCCTAATTATGCACAAGAAACACACATTATGTTCGTTAAATCATCATGGAACTCAACAGCCTCATTAATACACACATTCAAACACTTGTTTTGTTGCTGTAAGAAATCTGTGCAGAAATCCTCCTAGCAGCATCCATCCATTCACTCCTGGAATCACAAGCTAAGGAAGCAAACTTGTTAGCTAAGCATCCATAATTATTTTCAAATGTATTCAAATTATTTTCAAGTCTTTTTTAGATAAAGCTGGAGGGAAATGCAGTATTTGACCTACTGAAGAAAGACCGAATTGTGAAAAGAAGGAATTACCATTCTCAATGCTCCATTCTGATCCTAATACTCCAAACAACCCAACCAACCAAACCCCAAAGCTGATGCATCACTAAAAAATCCTTTTGGGAAGATGGAAGGATCAGATACATTACACAACTCAACCTCTTGTCCCACACTTAGCCTCTTACTTGCTGATGCCTGGAGGGAGCTCGTTGACCACCACCCTCCTGCTCCAGGCCATGAGGTCCCTCTCGGTGGCCATCTGGCTGCGGGGCGCGTTGTGGTGCATCTGCCGCACGCCCTCGATCTGCCCGCTCCGGCGCAGCCCCACGTTGGGCGGGGACGCGACGTCCAAGCCCGGGCTGCGCAGAGCTGAGGGAGAAAGAGAGAAAGAAAGAAAGAAAGAAAGAAAGAGCTTCTTCACTTCCATGAAGCATCAATAAAATAATGGAATCACAGGATGGTTCGGCTGAGAGGGACCTTAGAGATCAAACAGTTCCACCCCTGGCCATGGGACACCTTCCACCAGCCCCTTCCAAGCCTTGTCCAACCTGGCCTTGGACGCTTCCAGAGATGGGGCAGCCACAGCTTCTCCGGGCACCCTTTGGCAGGGTCTCCCCACCCTCACAGGGAGCAATTCCTTCCCTGTATCCCATCCACAATTTAAAGCTTAAGGATGGCACAAAGACTGATAAACAAAGGTTGATAATAATGGAATTACTGCCATCATTATCCTTACTTATCTCATCAACACAATTCCCACAGGCTTAAATACAGTAAATCACAGGAGAATGTCACATTTATGGTTGTGCAAAGCTATATAAAAATATCTGGCTATTTAAATACTTTATACATAGTCTAATTAACTTACTCAAATGGGCAGTTCATGTGGCAAAGTCATTGACCAGTGCAAGTTCTAGCAGGGAACTGCTTTAATTTCCACACTACTCATATTGGAAATTACACAGCTACAGGGACACACAAATAAAACTGGGAACTGGGGCTGTACAAAACATCAACGTATCCTAAGCAGCAGAAAACACTTTGTGTGAGCTGAAGCTGCCTTTTAGGCAACCTTTTTGACATATCAACTTAGATCAAAGCAAAAATGCATTTTCATATTTTTCCCTGGTATTTTTCTTACTCTATCTTGAATTGAAACACAAGCAATTCCAAATCCAAATCCTAATGAGCTTTGCCAGGAAATCTACTTCAAACACATGTAATCAGTCACTTAACCTAGAAGTGATTTATTAGCAGCTGTGAATTCTCCCAAGGCTCAGGCTGACTTGCAGCACAGTCCTGGGCATCTGTTCCCTCCCATCAGCTGCACTCACTCAGCTGCTCACATCTGATTGAGTGTGGTTTCAATTTTTAATCACTTTGTGTATTAAATATAAAATCACAGTAGCAGAACACTTACCAGGAGAATAATCTCAAGCTTTCTAAGGAAACACTAAGACAGAGCAACATGTTTATTTTATTAGCACTGATGCTCAGCCTTGTGCTGCAGCAGGAAACCATTAGTCTGTCACAACACTGTATTCCACTGACAGCCCCTAATTATACGCTTACATTTTGGCATTTTGCAGTTATGAAGTTTCATCTCTGCACTGATATCAAGACAATACAGTGAACTTCATGCTTATTTTTCAGGAAACTGCTTTATAACAGGAATAATTCCAGTCTAACAACTCCAGGCAATCAGATATAGCCCAGTTAGACCATTGGGTGCCCTCAGCTGCCCCTTAAATTTGTAACTCCTCTGTCGGAATCCACAGAACATCCCACTGCTCCACAGGGGTTAACAAGGTGTGCAGGAAGAGGAGAGAGAAGCATCCTCAAAGACATTGTCTCATACCTGACTTGAACACTTTGATCAGTCCTTCCTGTGATAAGGAAGGAACTGATAGAGATAAGGCTGGGACACTGACCTCCATTAACAGAGTGAGATCTATTGAGTGGAGGGTTTGGAGGAGTTTCTCCTTCATTAATTAGTCTCAGATCTTGTTCTCTCTGGAGCTCTCTGATCATTCCATCAAGGATACTCTCATCCTGGTCATTCGTTTGCTGCCCGATGACTTGTTCAACCACTTCACCATCACCTTGACAAGAACAAAGCCACAAGTACTGATAAAATGATGGATTTCTGTGTTACCAAACACCATAGAAATAATCCCATTTAAAATTCTGCACCACTATTTGTCTGCTCTGCAAAACATCTGATCACCAGCTGGCATTCTGCTCTCATGTAATAAATGGAGGCAAAGTTTAAAAGAGAAGTTACAATAAAACCCTAAAACTCCAGACCACATGTAGAACATAAACACAAATGCTTAGAAAAAGCAGAAAGAAATCATGCTCCAGTAGGTAAGAATGGAAGGTCATTTTTGGGGATCAGCATTTTGCAAAAGTATGTGTCTATGAGAAAAAAAAACTGTTTTGAAATACAAAAGCTGTTTTTTCCATGTCTTCCTCACCTTCCTGCTCTCTTCCTCACATCCACAGTTATGGAGGTTAATAGACAATATTTTAAACATCTGCCACATACCTGGGAAAAATCCCCAGATTTTGGAACACTCTTGCCTCCAGTCAATTTGATGCCACACACTTCCTTTTTGCCATAACCCCACCCCATCTCCTCTTCTACCTGTATATTTAATTTAAACCATTAATTTATACATCCTCACAGCACCATCCCAGGAGCTGGTGCTCAATCCTGTGCCACACTTGCATTATTCATGAGGTTCAGACAGAATACCATTAGCCACATATCCCAGCTGAGGAATAAGTTGTTCATCCTTGCAATTTTCCCTCCCTGGCACCAGCCGCTGGAATCTCGTGGGATGAGGATTTCCATCAACATCCACCAGGAATGGAGGAGGCATAAGGTGCGGAGCCTGTTGAGTCTGTTCATCTAGCACATAATTATTGGCATCCCGGATCAGGGGCCGGTAATCCGTGTGGAAGAACATCTGATCAGGAATCTGAAAGAAAAGCAGTTTAGTGAATAAATCAATGGCCATTTGCAGCTGTCTTGCTGCTCTGGAATGGCTCCCATAAACCACAACTCCTCCACTTGCGATCAGCACAAGGAATGTTATGACAGAGAACAGATTCCTACCACAAATGTGGTTTATTACCAAGGCCTGACACAAAAATTCAACAGTAAAATAGACCAAGAGAGGTGGACAGAGAAGTTAATGCTTTTCTCCTCTATCTATAGAGTCTCTTGTCTAAATCTTTTTGATTTAGATAAACAGCAACTGCTCCATGACCTAATTATTATTTTGTCTGGGGCAGGGTGAGGGAATAAATTGTAACACAATACTTCTAAGACAAAATCAGGTCAAGACAGGGAAGAGCTTAAAATTCATTCAACCCACCTTTTCATAGTATTTATTGCATCCAAAACCAAATAGTAGCAGATGTCCATGAGAGTCTGTGCAGGCAAAATGCTGCCCATCTGGTGAGAACTTGCAATCAAAAACAGCTCCATGGCCTTGGCCCTCAATCTGTACCAAGCACAGAGAATTCCTTTCACAACCATACATTCTCTGCAACAGCATTTTCACAAACATTTCCCCTGTGCTCTAATCCATACTGAATCCTCATTCTGTGATTTCTCATCTCATTCAAGACTGATTTACAGTCCTATTTGTTCAAGTTAAACTGGATAACGAAGTAAAACTTCACATTTTCTCCCTGTCCTGAAATTTCAGCCCAACTTTTAATGTATGTTCTGGAACAACCACCTGGAAGTCTACATTTCATGTTAATGGTAGACATAGGGCAAGATCACCAAAGATCTCAGAGCTGTTCTGGCTCTGGAGGTATTTAATGAATGTATTTAAATCTCCTTTTGTCTCAAGACCTCTTTTGTGAAAAAAGAAAAAACCAAAACCTTCTGTGACCCTTCTTACCATGTTAAAGTAATTGCGAATTTTTGTTCCTTTGTCTATATCCCAAACAAAAATATTCCCATCGTGTCCCGCCGAAAGCACGATCCTTTGGTCAAAGGGATGAGCCTCCAGAACAAAAACCTCATCGTCGTGACCCTGCAATGACAGCAGGGAAAAGAAAGAAGCTGTATTTCTCCACGTGGTATCTCCAGATGTGCTGGGAGTTACTGAGAGGACATCCCGGATCGGGGAGTCACTCAGGACACCTCCATTTAATGCAACTGTGCTTGGTCACCGTTCCTGCCACAGGTTTGGCATTGTCACTGCTCGGCATCGCTGAGATGGGGAGGGATGGGGAGGAAGGAGAAATCAGGGCCAAAATGGAGCCTCCAAAGGGTTCCCCGTCAGCCAGCAATCACCAGGACTCTGCACATCAGCTCCTGTCCCCACAGGACACCCTCCTCCCGGCACGCAGGGGAGAGCTGGATACTTCAACACCAAATCCTTGTCAGGGGAATGGTGATGCAGTTTAGCCTCAAATCAATCTCAGAGTGGACTACATCCACTTGGGATTCCCCCCTGGAACTGTACTCACGGATAAGCTATGGAGAAGCTGCCCTGTGGATGAGTTCCACACTTTGAGGAGGAAATTGTTGACTGCAGTGATGACAGTGGCATCATATCGATCCCAAGCGACCATGGTAACCTTCAGCTTGGTCACCTTGTCCTCCCCAGATGCCACATTGTTTCTAAGGAAATCAGCAATTTAAAAAGGAATAAATCAGTAACTACATATGGAAACATTCAGGAGAGCTAATTCAGTATGAAATTCAGGGGAGGATGGATCGCAGCCACCTCTGTGACTGTGACTGAGGCAGGAGAATGAAGGATAGTTCTGCAGTGGTAAAAACCGGATACGGGAAATATTCAGTGCCACTGAGATTTATAGAGCTCTATTTCCTCAAAAAGGACATTTTCTCCTCTGCTCCTAAGCCATCATCCCCCCCTACCCCAATTCTTCCTTTCAGCTCTATTAAGCTTTTTCCTACAAGGCATTTCATTCATCAATACCAGTAAATTCCACAATGAGCAGGAACCTGCTAAATAAATCCAACTCACACTTCCAACTGCAAACACTGCAAATGTGACCACTGAAATGTGGAGAATTCTGCAAAGCAAGTGCCTAATGGACTTCTCCATTTCTGCTCTTTGTTGTTGTGAATATTCAATTACAATTCAATTACAGGGCACTTAAAGAAGTCACTTGAGGATCTCAAAAAGGAAAACTCAAAACCCTAATTGAACCTGAGAACCAAACACTAATTTCACCTCTTACTTGGAAGCCTGAGGTAGAAATACAATGTCAAGAATCATGTTGGATATATATATATGTGTGTTTTAGCATATGATCACTGGGGCTCTACCAAAACCTCCTTCTGTGAGATAAACTGTTTGACATTCTTATTTCATGTGTAAAATACTAAATATTCCTCAACCATTAGGATAGGGAACTACCAACAGATTATTATTTATTTGGGGATGAATTAACTGTGTAAGTTGACAGAGCCACAACATGACAGAGCCATACATGCACAGAAATTAACTCAAAATGGAAGGAAATAACCCGTTTTCAATACGATGGAGGATTTAGCTTGCAAGTAAATGTGCCTGTGAGGTGTGTTCTGCTTGCTCTGCTTTACCCTGTCATTTTTGTAGCCATATCCAGGACCAGACTCTTCCAGTCGTGCTGATGGTAGTGCCAGATTCTTGCTGTTCCATCCCTGCTTCCACTGACAAACCTTAAGCTATGGGGCAAAGGGGAAAAAAAGCCATGAAATTGTGAACAAAGATGGTTTCACCCCCACATGGACACCAATAAATGACATATATACACCTGGAAGTGTGTACTTGTGTATCTCTACTTCTCTTACTCAGGAGGTTACAATTTTCCTATCAGATACTGTAGGGTACAAGAGAGTTTCTAGCCCACAACATTAATTACATTTGGCTCCAGCAGCAGATGGCCTTGGAATGACTTCAATGTCGTAATTCATACGAGCTGCACATTCCCTTTTTAATGACATCAGCAAATCCCTGGAGCAGCTCAGAGTGGCAGCAAAGAAAGGGAAAGTGCGTGCCAGGAGCCTGGCATAAATTATAATACATTAACTTAGGGACTGGGTGAAGACAGGCAAGGGAAAGAGCCAAATGGAGCACAAGGAGGTTGTCCTGCCTGTGGAGCTGAACAGGAATATTTTAATTTTCAAACCCCTCCTTATTTAAAAATGTCACGCATCCAGCAAATGTATTTAACCACATCATAATGCTTTGGCCATCAATGTCACAGAAATAATTTTTATTGAGAAACTGGGAAAAAGCTCCTCAAGTAATACATTTTCACAGGATGGCCAACACCTTTGGAAGTATATTCCATTTATATACAAAATTACACTTAAAAGGCAAATATATTCAGTTTTATGAAGTGATTGTTCCACCTTTTCAGTTTTCCTGATCTGATTTTTTTCACTGTGATGAAAAAGAGCTTGAAAATGCTTGTGACAAACTGATTTTCTTCTTAATTTTACTTCTTTACATTAAAATAAAAAGGAAGGCACCCCATTTTTCCATTCAAAGCATCATTACAGAATATAATTCTCAGTGAGCATGTGACCTCATTCCCTCTCATGTGGCTTGGAAGGAACTGGTGGTACAATTACCCAGCATATTCCCACATCATTTCCCATGACAAAGCTCTCCAAGTACAGGTGCACAGCCACAGTTGGGCTTGGAAGCCTCATCCCTCAAAGGCACATCCCTTAAACCTCCTGCCCAGCAAAATAAGGAACAGGATCAAAAGCTGGGATAACAACATCTATATTTACTAACTTTTGCTTTAGACTCCATTGATTACAATGCTCTGGCTCCACAAGCAACCCCTCTGTGGGGTCTACCAGAGAAGGAAGGCTGTTCTTACACAGAAAGGTTATAAAATATGGGTTCCAATTTGCTGTTTGAAAGAAAAAACAAATTAAAAGCACAGTTACAGAACATTTTTGTTGTTACGGCAGAGGACAACGAGTTTGAGCCTGTGGACATGACACACATCTTGCAACACACTGCAATAATTTGTCCAGGATTAAGCCAAGCCCACGGGTAATCTTCCTGTTGCGCCAAATTTTCCATGAAATGCTGTTTGGAAAATTAAATACCATCATTGTCAGGTCCAAAGCCCAGCACTCACCTGTCACCGTTGTTACAGAACTGCACTGCAACCACTTTGTCCTAAACAGGAGGGAGGAAAACAACAGAAGTGAAAAACTCAGCCTAAAAGATCTCCATGATGAGTTTTTTATTTAGCAAACAAAAAAAAAGTCCAAAAAATTCGAGTACAGAACAGTTGTATTTGAAGGTAAAACTTCCCCAGACACATTGTGTTAAACTTTGAAAGAGAAAACCTCAGAGAGGTGATGGTTTCCTGAAACTTTTAGACTTACCATGAAAGTGCATCAAAAAATTTAATCAAAAAAATGCAAACCTGGGCTTTATTAACCCTTACAAATTGTCGAGAAACAAATTTAATGTTTTAGACATAGTTTTGCCCTTTTTTAATTTGCCAAACACTTGTGCTGGCTCCATGATTTGCTCTCCCTACTCCCGCTGATGTCTCTCACTCCTGGTAACTGGGATTTGTTTTAGGGTGGGCTGACAGCTGTCTGCAGGATTAAGAGTGGACTTAAAGAAATTAAAGGAATTACAGCTTCTTCCAAACCTGTTCAATACAGAAAACATTCTTTTCTTTTGTGAACAAAATGCTTGTTAGATGTGTTGGCTTGGAGACTTAAATGTGAGAGCCACGACTCCCACTGAAGCTCAGGGAATCAATTCAGACCTTGGGCTTAATCCATAAAATGCTCCTGAGGTGGGAGGTTTGTAGTTTGAATTTTTATGGGAACCTTTCTGCATCCAAAAAGATGCTTTAAGCTTTACTTTCTAAATGAAAATACCATCATGATCCAAACTTTGACAGCACAGTCCAAAACCTAAATTACTTTGTCTTGTTATGTGGATTTAACTGAACATTCAACAGCAAATTTAATAAGAAAAAATGACATTGTGCAATGACATTGTGCATTCAAACTGTTTCAATTCCCCATTCCAACACAGATATTTTCAAGAATAAGGGAAAATCACCTGGTCCCTCAGTTTTCTGGGGGAATGAAATACATAAAACCTATTTTGCACAAACCTCTCGCCTCAGAGGGATTTAAAAATAAACATCCCACAAATTTCCAGGCATTTAAATACCACAGTGCTGAAAGCCAAATAAATTCTAGACAGCTAATAAAAAAAAAATAGGCTGTACAGAAACCAAGTTCCTGAAATGAGGTAAAGGGGTGGAAAAATAGATTTTTTTTTTTAGGATTTGGCTCTTACCGTGTGAGATTCCAGCTCAGCCATTTTCTCTGGAGATTCTGAGCCCAAATAATAAATTCTTATCACGTGGTCAGTACTCCCTGTTGCAATGAACATGCCACCTAAAACAGAGAATTCTCTGTGAGGAGAAAAGTCATCCAAGGAACAACTTATTTTAACTTATTTTAATTTGCTGATTTCTTGTCAAAGCAGCAAACTAGTTTTAAACAGAAAATTTCAATGTAAACAGGTAAATATCAAATAAAAGATTTAAGTGCAACTTCAGTATCTACTTGATATACATCAGAGAAATTATTGCTGAATTGGGATGCAGTGATTAAGCTATTTTACTGTAATTTCTTTACAATATTGCTCAAAAAGGGCACTATTGTGTGGTTTACTGCATTGAAATGGGTTTAGTTAATTCAGGATTTCTAGCTTTAAAAAAGCAATGTGGCTCTACAAGAGCTCTCCATTTCAAAAGGCAAACTTAATGAGAAATTGCATCATTTTCTTTGTAAAAATCATTAATTTTGCTCATTCAAAGCTGCGAAGGAGGTCTCTTAAGCTGAGATTTTCCAATACATTCAATTGATCCTCTTAGAATTTGGAAGATTAGGAAAAGTGGAATCTTTGACAGAGGATTTCCAAAACTTTTCACTCAAAAACTTTACAAAGTAAAGTCTTAAAAGGATGTTAGACAGAAATATCTCTGATGTGCAAAACAAGAGACTGAAAGCCTTGGAGGTGGTCAAGATATTTTACCTTAAATCATAGGAAAAAAGAGAAAGAGCAGCTTGAGGCAGACACTTTTCAGGGAAAATTTCCAACAATCACTATTTGACAGTGGTAAAATTAACTGGAAAAGGGTTTAACACACTTTGTGTTTAAAGAGAAGTAACAGAACTGTCACCAAAGGCCCCAAATTCATGGAACAGCTGATGCTGGGCACGTACCAGAACTGAAAGACGAACAGGAGATCTGAACACCGGGCCTGGACCTCTCTGCAAACTTCACAGGACGATCCCTACATGCAAAACACAATTTTATTTTTCCTTCTTTATTCAACAACAACAGTTTCCTGCAGCTCAGCAGGTTGAGGTTAACATGCTCATCTTAAATCTCTTCATTTTATAATTCTCACCTAAGTTTGCTAGAACTTATTTTTCATTTTAGGAATTTTTTTCCTTAGTTTAATAAGTAAACCACAATTCTCTAAATTCAAGATTATTTAGCTGATTTATCATTATACCAGTTCAAATCTACTTAAAACAGACCATGCCAAACCATTAATCCAACAGCATTTCCTCCCAGTTAAATACGGGTTTGATGACATCTACATATGTACATTCTTCTGATTAAAAGCAAATTAATTCTTCTGCCTGTACATTTTGGACAAGGATTTAATCCTGAACATAAAAGCTTGTGGAATTTCTTCCACAATTTTGGCTTGTGAAGCACAAACCCCAGAAATAACAACCCCAATCTCTGCCTGCCCTGTGGGTTCCAATGCCACAGAATCCCAAAGTGCTCCTGCCCCACACACCAGTTTATTGAGCAAGAAAACACCCTTATTTCATTATCTCAGCATTCCTCTCCGTGCCAAAATCAAAAATAAATTCCTCCTCGAGTTAAAATAATTATAATTATCTAAACAGTCTTACTTGAATTTCATGGTGTTTGCGTGCCACTGCCAGAAACAGATTGTTCCGTCGGCACCGGTGGAAGTGAGGTATCGAGTTGTTCCTTTCCTTGCTGGAGAGAACTAAAAATAAAAGTTGTAACAATTAAACAAGCTCCTATCCTCTCTGCTTTCACGCTGGAAACTTGTGGACAAGAATGTTTTTCACTAGCACACTAGTTTCTCCCCAGGAGTACACAGAGCAGGGGTAAGCACGGAACCAGAATTTCCATAAAAATAAAGCTGAGGAAATGGAAAACACCTAAATTTTGGTTAGGAATTCTTTGTTTTTACCACACAAAGAAAACTGGAGAAATGAAACAAGCCCAGACCCTGTAAATGGGGCCAAAACATGAGGAAATAGTTCTTTTTAGGATAGCACTGGATCAAACATGGCAAATACAATGATTCCTGCATCCAAGCCCAACGAAGAACAGCAGCATAGCAGGATCCCCTCTCCTCTATCTTCCTACACCTCTCTAAGGAGTGGGAAGGCTTTTTATTCTTAATTTCATAACTGCAGCAATACTTTTAATCCTCAGGCTACCTGGAAATTTGATAAAGGAATCCAGCACTGCTTCCTCAAAAAGCAGTGACTGATTATATTCTAAATAATCAGCTTCACAAAGAGCTTGAGAGAAACACACACACACAAGGACACACACGTATACATAAACAAATAATACACCAGTTATAAAGGCAGGTTGTAAAACACATTTCCAAAACAATCACCTTAACATGGTTGAAATCAGACAAAATTGGAAGTGTATGGAAGGTGGGGAGAAATGAGACTCCTGGGGAATACTGGCATGATGGAGAAGCCTGTGCTGAATCCAAGGCAGCACCACTCCAGGAGAGAGGGATTCTGAGCCAAACAGCCCCACTCACTCTCCCCTCTATGTGCATCACCTGCCAAATTGCAGGGATTGTCTTTTTTATCCTGGAATTTTGTTTTTTAGAGGTTTCTGCCTGGCAGTTGTGAGGATTTTTTAAAGAAAACCTGCATTTGCTACAGCATCCAGAGCAGCTCCTTATGCTACCAGCTAAGATAACATGGAAACAAGAAATGGAGAGTAAGGAATTTTAACTGATCCTTCCGAAAAACAAATGTTCTCTGTGAATACAAGAGCATTGGGTCAGGTGCTGTGCCAGGAGCACCACCAAAGATGCCAAACATGTCAGCGAGTTGAGCCAAGGAGATGCTGCTGCTCTCTGAGCTGCTCTAAAAGAGCATCAGATCTCCCATTTTCTAGACCTAAGAAAGCAGCAGCGGGATCACACAGCTAAAAGCACATGGAAGCACGAGGATGATCCCCTGGGCACTGCAGGATTGAGTTAACCAAGAAAAAAAACCCTCAAGCTGGGACAAATCAGAGACAAAAAGATCAATTTTAACCTTGACCACCAGAGCCCTTATTACCATTCCAGTTCAAGGGTTTAGGGAAAAACCCCATGAGTCCTTACCTGTATGGAAGTGATGGAAGCTGAGTGGCCCTGAAGGACCGCGAGGGGGGCGCAGGTCCGGAGGCACCACACCCTGACCACCTTGTCACAGCTGCCCGCGGCCAGCAGCGTGTTCTCGTAGTTGACGGCCATGTCCGAGATCTCGGCCGAGTGGCCCCGCAGGGTGGACAGCAGGCGCCCATCGTCCGTGGCCCAGATCTTCACCAAACAATCATCTGACCCCTGAAATCCCACAGAAATTCCCAAAGGTTACAGAAAATACAGGACACGTTCCCTGCACGTCACACGTGGGTCACCGTGGATGGACAGGGATCCCAACCCCTGTGAACTGACAGAACAACTTCGGTGGGATTCCACAGAGGCACAGTTTTATGAAGGAATTCTTCCCTGTGAAAGTGGATACTGGGAAGAAATTCTTTTCTGTGATGGTGGGGAGGCCCTGGCACAGGTTGCCCAGAGAGGCTGTGGCTGCTCCACCCCCGAAGTGTCCAAGGCCAGGCTGGATGGGGCTTGGAGCAACCTGGGACAGTGGAAGGTGTCCCTGCCCATGGCAGGGGGTGGGACTGGATGACCTTGAAATATTCCATCCCATCCAAACCCTTCTGGGATTCTATGGTTCTATGAACTGTGGAGTCTGGGGATCATCCTGTGGAGTCAAGGATTTTAATTTGATAAGAGAGAATCACGAAATAACAGGATGGTTTATGTTGGAAGGGCAGGGACTCCTTCCACTATCCCAGGTTGCTCCAAGCCCCATCCAACCTGGCTCCAGGGATGGAGCAGCCACAGCTTCTGTGGGCAACCTGTGCCAGGGCCTCCCCACCCTCACAGAGAAGGATTTCTTCCCAACATCCCACCCAACCGTGCCCTCTGGCAGTGGGAAGCCATTCCCCCTTGTCCTGGCACTCTATGCACAGTGAAAAACACTGACAGCTAAAAGTGCAACGTTCATTTGAAAAATCTGCCGATTTTTAAATATGCTCAACAAAAAGCAAGGGCATCACCACAGAAATGGATGTCACTGTATTCTGGAGAAAAACTTAAAATAATTATAATGTATTCACTGACACACTACAAATCCTGGAAAGTAAATTTAGCAGGAAACCAACTTGCAGCTGAACAAAGTCATGTCTGCATCTCAATTGGTGACTAAGAGGCTGTTGAGGGACTCAAGAAAGAAAGAAATCAAACCAAACAAAGCAATCTTCCAAGAAAAAAGTCCAAATTTTAAACTTACTGTAAAAATTCTCCTCCCACTGCGATCAAAGGCTATGCAATAAACAGAGGAGAGGTGCCCCAAAATCCTCTTGTGCATCTTCATGTGTTGGTAGGTGGATGTTGGGAACAAGTGGCTGAAACGGCCACATCCAGTTAACTGCCTGGCAGAAAGGATATGAACTGGGAGAGAAAAGCAAAGCAAAAAGAAGAGTGAGACATTAATTTTGTCCAGAATTGACAGTAAATAAATCCTAAATAAATACAGTATTTATTAACAACTTCTTTATTAGAAACAGTAATAAATCTGAACCTCTTTCACCTTATCAGAACATTCTGTCCAGTGTTATAAAAAGAAATCCCACTCCTGATGGAGCCTTTCAATACCCACCACAGGCTGCACCTGCTTCCTTATCAAAAATGAAAGCAGAATGAAAAGTTCCCACCACAACTTGGAGTTATTCCAATGTTCATTTCATGAACAGGTAACAGATACATTTATCCTACATGGATGAGGAAAATCTTTGAAGGAAGAAAGGAAATTTAGGAAATTAAGGAAATTACATGTTACTAATATCAATTACAAGAAGAGTATAATAATAGTTTATTTTAAGTGTTTCTTTGGTGATAAAAATCTTTCTTTGGAATGGCTTCCAGATCGTATGTGAGGGCCAAAGGACTTCCACATCCACATCACTGCATTCCTATGGCAGTGGAATTGAAGAACAAGAAACACGTGGCACTGACAGAAAAGTCCCAGTGGCAGAATGGCAGGTAAGAGAAAGAACTGAAACACAACAAATTCCTTATTTCCATAGCCAGCAGCCCTTCCAAGAACAGCCTAAAACCTAAATGCACAAAACCATCCTGTAAAAAAAGCCTTTGATTCGATGCACAATTTGAGACCATTTTGAGGTATTTCATTTCACCAATCCTATCCCATTACTATTTTCCCTAACCTATCCTCATTCACAGCACTTGAACTTTGGATTTGAAAGTTTTGAGAGGGTTTTTCAGTGGCACTTGAGGATCTAACAGAGCTGTGCTGGTGGGTTTGTGGAGTCCCTGTGATAGCAGATTCCCTGGAGCAACTCCTTATCTTCTCCTGCACCTTGATGTGGGCTGGGCTTCACAGAAGCCCCATGAAGCTCTTCAGTGCCTTTCACTCCTTTAGCTTAAAAGTCTAGTGAAAAACTTGAGCCATTTCTTAATTGTCTCATGACATCACTGCCAATCTACACAAAAAAAAAGATCATGGAATACATTAAAAAATTAATCTACAAAGTCAGGAAGTGCCATTTCAAAGGGTTCCTAACCCATAACTCCTTGTGTAAATTGATACCATTGAAGTATTTACACACAAGTAAGGAAAAGAAATTGTTTCCAGCTTTAAAGAAAGCATTTTTGTGAGTCAGTTTTAGGCTCTGAAATGTGGATTATTTTTAATCACTCAATGCAACTGAAACATGACACATCAGGGGAAAAAAAGCTGCATAAAAGATGCTTGCAAAAGCCATCAGGCTCCAGCACAACCTCACCTTCAGTCAATATTTGCTTTGCATGTAAAAACACATATTCAGCAATGCTAAAAAGCAAAACACACTAAAGCAAATTTATTTACTACCTACTTACTATCCAATTGATACCTGATATTATACAGGGCTGTTAAACAAAACTGTCTCCCAGAGCAAAGTAAATCTGAAATTTTAAACTCTTTTTCCTACCTCTAACACAGAGATCCCGCAGTGGTAAATGCTCTACAAAGGTACCTCAGCTTTGCCTACACATTATTTTATTTACTCTTCAAGTATGACAGCTTAAAAGCTGAATTCTTAAAAATATTACACCTCCCTTTCCCCTACCCTGTGTGCCAACAGAGACATGGAGTCATTCAGCAACATGGTGATTCTGCTGTGCCTTTCAAGGCTTCCAGCATTTCAATACATATATATTTATATATTTCAATACATAATAACAGTGTATCTGCCTATCTCAAATGGCTTTGAATATTTTTTTAACAGCACAAAGAACTGTGTGAATCAAAAAGATACACTCTCATGTCAAAATATTCCTAATAACCACAGTATTTTCTGTGTCCCCCTGCAAACCTTCTGAACATTTACCATGGCTGTTTGCTGTAAATCCCAGAAGGAAGCACCAAAAGGCACCTAAATCCCCCAGTTTTGGCACCTCACTTTTCCGGTCGATTCCCAGCCTTGCAATCAGTTCAGCTTCAGCGGATATGAAAGTAATTTCACTTTTTTTTCCTGTGTTTATTTCCCTATTTGCACAATGAGGACAAACTCCTCCATCTCCCATGGATAATTACAAAATAAAAAGCCCTGTTTATGAAATGCTTCCATCAGAGACATCCAGAACTATTGTTGAGCCATGAGGAGCAACAACTTTATCAAAGCAACAGCATCTTTGGACACAAAAAACTATCATTGCTTCAAAGGAACAAACCAAACATTCTCCATTCCTGTATTTTTAGGAAGATTAATACACAATATCTAAATAGGGAATTACCCCCACATGACAAAAATCCCTGTGAAGTTTCCTTTCTACAGCACAATTAAGTTATTGTCCTCCTAAGGCCCCAAAGCATTAAAACCCAACAACAATTCCCACATGGAGAAATAGCAACTTAGTAACCCTAAAAAATTTTACTAACCTATCTCATTAACTGATGTATTTCATGCCACACTGGGTGTAAGAGCTGCCAAGTCCACCCCCTCACTATTCTCTGCCAGGAAAAACTTTCAAGACAGTTGTTTCCCATAAAAAGGGAGGAGATCCAGCCTTCTTGATAAGAAAAGTTAATTTTGTCCCAACACTCAAGGGCCATCTCAGCTCCTCCAACTACCAACCTGTAAAATACAGGCATTTTTCTCTTTCTTTCACACAGTCCTTGGTCCTGGAAGACCATACCTTGAGGAAAATTGCAGTCCTTAATGTCAGTTGTGAACTGACGACAGCAATTCCTAAATCACAATTTACCCCACATTCTACTGCAGGTGACAGCACAAATGTAAAAACCCTTGCAAGAAAGCTCACCTAGGAAGGATAAACCCCAAACTCTGCAACAACCCACCAGTGAAAGCCAGATTGAAAAAACAATCATCAGATAGCCCTGACTTCAAAGTAAAATCACAACCTCAGAAGGAATTCAAGCATTTCAGTGAGGCAAAGTCACTGGGCAGCACCAGCTTGAATTCCTGCTCTCCCTGAAAACCCTTGTCTCACTCCACTTTTTGCA
The DNA here is from genome assembly GCA_013400235.1 of Oriolus oriolus. Taxonomy (NCBI): domain Eukaryota; kingdom Metazoa; phylum Chordata; class Aves; order Passeriformes; family Corvidae; genus Oriolus; species Oriolus oriolus. The sequence continues at coordinate 346,772 of VXBT01013035.1, read as the reverse complement.
AGGAAAACTAGAAAATGTGAAATTGGTGCAAACGCCCGTTTTAAAATCAGTTTCTCAGGGGTGATGAGCTCCTGTCAGACTGTTTTCCCCTCTGCAAGAAGCACTGTAACTTTCTAATGATGACTTAGATTTTGCCCTCATCACAAATCCGAGCAGGGATTGGGTACCACTCATGGGAGAGACACATAGGAATGCCGGGAAGCAAACCCAGTTGGCTCCAACACGGAAAACACCTTCTGAGAGAGCGGCTGTGTGGCCACAAAGAGCCTGGACCCAGGAGAAGCAGCAAAAGCACAGCGTGTTCCAGCTCTGGGAGCTGCTGACCTCATGGAACTCATTTCCAGCACGAACCATCATCGATTCCTGACCTCATCCCGGCGCTGCTCTTTGGCAGGCCCAAGGTAGCTGGATCACCTTGACTGTGAATTTCCACCCAGCTGAAATGCTTGCTCACTCAGACTGTTCTGAAAACTTTCTGCTTCCAAATTCTGTGTTGTTTTCACTAACAACAGCTGCCCACAGAAATATTTCCATCCTCAGGTTAGAGCAGCTCTTAAAGGCAGAAAACAACCTTCTTTCTGACTTGCTTTGAGTTGCCTGTAAACAAAAAAGCCCTGACAAAATTGAAGCAGCATCAAAAGCAGGCTTATCAAAGGGGAGTCACTCCCAGTGCTGAGGTACTGCATGACCAGTCCTTCCACTTTCTGTCTGGAAGAGCACAAAGGGAACCTTACAAGTTCCACTACAGCAAAAGCTGCCCAGAAAGGCTCAACCAGACTCTCCTCCTCTGCGTTGTCCTGTCGGCAGCAGGAAGCTCTGCCAGCATTTTCCCTCCCTGTCCCCCTCCAGCAGATCACCACAGCCCCAACACACAGGCACCACATCCCTGGGAATGACTTCCACAGCTCAGCACTTTCCCAGAGACTCCCCCAGCCAGAAGATTCCCGGCTCTGCACAAACACGCTGGGAAAAGGTGACACGGATTTCCCGCTCCAATTCCGCTGTGCAGGACCTTTCATTTTGCAATGTGGACCACAAGGTCCCATTCCAATCCAATGGCATGGAAAGGCAACCACTGCAACTCCCAACTCCTGCAGCTGGGCCCTCCCAGTTGATCCCAGTTGGACCAGCAGCGACCCCATTCTCGCAGCATTTATGGGGGAAAGCTTAAATCCTTATCACGGGAAGGGAAACTTTGCACAGGTAATTACACAATCGTCTCATCTCATTCCTGAATACACATTAATGGCTGTCTTTTACTTCAGCCCAACTCCTTCAGCAAGTAATTCCAGAAAAGTCCATCTGCCTGAGCCAGCACAGTGTGGGAATTCACAGTTATGCCAAAATACCAAAGAGGTCGGGCACACTTCTTCATCTTGCACTTAAAACAAGACACACACAACTGCAGCATCTCTGGCTGGCACCACTCGCCAGGAAAAAAACGCCCATTTTGCACAAATAGACACAGAATTTTCTGACTTCCTCTTCAGGATTAACAAGGAAAATCAAATTTCTGCCTGAAGTCAAATCCTTATTTTAATATTTATACACATTTTCCTCTCTTAGCAGTAGTTTATGTAGCTACATCAAGGAATGTATTCTTCCATGAATCAATACTTATAAAAATCAATTCCTGGCTATGAAAGACCCTTTTCCATATAATACTTTGCATTTCTTAAAAAAAAACCAATTAGGAAAACACTCAAACCAAACAATTATTCTGTTATTTAAGTCACTAAACAGTTACCAAATAAGCAGCAGAGCCCTTTTCTATGAAAGCATGACAAATGCTGAAGTCCAATCTGCCAGGATGCCTCATTAATAATACAACATATTCCAAAAACACCCAATCTGATGAAAGAATTGATCTAAGAATCCGTGCAGAAATACAACCAGAGGAGTTGTGTGCAATAAATCTACAATGCAGACTATTACAATCCATCAGCACAACTGCTCACACCAAAGTAACTGCAAAACCAGCCTAAAATAATATATACACAGATAGGGTAGAAACAGAAAACTGCCAGCACCATCCCTACTTCTCCAAAGGGAGGGAGGATCCATATGTGAAAGGACTCCCTGACAAACCAGGAAAATGTATCCATTTGCACAAACACAGATAAAATACCCTAAGAAGAAACAAACCAGGATTTGCTTTTATGCTTGTAAGAATCAATTTTTTTGCTATTAAAACAGTTAATGAAAGTTCAAACCATACAAGGCAAACACTTGAGTTTATATAAAACAGAGCAGCTCTGTGATGAGATGTAAGCTGAGAGCCCACATATATCTGAGTTTTATACAAGTTCTTTATCTAATTGTGTGGACAACTGAGGCTGAAGGAACACAAATGTTGCTTTGGTGATTATTTCCTTTTTGGAGAGGGATGTTGCAAGCAGTCTGTTTTCTGTCATAATCCAACTAAAAGGAATTCTTGAGTCAAAAAAGTTCCCTGGGAGCCAGACACTTTGTTCTGGCTAAAATCCCATGATGATTCCAGGATTCCATGCTCCTGTGACCATGCCCATCCAGTCTTACAAGCACATGTACATATTATGGAGGCATATCATAAAAAAATACTCAAGCCCAATGCCCTCCAACAAACCATGCAAAGCTTTGCAAAACACGGCTACACACAGTGTGGAAAATCCAAGCCTGAATAACACAAAAATTACCCTATTGTCAGGGAGAGACCTATTTTAGACTAATTCATCATGAAATTTTAGAGGAAGTATGAATGCAAACCCATAGTAGTGTTTAGTCAGTGAGAGGAACTTTCTGTGGGACAGGAATAAACACAGAGAGGAGAAAAAAAAAAAACATTTTATGGACTTCCAAACTCACCCACGTTTGGCGGTTTCCCGTAGTTCACCGGGAGTTCGGGGGGTCGGCCCCTGTGAAGAGCTGCAAATGCAGATCCTTTCCATAGCGTGTGTCTGAAGTCTGCACCAGCAAGAGTGACAAGGGACAAAAAATAATCAATATATTAAATAATGAAGAGATCAAGCACCACTCTCAGCAGCCCAGAATGAGATTTGTCTCGTTAAATAGTTTGTCAGAGATTCCTCATTTAAAGATTGCGACTCTGATTTCCAGTTCCTCAGCAGCGTCACTGTAAATAGTTTCAACTTATTTTTGCTTAATTTGGGTGATTATTGACTCTAAAGCCATGAAGAGAAGAAGTGAATTTAAAAAGTGGGTGCACCTTGTACTGAGGCAGGACTGAACTCGGCCATGTTTTCCTCCTGCAATCCCAACACTTAAAGCACCTCTGATCAGGAACTGCACATTTGAGAATACACATTTTGCTGCCTAAAAGTGGGAGAAGTGAGGGTTTTGTCCAATAAATCTGTTTTCCTGCAATTTGTGGCAACGTGCCCTTCTTTCAGATTGTCCTCTGCACCCCACCCCGCCCCCCCCCCTCCAAA
>VXBT01013035.1:305905-332996 GCA_013400235.1 Oriolus oriolus | reverse complement strand
TGAGGGAGGAGGAGGAAGGGGAGGAAGAGGAAGGGCCGGGCCGGGCCGGGCGAGCCGGGATGTGCCTGAGGGTTCTGACCGCCGTCACGGGGCAGCGCTGAGCCGGGCCATGCTTCAGAGGGCCCGGTAGCCGTCAGGGGGGAGCGCTAACGGCCTCCGTCCTCGCGGGCCGAAGCCCTCACAGCTCCGGCCCTCGCGACTCCAGCCCTCACGGCCACAGAGTTCCCGGACTCAGTGGCCTCCTGCCTGGCAGCGCCTGGGAAATGGAGTCCCATGTGTGCCTCAAATTAAGCAGTTTTAAGAGACTGAAGGGATTCAGGAATCTTAGACATCCTGTCGTGGGTAGGGAGATGGAGCCCACGCGTGTGCCATGGAGGGGACACAGGACTGCGAGGTGGGGAGGTGACAGCCCTCCCTGGCTCCCGGTAAACAAGGCTTGGCTGCAGTGAAGGGTCTCAGGTTTGGGTGGCTTTAGGAGTCAAATAAAAGTGTTTTTTCCCAGTGATCAGGAAATTAAAATACGATGGATACAGCACCTGCTCTCAAGGAACAAAAGGGTCCGGGTCAGTGTAGACAGTTTTAATGGAAATATATATTTTTCCATGGGAATAGTCCTGTGAGGGTTCCTGAAATCAGTGTCACTTCAGCAGTAGGTTGCTAAAACACATCAAGTGAATTGTATTTTATCTCAAGTACCTGACATTTGGTGTTAGAACTCCAGAGTCTTGGCAGCATAAAAACCACTGTTATCATGGAATAACAAAGGACAACCTCTCCTCATGCCTGGAATACTGAGAGCTGAATCACTGTGAGTCGATGCTCTGGAAATATTAAGAATAAATTCAGTTTGAGCATTTATAAGCAGCTGCTCGGGACTGGGTTTGCTGTGAAGCACTGGCTCAGTTTCCTGCTGTGCAGGCAGGATGCAGTCCTCCCTGCTAGCAGCTCCTTGGGATGCCTCCAGGCACCCAACCAGTCTGGGGAGAAGGATTTGGGGATTTGGCATTAAGCTGCTCCGCATAATTCACCTGTACTCACCTGCTCCTTCATCCAGCTGTGGAAGTTGTTCTGTGCGCGGAGCTTGGATTAACTGGGTGATGTGGAGACCCTGTTTCCTCTTCATCATCCTCTAAAGTTTATCAGTGACAGTTCATAGGATCATGGAGTGGTTTGGTGGAAGGGACCTTAAAGCTCCTCCTGTTCCGCCCCCTGCCATGGGCAGGGACACCTTCCACTATCCCAGGGTGCTCCAAGCCCCGTCCAGCCTGGCCTTGAACACTTCCAGGGATGAGGCAGCCACAGCTTCTCTGGGCACCCTGTGCCAGGGCCTCAGCACCTTCACAATAAAAATTTCTTCCCAATATCCCACCTAACCCTGCCCTCTGGCAGTGGGAAGCCATTTCTCCTTCTCCTTGTCCCAAGTCCCTTTCCATCTTTTTTTGTAGGCTCCAAACAATTACTCTTGGAATGTTTTCAGGGCAGGTTCATTGCTCAGCTCGTCAGTGGCAGAGACACAAGGTGCCACCTCACCAAGATGCAAATTCCAGTGGCTTCCCAATAGTAACAGCTCTCCCAGCTGCACCCCAGAGCCTTCAGAGCTGCAGAGCAGAGCTTCCTGGGAGAGACAGTGTGAAACTGCTGTTCTCAGAATAAATTCCCAGCCAGGAAAAGCGCACGCTGATCCCACTCTCAGGAGAGGTAATGTTTCTCCCACCTGTCTTCAGAGCCCAGAACTGCAAGCTCATCTTTTCATGCATGATGGGAAGGCAAAGGAGAAAACACAGATGATGTTTTATAATATGCTCTGAAAGTACAAATCCATCTTCCTGAGCTGAATAGAATTCCATGTCAGGGGAAAAACAGCCCCATAAATACTGCCCAGCACCACATCCTGGTGCATTTGGGTGCCAAGAGCTCCTTAATATATCCATGGTCAGGTGAAACCCCCACCTGCAGAGCTGCCTCCAGCCCTGGGATCCCCAGCATGGGAAGGACATGGAGCTGTTGGAGCTAATCCAGTGGAGGCACCAAGATGATCAGAGGAATAGTGCAGCTCTGCTGTGAGGAAAGGCTGGGAGAATTGGGGTTGTTCAGCCTGGAGAAGAGAAGCTCCAGGGTAACCTAATTGTGGCCTTCCAGTACCTGAGGGGAGCCCACAGAGAAGATGGAGAGAAACTGGCCTGGAGTGCCAGAACAAGAGGAGATGGCTTCTCACTGCCAGAGGGCAGGGTTAGGTGGGATATTGGGAAGGAATTTGTCCCTGTGAGGGTGGAATTTGTCCCTGTGGGGACAGGGTGCCCAGAGAAGCTGTGGCTGCCCCATCCCTGGAAGTGTCCAAGGCCAGGTTGGACAGGGCTTAGAGCAGCCTGGGATAGTGGAAGGTGTCCCTGCCCGTGGCAGAGGGTGGCACTGGATGAGCTTTAAAGTCCCTTTGAACCCAAACCATTCTGGGATTCCATGATTCTCTATTTCTTTAGGAGTGTGACATTTCCTTGGCACCTTTTGGTGCCTTGCTGAATCTCTCCACTCATGATTTGCTTTTATTTGAGCTTGGGGGTGCATAGGTGAAGCTGCAGCACCACCAGGCAGGGTTGCTCTGTTTGAGCCTGTCTAGAGCCCATGGGAATTTCTGCAGTAGCTACAAGGGGCTTTCAGAAGCCTGGGATAGAAAATGCTCCCAAAGTAAGTTTATCCATGCCTTGGTTGTGTCCTTCCTGCAGCATTCCAGCTGGGAGCCTGGCCACATGCTCCTTGCTTAGTGCTCAATCCATGACCTCGTGTCAGTGCTCAGCCGTGCTCAGTGTTGCTCCACATCGTGGCTCGGATGGATTCCTGCATCAGCAGGAGGGGAGAGTGTTAGGAATGCCCCAGGTGTGTCCTGTGTGCAGGGCACAGTTGTGCTGGAACCTGCACCAGCAGCAGGTACAACCAGCATTCCTCGTTCCCAAACATCTCTTGGGGAACTTCCCTCAGCCTGGCTGTGGCTGGACTGTGCTGCTGTGTAGCCACTCCCAAGCCTCTTCCCAACATTCCTGACTCCCTGGCACCTCAGCTTCCTCTCCCTAACGCTCTCCCAGTTGCTTCCTTACTCCCCAAGCCTGCAAAGAGGGCTGTGATCGATACCTCTTCCCACCTCTCCCGGGTTTTCCCCTCCAGGAGTCATGTTTGGTGAATAATGCCCAGCCTCTTTCCCCAGGAGCTCCATTCCCACACCACACGCGGATCCTGCAGCTCCATGACTCATCTTTTTCCAGCTCCTCTGCATCCAAGCGGCAGCATGCTGGGGGTGATAGTAAATCTCGGAGTGAAAGCAGGATTTTATGGATGTGCTGATTCATCTTTCCTCAGAGCAGAGCTCTGTTATGTAAATGCCAGCAGCAGCTGGTGGCAGGAGGAGGGAGAACAGACTAATGGGCCACAGAAGGATTCAGGAGCAGAGATGCTTTCAGGAAAAAGCTGGATTGTAGCTGTTTCTTTCCATACTGCTCTTTAAATAAATAAAAACTAAAGTTTTGAGGGATTTCAGGACTACATTTGAACTGATGACGTTCAAATACCCATTGCTTCTTCCCATTTGGTGTTGTAGGGAGTTTTACTCTCAGTTGTAGTTGAGAGTAAAACTCAAACCCCTCTTTAATTTGTCTACAAAATTAAATGAACTTCCCCACAGTCAGCTTGTAACACCAGGTAAAGGTGTCTCTCTCATATTTTATTTATGATTATTCTGTCCTCATGAGTCAAATCCTACTTTAGCTGTGTGTGAAAACAGGATTGTGGTTTGGCACAGCCAGAAATGTACAGTTAAAAATTATAAAAAGAAAGTTTAGGGTGGAAGTGTGCAGGTGTGGTGGGTTTACCTGCATTGTACATTTCCAGTAAATGTAGATGGGGGTGCACATGCCTGAATCCAGCTGGATTTAAACACTGGAACAAATTAAGCATTTTTGGCTTTTTCTTTCTTTCTTTTTTCTTTTTTCTTTTTTCTTTTTTCTTTTTTCTTTTTTCTTTTTTCTTTTTTCTTTTTTCTTTTTTCTTTTTTCTTTTTTCTTTTTTTTGGTGTATTTTCTGTGCACATTTCATAGAATACCCTGAGCTGAAAGCAATCTACAAGGATTTCTATGAACATCCTGCTCATCTTGGGCCTTTCATATGGAGCTAAATGGCAAAAAAGGATAGTAGTTAAATTAAATCCAAGTTTTTGTTTAACTGATTCAAAAAAAAAAAAAAGCTGTTCAGAAGGAATTTAGGAGCTGGTGCCTTGTGCTACACAGTTGTGAGTAAAAGAATATTGAAGAGTCCAAGCTTATTTTAAGATCTTTAAATACAGAAACCTCAAATTTTGATATCATAATTTATTTAAAAAAATAAATGAGGTGCAAAATAATTACTGGAGTGCAGGGCTCGTGTGTGCAAACCAACACCCTGTTTTTGCAGGACAAATCTCCAAGTTCCCACTCCTTCCTGTGGTTTTCTGCCTCGACAAGAGCTGTTAAATAATAACTGAATAGCTGTTAGATATTACACAAGACCTGCTCTAAGATTTTTGCTATTTTTAATAATTTAATATTTAATTTCTCTGCTGCATCATTCCAATCATTCCTCTAGATGGTGCCAGACATCCAAGAGTTGGGTGTAACATTATCCCATAGGAAGGTGATGGAGGAACAGCCAGGATGCCGCTCGCCTTTGTTTCTGAATTCTATCTTGCAGTAGTTCATCTTGTTGATAAATTACTTGTTCTGGGTGATGTAAATATGATGTTTTTCCTTTTGAGAATCCTAAAATCCATTCAGCAGAGCCTAAATTCCACCTGCCTGGAGCAGTGTCATCCCTTGCTCCGTGGACTGATCCATATCTCATATTCCTTATGGCAGCCATTAGCTGGTGTGAGCTGTGATCAGTGTGTGCAGCCCTGCTGCGACTGGGGGAACTTAATCTGCCTGGTTTGCAAAACACTGAAATTTTTGCCTATTGTCTAAACATTCCTCCTTATCTCTATTTTACACAGAAATGCCAAATCCAGCTGTGGATGAAACACGCAGGAAAAGGGTCAGCTCTGTGTCCCTGTGTGCTGCGGGCTCTGCCAGCAGAAGGATCAGGGGAATGATGTCAGCGTGAGGTCCATCCTCAGCATCTCTGAATTCCAGCTTTGTACCTCAAAGTTCCTGGAACCCCCTGAGTTTTATAGCAGCAAAATTACTACTGGGTGTAAGTGACCAGGTAGGTTCTGTTATTGCTGGTGTTACTACTGCACTCAGCACCATCCCTGTCTAAGGGCCTGATTCTGACCTGGGTCCCCTGGTTGGGATCAAGCCTCCTGTTCCCAACCTTTTCCAGCTTCTCCTGAGATGCCAGTAGCTGCTACAAGTCCAGGGGTCCCCTGCACTAGCATCGCACCCCAAAAATACCACTTGATATCACTACTGGGCTAATTCAGCAACTCTAAGTCATGCTAAATATTTGTAAATCATCCTTTGATGTTTGGTTTGTGATTTTTGTCGGTTTTTAGGGCCAAATCCTTCATTTTTGGCTTCTCCTGGAGGCCTGGGCACACAGCATCCGACTGCAACTGGGAAGTCATCACCTCTCTCCCTGGACATGCAAATTTTGCTGGAAATCACTCGGCTAAGTAAATATATTTAATAAAATTACATCCCTGTGTATCCCATACCCTTTTCCATTAAGTTTTGAGGATTTTTATGTTTTAATTATGGTTTTCATTTTACAAAAATACCAGAAATATTGAGAAGGAGGGCACCAGGGTTTTTTAGAGTGCTGCTTTTATTGAAATAAAAGGTTATAAAACAGTTTGATGTATTTTATATATATATTGATATCCCTAACATGCAGACATTGTAAATAAGCTCATTAATAGTCTTTAAATAGAGTCTTGTAAAATTAATTCTCAATTACTGCATGAGGTGATGGATTAGAAAACTGTCCTGTGTAAGTTTGCCCACAGGAGTGTGAGTTTAGAATGAACTTTCACTAATCATGGAATCCAAGGATGGGATTTTGGAACATTTCTCAAAGTGCTGTCCCATACAGGAATTCTCTTCCCATTTTTTTTTTTTTTTTAATTTATTGAGTCTAAAACCTCTTCTCATGATCTTCAGTTTGAGATGACTTCTCCTTCTTTTCCCTCATAAGGAGAAGCTTTAACATGGAAACCTCCATAAATTCCTCTGCAGTAAAGTGACCCCATATTTCATTTAATTCTTGTACTTCCACCATTTAATGGACATTCACATTCTCCTGTAGCCTTCCAGCTTTGTATCTATGGGAAAAATCTTTCCCCTGATGTCCTCAGGAATTCAGATTTCAGTATCTCTTTTTATTTTTGGCCTCAAATTATTAGGGCTTACATTCTTGGAAGGTCCTCTAAAGTGTTTTTTTTGATAGAAGGACTAATTTAATTTAATTTTCAGTGAGGTGGTTTTCAACACCTGCAAGTTCTTGCCCTGCTGGCTGTTACCCTTCATTTCTCTTACACCAATAAAAGTGTATTTAGAGTTTGTGAAGTCCCCAAGTTCTGTGTGGTTGAGTTTCTGCTGGAAAACCACTGTCGGTGGGAGGTGGAGCTGTGAAGGCACGTGGTGTCCATAAGGACAGGATTGTGCCATCAGTCCTTGTTTCCCTGAGGTTTTCATTGTTAGCCCTGGATTATAATGGGATAAGTGAGGAATATGACTGTAGAGGTGGAAAAAAGCATCTCCTGTTCATTCTCCACATTGTCCTTGAAGTCTAAAGGATCTGCCATTTCCTACTGAAGATCCTCTTCTCTCCATGTGTTTCCTGATGTCTCTGGACACCTTTCTCTCTCCTGCTCTGTGCAGTCAGTAGATCTCAGTCTCTTCATTTTTTTTCCTCTTTGCTCCTTCCTCCTGCTTGGTGACTGAGGTTGTTACAGGTAACACCTTTCAGGCCTTGACTTTATTCCAAACCCATCTTTCCATCTTGAGTTTGCTGCTGCCTATGGACTCTGCCAGCCCCCCATGCCCTTGCATTTGGGGCTTTTGTCCTTGCTGACTCCAGGATGCCTCTGGAATGGCCGAGGAGCATTTCCATGGGAGAGACAGTGCATTCTGAAATGGGACATGGAAAAATCCCTTTGAGAGTGATGCTGACTTCTTGGTTCAGGTTTCGAGCAGATATTGGAGAAATCCCTGGAGCTGAGCACTGAGGGAGGGATTTAAGGAGACCAGAGGCTCATGAGACGCGTCGAGACTCTTTAAAGCCTCATTTTGTCTTTCTTGGACATGTGGAAAACAAGCCAGGCTGCAGCACTCCCTCCCTGTCGGGAGAAGAAAGCAGCAGGACAAAATCAGTTGTTGGAATTTCCTTCCAGCAGCACTTCCATCCCTCCCACCCGAGGGCAGTTGGGGTGAGCCATGGCCATGTTTTGGGGGACTCATCCCAGGGGATCCGGGTGTCCCAGAGCTGGGCACTCTGCTTTGTTCCCTGCAGCCCCACCCGTCCCCTCAGCCAAAAATGACATTTTTCACCAACTGCTAAAGTCTCCTGCTCCTGCTTTAATATAATTTTGGGAGTTTTCAGCTGGACTCTGAGCTACCTCATCCAGGAATCCGCGTGGCAGCCCCGAGGTCCAGCCCCATCTGGGTGACAGAGTTTGTTTCCTTTGGCAATACGGATTTAACAACCGGGCTTCCAGCCCTGGGAATCATTTCCCTCAAATAGCTGCAAAATAAATGATGGGACATTTTCCAGTGCAGTGCTGCAACCACCCAAAACACCACTGTAAAATTCACAGAGGCCAGGCAGAGTGAGTGCATTAAGCAAGGCTTAGGAGGATTATGGAATTAAATTGGGAGCCCCTTCCACCCTTCCCCCAGTCAAAGACATTCGGAAATAAATATTAAAAAAGGGTGTTAAAACAATGGCTTTGGCTAAAACCTCTGCAAGCGAAGAACCTCGTTGTGGAGGCTGTTGCTGAGCTGGGGACTGGTGTGTCCAGGCTGTGTTCCAGAGGGTTTCCGTCAGGGAGCTGGGGTAATCTCAGGAACACCCAACGGCCGTGGCTGGAACGCTCCCGGAATGGCTCTGCTTCCCGAATTCCCTCTGACAGGAGAAGTGCACCAGCCTCTTGTACAGCACAGGACCTTGCCTCCACACCTCCAGATCCTGCTGCTGGCTTTGGCATTCCTTATCCTCTGCCTGCAATTCCCAGCTCCGTCCTTTTCCCGGCATCAGGAGCATCCTGCTCCTTTCAGGGAGAGTTTGTGCAACGAAAGCTTTGCTTTAATCTGGGCTGGATTTAGCCAGATGCTGCAATCCTGGGAAGGCTTACACAGGGCTCAGGTCTGCCAGAGGGACGTAGCCTTGATTTGATAATCTGGCAATGGTTTATTTAAAATTAAAAACATAGAAAACCTTTAAAACAGCTTTTTTTGAGTTCCTTTGGGCCTTGCACTGGAACAGACACCCAAGCTCTCGGTCACATATAGGGCCTGGCATCCATGAAATAGGTTTTAGGCTAATGAGGCACACTCTGCCTGCTTTAATTAAATGAATTAGGGCCAAAAAAACCCATTTCCCATTAAAAGTCTTTAGCATCATAATAACACAATGAATTTAAATATTTAATATAAAAATACATAAAATTAAATATTAATTTCCAATACACTTACAGAGCCCATTTGACCCAAATGACCCCACAAATATTCCCTTACCAGGGAATCCCTTTTCTTTGCATCTTTATTAACACCATTACAGACCTTTGTATTTAAAATCTTTATTTTAGTGCAGTTCTCTTGGTAATAAAATAAATCCATGAGACACCTGTGCACCACGAAATAGGATTTACAGAGATTTTAAGCTTTTGGGGGCAAACACAGTTTTTTTCTTGCCTGTGTCAGGGCCTGGGGTAGATGAGCACAATGACACCAGAGGCAGCTGAGTGTGTTAATTAGTGCTAATTAATAAAGCTACCGGTTTATCTTTGACCTTCTCACAGCCCACTACAAGGGCTGAGGAGCAAGGATAAGGAACGAGCAGAGGAATATCCTTTTGGTCCGAGTTTTTCTGTGCCTGCCTCTCATCTGTGACTCCCCCAGGTCCCGTGGCCCCCCGTGCCTTAGCAGGAAGCAGTGACACCTCATCCTGCAGGCTGGAGTTCCAAGGAATCCTGCAGCACCGTGGGAAGCTGCTGTCCGGGAAGGGGCTGGGGATGCTGACTGCTTGTGACAAGTCTTGCCTGGGAGAAAACCAGCATGGCAGCGGTTGGAAACCTGAATGATGTCACTATGGCAACAAAATAACTCACCTTAAAATAAAATGTGCATTGGAAGCAACCTCATGTGCTCGGGGAATAGAGGGAGAAAGCTCCTGTTTTTTAATATGTATATATCTTTATGTTTATGTATTTTTTAATATTTTTTAATCTGCCCGAATTCTTGCCCTGTTACCAGATGCTGATGCAGATATAAAAAATATTTTAATTTCTCTCAGCAATGAAATGAAACAGAACATGATCAGACTTCCAGATGAAGGAAAAATGTGTTTGCTGGAGGGCAGGAAAACCCTGGAGCTGTTGATAACTACAAGTCATTCTGATGGATGTGAGATCCAGACTATCGATATCTGCAGCTTGCAGCAGTGGTTCAGGACTAATTATTGCTAATATTTTTCATGGACATAGTCCATCTCTTTCCAACAGCCGCAAATCCATTTCTATATTTGTTCTTTCCAGACAGGTTTGTTTTCCCATTGTTTCTCATTAAAAACCAGCAACAGGTGGAAATTTAGAGATTTCTCTGGAAATTCCAGACTCTCTCTGGCTCTTTACATCCCGTGAGCATCCCAGGCAGGCTGGAGCCATGGTGATTCAGCCACAGCACTGCTGGTGAGCTGTTCCCAAGTTTTCTCATAATCCTGGATGCTTTTTAGACTGGAGTGAGTGACTTTGACCACCTCTGTGTCAGGGAAGCCGGGATGGGAAGTGCAGTGGTGGGGGTGAGGCCGTGTGCTGTGCTGAGCTGCAGCAGCTCCTGGCAGCTCCTCAGGGATCAAACCCTGGCAGCAAAGAGGAGTTGTCCTGTCTGATTCTTCTGCTCGTCAAAGGCAAAGAGCATTTACAGGATGAAGCATAAGGCCATGGAAAGCCCAGCACCCCTGATTTGGTCCTGCAGCGACCCTTAACTAATCCAGGGTAAAAATAGAAACACAAATTGTCCGGTGTTTCACTGGGAAGCAGAAATCCAGCAATGCTTGAGTTCAAATCATCCAGATGATACGCTGCAAGAGGGGGATGTTGCTCTGGAAATCACACTGATCCCCAGGGACTGGGATCATGGTCCAGGTGGAGAGATGCTCCCGGTGCTCTGGTGGGCAGGGCAGGGCAGGGCAGGGCAGGGCAGGGCAGGGCCGGAGCTATTTTAAGCTGAGCAGAGGCGTTGTGCTCACCCAGTGTGTGTGCTGGGGACAGAGCGTCTGCCTGGGAATGGGCAAAGAAGTGCCAAAGGCTCCGCGGAGTCACAGGTTTTCCCATGTTTTTTGCAAAGTTCAGCCCGTTCATAAAAGCCGTGGGAAGCCCAGCACATCCCAGCAGGAATCGCCAGCACCCACAGCCACATGAGCAACTCTGGACTCCAGTTCTTGCAGTGCAAAAATAAATATATTTACAGAATAACTATATTTTATATAATATAATATAATACAGTACTTATATAATAGAATGTATAATTCTATATTATAATTGTATTATATAATATAATAATTTTCCTCCCTCTATCTCATTTTCTGAGAGCTTTGCACCCAGTTCAATGGCAGTGAAAATAATTTACTTCCAACTGCTTCTTTTATAGGAAACCAGAGAAAGTGGATTAAAAGGAATGAGGTTATGGAGCATGAAAAAATACTCCAAAACCACTGTGGAGGAGGGAAGAGAAGGTTCTGCTCTGGCTCTGGGTGAGTTCACGTGGGTACTTTGGATACTTGGGTGCCAAATAATGCTAATAATTGAGAATGTCACATTTTGACGTCATCAGCACAGCATCCAGACACTGCCTCTCTCCTTCCCATCGGTATTTCCTTGCAATCCCACATTCTCTGCAGCCTGTGATCATTGGGAGAGGAGGGAATAGCTGCTGTGGTTCCCTGCTCCCCGGCAGCGCGGGAGGGATGAGCCGAGATTGAAATCATTTCCTACCATTGACGTGAGGACGACTCCAGCACCGGCTCCGGCTCCATCCACATCACTCCTGCTCCTCATCTCTGCAAGGAAAAGTAATCACTTGCCTTACCTGCGGGTTTAATTAGTCCCTGCTCCGGGGCTAATTAGGAGCGCGGTCCGCGCGGAGGTCGGGGCCGGAGCCCTCCCTCCCTCTCCCGCTCCCATTCCCGCTCCTGCTCCCGCTCCGTGCCATCTGCCATTGCCATGACACTGGCTCTGCTTTTCACGCCTGGCTGGGCGCGCTGGATGCGCGGGGTAATGGGGCTATTTTTCCCCCCTTGGTCTTTGGAAAGGAAATAATAATAATAAACCCAGGAATGGCTGGAACTGCTGCACGCTGCCCTTTTCCTTCCCACTTTTGAAGCTTTTTAGCACTCAGTTTTCCAGCAATTGGGAGGAAAATTGCCCTGAAAGAAAGAAACAAAAATCTGTGCGATTTTTTAAACACCCCCCGCGCCACACAGGCAGCTGCAGAGAATTTCTCTTCCAAAGGGATGATGTAATGGGCTTTGTCAGCCAATGCTGGAATGAATAAAACCCGAGACCCGAAATCCATCCAGGCTTTTGATGAAACTCCTGAGGTTCCTGAAGCAAGTGGTCGCCAAAATGGGCTGGAACCGCTGGTTTTGTCATGCAGATCTTGAGAGAAGTGAGACGGAGAGTCAAAGGCTCCAGCCAGGGAGTAACCAAAACCACCAGGTTTTGTCCCTGCTGAGGGAAGAGGACCTTGTGTGAGGCATCTGGGGACACCCAGCGAGGGGGTGCACAGCCCTTGGTGCCAGGACATTAACTCAGGCTTCAACATCCACCACAGTCACTCCTGACTGAACAGGAGACCTACAACCACATTTTACAGAGATATATGTGTATATTTAATATTGTGTATATTATGTATAGTATTATTGCCCAGAGAAGCTGTGGCTGCCCCATCCCTGGATGTGTCCAAGGCCAGGCTGGATGGGGCTTGGAGCAACCTGGGATAGAGGGAGGTGTCCCTGCCCATGGCAGGGAGTGGAACTTGATGGGTTTATGGTCCCTTCCCACCCAAAGCAGTCTAGGATTCCGTGATATGTATAAAACATAAATATATGAACTATACACAGATATCACCAATTCCTGCTGCAGCAATGGGCACACTGTTGCTCTCCCAAGGATATCATGGGATGCTGAGGCCAGGAGATTTCTCCTCTCACTCCATGACTTAAGTCTCTCTCTAGCTTTCTTGGAGCCCCTTTAGGCACTGGAAGAGGCTCTAAGGTCTCCCAGAGCCTTCTCCAGAACACCCCCAGCTCTCCCAGCCTGTCCTCATAGGACACACACCACCATTCCTGTCACCCCAAATTTCTGCAGTGAAAAGGCTGTGGGGCAGGCAGGGAGAGCACCCAGCACTACAGAAGGTTCCAGGGACGTCACACTTCCAAGTGATAGGGGAAGAATCATGGATACATTTTGCCTTGGCTGCTCTCTGGTCCCTGCTGCCCTTGTGCATCCTTGCTGGCCATTCCTGCAGAGGGAAGTGGGACAGAGCTGCTGCCACCATCCCCCAGCCCTGCGGAGCCACTGCCACGGTGCCACATCCAGTGATACCTGGGGAGCTGTGGCACCATCTTCTCATCCCGGTGCCATCACGCCAGGCAGCCGGATAATCCCAAATTCCCAGGGATGACCTCACTGTGTGTGCAGAGCAGCAGTGCAGGAACACCCAGCCAGGACCACCACCTAGAGGCCACAGCATCAAGTGAAGCGGGGAAGATTTATAGCCAAGAAAGGCCAAAAAGGGAGTTGGAAATAATTCCCGAGCCCAAATGGAGCAACACTGAGAGCTGGGAGTCTGGACCCCTTCTTCAGCACAGTGGTGGCTGTCACCTCACCTTCAGCACCAGCAGCACCCAGCAAACCTGGGCCCTAGGGTGGCATTTGGGGAGGGAGTTCTGCCAAGAGCAGGAGGATGTGGTGCCCTTTTCCTCCTGGGAAAAATTCAGTTCCAATAGAGAATTTTCCTGGGAACACACCTGCGCAAGGGGGATGTGCACAGCCCAGGTCAGTGGCACAGGGCTTGGCAGGGACACAGGCGGTACCTTGGGTACATCCATGCCGTGTGTCTGTCCCCACCAACAGCCACATCCAGTGGACAGCAGGGAAGTTTTCCTCCTTTCAAAGTGGCCGGAATGTGGCTGGAGGGGCTCAGACAAAGTGGGGGTACAAACCTGTGTCCCCTCATCCCCCAGCTCCTTCCAGAGATCCAGAGCCAGGAACAACTCCAGGTCCTCTCCCACTACCATGGGTTGCTGGTCCTGCACTGGTGACATGTCTTTGTGTCCCACAGCCCCACCAGGTCATCTTCCAAGAATTTGTGTAATCACTTCCTAAGCCATTATGATTCCTGGGCTCCATTTGGGCAATGAACTACATGGTTTAATTACTCATTGTGTGAAATATGTTCATTTTGCATCTGCCACTCAGTAATTTCATTTGGGGCCTCTTTGTTTGCTTTGTGTCCCCACACAAGAGCCACCGACCCCTATTCACTGTCCCTGTGCCGCTGCACCAGGGAATACAAATCCCGCCTCCTTCCCCCCCCCCGTCTGTCAATTCTTTGCGAGACAAAAAGGGTAATTTATTTAATTGTTGCTGATATAATGTCCTAAAAGTCTCCTTTCCCCTCCAACAGTTAATTACACTTGTTAATTATTCTAATTATTCCCAGGGTAATGCTGTAGGTATAGAGGAGCATAGGAGTAAACACGGAGCAGGGAAGTCGGGGTTTACTCCAAGATCTCCGTTGATAACCAGGCTGTAACCACATGGGCGGTGAAACCAAAGCAAGGAACGTTTGGCCTGGATTTGGAACTTTCTGTTGGCAGCATGAAAGGATTTATAGGAGGGGAAGGCAGATTCTGCAGAATTTCCCTAGGATGAGGCCCGGAGAGGCGTCTCCAGCCTTTCTCTGCTGGCAGAGACGGCATAAAATGGAATCACGACTTGGGGAAGCACTTCTGGTCAGCACCTCCATGACGGTGGATTTATATGAAGGAAGAAACCAAACCAAGCAAACTTCCATCCCGCTGGAAAGCTGAGGCTCAGCCTGAGGCTTAGGGACAGCCCACCTCCAACTCCAGCCGTGTTCCGAGGGGAGCGGCGGATCCGTGAACAGCAAAGCTCATTTGTGGTCCCGCAGAGCAGCCTCTGCCAGCGCCCCTGGAGCCAGGGTGAAACCTGAGAGCTGCCGCAATTCAAACCTTCTCCACAGCTCCTTTTATCTTCCTGGGGGAAAAACAAACAGCGCAGAAGCCGGAGCTTTGTGGCTGGGATGTCGCACATCTGGTTTGAGCTCCAAGAAATGCACTTCCACCCCCTCCCCGAATTGTTCATGTTAAACAAACAAAACCCCAGCAATTTTCTGAGATTTTGTCTCTGGATAACTTTGGAGCAGCTTTGACTGAGATTTCCCGGTGTGTGCTACACTTCATCCCCAGTGGAAGCAGCACACCTCGCTCGCCAGGAGGGAGGCACTTCCAAAGGGGAGCAGCCGTGCCCTGGAACCCCCTTACCGGGAATGCTGCCGAGGCTGGGAGTGGGGAGTGGTCTTGACCACTCTGTGTTTAGGTTTCAATCCAGCATTTTTCCCTGTGTTATTTATGCTTCCTCCCCTCCCCCCCTTTTAAGAACGTCTGGAATTGTTTAAGATGTGTCCAATTGTATTAAGTTGCCTTTTGAGAGCTCTATGGTGTCAATTGGATTCCCACTCTTAGGAAGAGAGCTTTCCAATTTGCCGTTTTCCCCTTTTCTATCACATCAGCACCAACTTCCTTTCAGTGCTTTCAGGTGTTACTTCAATGTGAAGTTCACGCTAATCCCTGGGCATCACTTGCAGATTCCCTTTTGACACAATTCCAGTGATTCCCTGGTTGGTGCTGCAGGAGGAAGGGAGGGCCATTCCTCTGGGATCTTCTCCCATGGGCCGCCCCCTGTCATCTTCCAGCAGAGGTGGATAAATCTGGGCAGATCATGGAATCACAGAGTGGTTTGGGTTGAAAGGGACCTTATAGACCATCTCATTCTATCCCCTGCCATGGGCAGGGACACCTCCCACTATCCCAAGCTGCTCCAAGCCCTGTCCAGCCTGGCCTTGGACACTTCCAGGGATCGGGCAGCCACAGCTTCTCTGGGAACAGATGAGAGGTGTGGATGAAGGGGGTAGGAGCAGCTCTGATCCTCTCCCCATGCCCTCTTTGACTCACCCTAGCCCAATCCCAATCACACCCCTTCCAAAGCAGGGGACAATGGCCACACGAGTCATCAGTGACATCTGTCCCCATGTCCACGCTCACTTGTGACCAGCTTCAGCTCCTCCGGGCACAGTTTCTGGAAGCCACGTTGACATTGTTCTCTCCAAGGACGGAGGCTCCTCAAAAGCTGCCCAGCGCCAGGCCCGGGGTGTTCCCAGCTCCTGGAGCCCATCCAGGGCATCAGGTTTCAGAGCGAGGGCTCCCGGCAGCTGCACGGGAAAGGAGCAGCACCACTGGGACAGTCAGAAGGAGGAGCCACCGTTTCCATTCCAGGGATTCAATTTTCTTTCTCCTTCATCAGATTAACACCAGTGTAACTCCATTAACTGCCAGAGAGCAGCTCTTGATCTGAAAATCAGACCTGTCCAAGTGTCACAGAATCCCAGACTGGTTTGGGTTGGAAGAGACCTCAAATATCCGCTGGTTCTGCCCCCTGCCGTGGGCAGGGACACTTTCCACTAGCCCAGGTTGCTCCAAGCCCCATCCAGCCCAACCTTGGACACTTCCAGGGATGGGGCAGCCACAGCTTCTCTGGGCAATCTGTGCCAGGGCCTCCCCACCCTCACAGGGAAGAATTCTTTCCCAGTATCCAATCTAAATCTACCCTCCCTCATCTTAAAGCCATTCCCTGTGTCCTGTCCCTCCATCACTTGTCCAAAGTCCTTCTCCAGCTCTCCTGGAGCCTCTTCAGGCACTGGA
Source organism: Oriolus oriolus (assembly GCA_013400235.1). Classification (NCBI taxonomy): domain Eukaryota; kingdom Metazoa; phylum Chordata; class Aves; order Passeriformes; family Corvidae; genus Oriolus; species Oriolus oriolus. The sequence continues at coordinate 316,817 of VXBT01013035.1, read as the reverse complement.
AGGGGCTCTCAGCTCTCCCCAGAGCTTTTCTTCCCCACATGAACACCCCCAGCTCTCCCAGCCTGGCTCCAGAGCTGAGGGCTTTTCTGGTTTTTGTGTACAATCACTTCGCTCAAAGGAGCAAAGCTGCATGTGGGATGAACCTGCAAAACCCTTCCTTTTATGTGCTTGGAGGGGTTGTTTTATTTTATTTCCCCCCATTCCCCCTTTTTCTCACATCCCAAGGACCTCACTGTGATTTCTATTCTGTGCTTGCTGAGGCAGCTGTGCCTTTTCCCTCCTGATCCTCCTGTGCTGCTCCAGCACATTGCTGATGGTGGAGACCAGGACGAAGTTTGGAGGTGCCTCCTCTAATTTCCCCCTCCCTCCCAGGACAGTGACCAGTGTTTTCTGAGTGGTTTTCAGTGGGTTTATTGTTCTGAGCAAACAAAAGCAAATGCTTGCCCAGTTCTGTTCAAGATCCCATGAGGACACTGTGTGAGGACACTGTGCTGCTCTGGGAGCCTGCACCAAAAGCTGTACCGTGGAATTACAGGAATATTCAGGTTGGAAAAGCCTTCCAAGTCCATTGAGTCCAACTGTTCCCCCAGCACTGGCAAGGCCACCACTGGCCATGTCCCCATATGCCACATTCACAGTTAAATCCTGCCCAGGGATGTGACTCCAGCCTGTGCCAGGGCTGAACAACCCTTTTTTCCTTAATATCCAACCTAAACCTCCTCTGCTGCAACGTGAGGCTGTTTCCTCTCATCCTGACAAGCTACGTGGACACCTCACCATGGCAGGGTGTTGCCAACTTCGCTCAAATCTCTTCCCATGACACCACCTCAGAACCAGCACTATCTTCAGACTCATGAATCTCTTCACCATTGCATCTTCAAGGTTATTACGATGAATAATGATAATCAGCAGTTCTGTGGATCTTTCCTAACCAGCATCAGACCCAGTAAATCCCAGAGCCCAGGGAAGAGCCAGCCAAGGACCTCAGGGAAGGCAGTTTCTCCACAAATTCCAAATAAACCTGAAAGCAGGTTGACTCAACAGTTTGAAACCTCTCCTCCTCAGACGAAATAAGCCAAGCTTGGGAGCTGCCATGGAGCTGGCCTTGGAATCAGTGTCTAGACACCAGGACAGCCGTGAGGAGGGTTTGGCAGAAACCAGACAATCCATTCAGTTGTGCAACTCTCTCAATACCCCATGGCTCCGAAAAGTTATGAATTTGAGCAAAATGTTCTTGGGCAATTTTCTGTACTTATTTGAAAGAGGAATTTGATTAGAACAATAGTTATAGAATTAAGAACAACTCCCACCCTGGCACTCAAAAAAGAAATAACCAAAACCAAACACTCAGTTGTATGTTCTGTGTAACAACCTCTGGACTGAGATGGAGAGACAAGACTTGGGATCAGAGTGACTTCATTCCAAAGGGTGTTTGTCCCTTGGCATATGGATGGATCCTGTGCTAGGAAAATATCAACTATATTCAGTGTCTGCTGCTTAAATAACAATGCCTGAGACACTCCGTGACTGGAGGCTGGAGCCAAAGAGAGATGGTCCCACGGCATCAGGGCTGGAAGAAGGGGCTTCACCTTCCTGCAGGACTGGATTCCTGTTTGAAGTCCTTTTAGAGAAACCACTGGGGTGGGAAATACACAAATCTAAAACATTTCCAATATGCATTTTCTCCCTGGAGCAGTACAGGCCCATTGGGATTTCTCACAGACTGCTGGCTAAATTCATAGAATCATGGAATCCTGGAATGAATTGGGTGGGAAGGGAACTTAGAGATCATCTGATCCCCACCCCGTGCCATGGGCAGGGACACCTTCCACTAGCCCAGGTTGCTCCAAGCCTCGTCCAACCTGGCCTTGGACACTTCCAGGGATCCAGGGGCAGCCACAGCTTCTCTGGGTACCCTGTGCCAGGGCCTCCCCACCCTCACAGGGAAGCATTTTTTCCTAGTATCCCATCTAACCCTGCCCTCTGTTTGAAACCATTTCCCCTTGTCCTGTCACGACGTGCCTGTATGACAAGGTCCCTCTCTCTCCTTTTTATAGGCCCCTTTAGGCACTGGAAGGGGCTCCAAGGTCTCCCAGGGGCCTTCTCTTTTCCAGGCTGAACACCCCCAGCTCTCCCAGCCAGTCTTTGTAGAGAGGAAATTCAGTGAAACATTTTTAGATGTAAGTCAGGATGACACTTGAACTATTGTTTGATCATGTTCCAACTGGGATGTTCAGGCTCCCTGGTTTTACCCACATCTCAGCACACTTCCACCAGGCACAGGGAATCTGGTTACTGCTCTGTTTTCACTGGAGAGACCAGAGCATGCCCCAAAATCTCTGCTGGATTAAGGGAATACACTGCCAAGGAAAAGGCCCCTGAGAACTCCCTCATCTTCACTGCTGAGGAAGCTGGAGCCCAGTTAACCCCCAGCATTTTACAGGTGGGGCAGCAGGAATTAAAATCCCCAGTGCCTCAGGCCTGGAAAATGAAATCCACATTTAAACATCCTTGAGTGGCCCTGGGGGACTGATCCTGAACCCCACTGAATCCAAGACACTCTTATTGAGATGCTGTTTGGGGTTTAGAAACAAGGTAAAATATTCAACCTCTTGGAATTTCCCATTGCTGGGCTGTGGAACAATTTAATGGGAGAGAGAAAGTCTCTGCATTGCAGACATTTTTCTTTTTATTAAATATATCCTGTAGTTGGTCACGGATGTGAAGAGACTTTCTATAAAAGCAGGTTTTAGCAGGAGCTGATAAAGTTGCACAAAAAAGCTGTAACAACAGAACTGGGACTTAACCCCAGTTCACTGGTCTGGTCCAGCTGTTCTTTCCCAGAATAAGGAGGCCTGGATTAATGGGAAGTCACACAAGTGAGGCAGAGAGGGGCTCGAGCCCCAGCCGAAAGCCCAAAGCTCTCCAGCCCCATGGGCTCTCCCTGTCCCACTGCAGCTCTCCTGGAACTTGGGAGCAGTTTCCAGCAGCACAAGCAACAAACCACAATCAGCTTTTGAGGAGTCTTTTTTATTAAGATAAATCCAGCAAAATTCCTAACAGTGGGTACATACAACCAACCTGCCCTTTTTGAAAAGAAATGTTTGTATTTCATTTAAAAACAGGATTACACTTTTATTTATTTATTTTTCTTTTTTTTTTTCAAAACTGACAAAATAAAATTACATTTGGGAAACAACAGATTTCCAGCTCTTAGGTTTTTTCATGAAAATAGCTCACCTTCTTTATAAAAGCAACCCACAGAACCACTGGAATGTTTCACACGGTTATTTGTTTTGAGACCTCCCCACTTTAAGAAACCATACAACACATACAAGGGAAAAATTAAAATCTGAAGTCTGTAAGCATGACTTACACAAAAAGGGACACACTGACAGAAGTCAAAAGCTACCACCACTTATTCTTTCCATGTACCATACAAACTATTACAATCACAAAATTTAAAAACAATGACTTTTTTTTTTGTTGTTTTGTTTTGTTTGTTAGGGATTTAATTCCCAAGTAACCGAGATGAAGATGTTCCATAATTAAATTCATGCTAAAAAAACCTGCATTTATAAAATAGTTGATAAAAATATTCCTCTCTGTTAACAATACAGCATGGAGGTACGGATACCAAATGATGGAGATATAGGGCAGGGTTAACATTACTCGGACTTGGCTTCCTTATCATCAGATGCTTCAGCAGCTGGTGCCTAGAAAAGGGGTTGGGAAGAACAGAAATATTATTGGTAATGCTAATTGGATTCCAATCTAACCAGCATCAAAAAGAGACCAGTTTGTTAACACAGACATGGACAAGGCTTTGTATGGATAGACAGGAATGCACAGAAAATATTGACACAGCAACGGGCTGATAATTCTTAAAATGCAAACACAGGAGTATTAAATAGTGAGGTAATTTTGGAATAAGTGTCTGCAGAGAGGCAGAGGTTTGGAATGTATTTTAGACTAGGATCAGTGATATGTTAGGGGAAGTTCAAGCCCTCATCACAAGGAAGTGAAAGAATTACACATCAACCACGTTCCTGCTCTGTCCGAACTTTGGGGAATCAGTTCTCACCTTTCTCCCTGAAAATGTGCTTTTACTTTTCAAGTTAACACATCAAACCTGCAAAGCTCCCTCAAAGCCCCTCTGAAGCACATTAGCCACACAGGGCTTTAACTAAGCAGCTCCTGATCTTGTTTTAGAAATCGAAGAATAAAGGACCCTTGGCTGGATGGTGACACTCAACCCATGAAGAGACACCACTGTCAGTGACAGAACACAAGGGGAAAGAGAGCCCTGAGAAAACACTGCTTCACTCTCAGCAAGGAATCTGCTGGGACAAACCAGCAGCAGCTGATGGAGCTTGCAGCTGGACCCAGCAAAAGGCAGCTGAGGTACGGAGCTGCCACTACAAGGACCTGTGAGAAGAGGCTGCAGATAAGAGACAAGACCAAGTTTACTTTGCAAATCTCTTGTTGAATTGTTCTGAGGCAAAGAATTGTTTCAAAGAATTGTGTAGAACTCAAAACCAGATTTCTGGCCCAGCACCAACCCGTGCTGAGCAGCAGAGGAACCCAGCAGTCCAGAGGGGATGTGCAAAGTCAGCTCAGGGCTGGAGGGTGATGATCTCCCTGGGCTCCACTGTTCCCCAAATCTTGGCCATTGCTGTGAGCCAGCCCCAAGAGGGACCCTGGGCCAGCAGACAGCACCTGTGGAAGGGCTCCAGCACAGAGCAGGAAGGAGCTGGAAGGAGAAGGCCATTCCTGCAGGCTGTCCCTGGGAGCTGCCCTGGGCAGGTACCACAGCTGCTCTGTCCTCCCAGTGTGGCAGTGACCCCCACCCCCCACCCTCTGGAGCCCAGCAGAGCTCCTGCAGCTGTACTTCCAGCACATCTGGCTCTGTTCCCAGCTTTAGTGCAGCTAAAGTACCTCATTAGTTTTGGTATCTCCATTTTCAGAGTGGTTTTCTTCTTTAGCATCCTCTTGTTTAGTTTCCTCTTTGCCTTTGGCTCCTTTCTTCCCTTTTGTTGCTGCCTTTTTGTCCTCCTTTTTATCATTTGCTGCTTTTTCTTTCTGTTAAGAAAACAGACAGTGATGTATTTAATCCTAATTTCCGCCTTGTACATCAGCATGTTCTCAACCCCAAAACTCTCTGCACAACCTCCTTCCACCCCCCAAACTTCCTATTGACAAAGATGAGATCAAAGTTTCACAGGAGAAGTGTTTTCCTTCTGTCTGTCCTAAATGTGCTACAGGGGAAGTGCAGAATATAAAAGCAGCCATGGCTGGGGTTAAAAGAATTCTTATTTTAAATAGGCATTCAACTAAATTAGCTAAAAAATGTTGAACTGGCCTGTATTTCTGCCCTGCTGCTGAAAGGCAGCCACAGAACAAAACCAACATGTGCAAACACCAGAATACTTCAGATGTGCTGTTAATGCCTATTTAGAAAACTGTAACAAAGCTGTAGGCAAAGGACTTTCCCCTTCCCTGCCAGCAATATTCCTTGTGATAATAAACCACTTCCGTGCCAGAAAAACTGGGGGCTCAACAGCATCACTTTGATAACCACAAGAGTGTTGCATTTATTGTTTAAGTGCAGTTTCTTATATGTGGATCAGGCTAAATCAAAACAAAACCCAAAACTTGATGCTTCTGTAGTAACAATCTTCCATAGGCAAGGTCAGATCCTGACCCAAATACCTGACCCTCATTAGTTTCACTTCCAAGGATGTGCCTCTTGCTGCCAATAAGTAACAGCACTGGCTCAGCCCCTTGCTTGATTAACCTACTTCCCACAGAGGAACCAGAAACCCAGCAAGATCTACTCAGAGCTGAGTGAGGATAAACAGAAAATTACTGGATATACTTTTATCTACTCAGATTTGTCTCAGTGACTACAAGTTATCAAAAGGTTACAAAAAGTTTCCTTTCTTACTTCAATCCCTCAGTTATTAATGCACAAGATGAATTCACCTCAAAATGAGCTGCTAAGGGCAAACTCAGAGTGTAAGGGGTAAAGTCACCTGATTCTTCAATGATTAAAAATTCACCAAAATTAACAGCAAATCCTCCAATAATGCAGAACATTTAATATGGGGTCAGTACATTCAGTGAGTGAGGACCTCTTTCCTCTCTAACCTCTCACTCCTCAGTCTGAGGGATTTCATCCCACCTGCAAAACTCTCCTACAGTGTGGTGTCAGGAGTCCCTGTCTTGTGAACACCCAGTATCCTGGTGCTGTTTGGCAGTGAGATTTAGAATTACAATTGTACTATGGCACTGCTTATCTGTTTCCTTATCCCACTAAAAAGCCCCCAACAAAGTATTAGCAGAGCTAAGACCAATTCTCTGTGCTGGCAAAGCCTCTCTTCAGAAAGCACTGAAGGAGAATCCAGGGAAACTGACTTCCATGGCTGGACTGACTGGAGAGGAAGGGTCCCACAGGACACCAGAGGACCTCAGCTACAGCACTGTGTTCATTTTCCTCAATAATTTTGCTCTAGACATAGCACAACAGTTCAAGAATAAGGTCCTGTATTTTAGAAGTGACAAAACTCCTTTCCCAGCTCTATGTTTTTCAATATGGCAAAGTTTAACTGGTGAAATCTATTCTGACCCACAGGAAACCATTCCAAGACCCTGAAGGTTGACGAGTAAAGCACTTGGGGCAGACACGAATTAAAAATGCCTCCACAATTCTTACTCCATCACCCTTTGCACAGGTGTTGATGCAGTTTGAGGAACTCTGGAGAGCCAAAAACACAGCTCAAGTGTCCTGGCTTCAAACAGCACCTCAGGAACAGGAGGACCAATGCTTTCCAAGTCCAGCTGGGGGCAATTCCCAAGGCACAGCTCCCAGGGGGATCCCTGCATGATCCCAAAGGGAGACCACACCACCCAGTTTTGCAGTGGGGGCCCAAACTAAGCTTTGCCAGTCCCTCACAGCCCTTAACTCCTGCATCCCTGTTCCTACAACTTTTCACATTCAGTTAATGCAGCTTTAGTGTTTAAATCCCGAGATAATTCCATGAAAATAAAAAAAGCGAACTTGGAAAAAACCCAAATACAACAACATGGGCCATGCACTGCTGCCCTGCTCTGCCTAGGGCACCAGCCACTAGAGGGAAGTGCAATCCAGAGTGCCCAGTCCTCCATCCAACCAGGAATGTGGTCTAGAATTCCAGCTACACAGCTGGATGGAACGGGAAAACCTTGCTCTGCACAGCACTGAGATTACAGAGCTGAGCCCAAAAGGACATGTGGGGTTCTCTTTCCATGGCATCTCTGCTGCTCCACACAGAGGATGTGGAAGGAAGCAGTTCCCTCACCTGGAAGTCTGCTGTGCCATAGGCAATTGCAAATTCCTTTTCAATAGAAAAGGAAAAAGCTCCTGGTTCCCAGCCCGTCATCCCCCTCTGCAACCAAAGCGTCTCTCCCTGCTGTGCTTTGCCCACCTTGCCATCCCAAACCAGAAGGAAAATGTGTGATGGGAACAGCTTAAAAACAATCACTGAAGTTTTGTTGTTGGGGTCTTTATTGGTTTTTTCATTTTGTGGGGTTTTTTTTTAGCTGCAAAATCTTAAATATTTACAGAAAAATCTAACAGAAAAGCACTGCAAACTGATGGCTGGGAAGGTGATAGGAAGGGGATGGAAAGAAATCACTCATGGATTGCAGAACTGCCCCCTTTGAAATTCCAAACTGTTGCTCCAAACTAAAAAAGAGCTTTGAATAGTTTCTTTCTGAACTATTTTTTGAACTATACTGTCAGACATGCTAATGTTTTTGACATTTCCAAAAATACCCAGCCAAAGGAAAGGGGTCTCTAGAACTCTGAGTGATTAAAATGTGATAAACTGATAACTAACTGCAGAGAGGGCCTCAGAATGGAAACACAGTAAGAAACTGTAACTAAAAGCATGATTTTCAATGCCTCCTCTAATTGAGTCTCTGATCTCTATTCCAAACATCATTTTCCCAACAATGCATTATATGAAACTTCAGACTGGCCTTGTAAAGCAGCAGCAAAGTCTCACCACAAAGGACTACAAATCTGCTCAGTTTACCACATTCCTTCAGTAGAAACTGGATCAAATGATGTTTTTCCCATTCTTTTTGCTCACATAATTCCATCTTAAAGCTTTCAGGATAATTATGAAAATGCAAAGTGCTTAATTGTGGGGGTTTTTATCCCTGTAAACACATCGAGAAGGAAAATATAACTTCAGTTCAAGACCCTTACCTTAGGTGCTGCCTTTTTGGGCTTTGGCTCCGGTTTGGGTGGAGCAGGTTTCTGCAAAAAAAACAAGAAACAAGTCAGGTGAATACCAGAAATAAATATTTATATTTTTATTTTTATGAGCAATACATTGGTAACTTTTGAGAATTATTTACCCAACAGTTGGCCCTGCAAAAAAATCAATGGGCAAATTACCATACTAAGGAGAGAGTGGATGATTTACAGAGCCACGAGCATTTGTATGGAGAAGTCCTACAGGGAACAAATCCATCCTGAAATCAATATTCCTTAAGTCTGGATACTTGTGTCCAGATGGAATGTGCACTAACACAGAGTTGTATCTCATGTGAGAAGCTTGAGATGTGGGGATGTTCAAGGAACGGAAACATGGAATGGGAATTTTAAATACTGCAATACTCTAAGCATGCCTTTCCCAATTCTGGGGGAAAAAACCCAACAGTTTATCTTTAACTGTCCCCATTCCAAGTGATACAATATTAAAGGATAAATAGAGATACTCACAGCAGATAGTCTGGCTGATCTTCTCTTTGGCTGCATAAGGAAAGATATGTCAGTAAAATTCAGAGAGCACACAAAGCACAGCTTTCGCAGAATTGCCACCCAAACTAACATGGCATCATGAAGCCCCATAGAAATCCTAGGATTTATGAAATTATGAGCATTATGGTGAGGGCCTTGATGACTCCCCATCCCTGGAAGTGTCCAAGGCCAGGCTGGACGTGGCTTGGAGCAACCTGGGACAGTGGAAGGTGTCCCTGCCCATGGCAGGGGGTGGCACTGGATGAGCTTTAGGATCCTTCCAACCCAACCCATGCTGTGATTCCATGATCCCTGTAGGTCCAGCTCAGGATATTCTATGACTTCCTAGAAGAGCAGCTTTGCTCAGCAGTTCTCTGCTGCCGCCACTTTACTCCGCTGATGTGGTAAGGGATGAAGTTTCTTTACTTGCAGGAGTTGTGAGGCTAAAAGGGACATGTTCCCACTGGAACCGATGGTCCCTGACCTCAGCCCAGCAGAGCTGCTGGACCCCCAGCACCACCTCAGGGGGGTCACCTGTCACCTCAGGGGACAGCCATGGCCCTGAGCACCCCTAAACCAGGCACAGGGTCACCCCCGGGGGCGGAACACCCCTCATGAGCTGCATGGGGTTCCTAATTTCTGCAGAACGCCACAGGAATTCTTGGAGTGGGGACCACAAACAACTCCTACCTCCTCCTTTGCCTCGCCTTCAGCTGGAGCCTGCAAGGAAAGCGAGACACTGAGGTGAGAAGGCAAGACCATCCCCTGTGACCCCACCTGAGCCCTGAGGGGAGAAGAGGGGGCTCACAGGGCCCCCCAACACCACCCGCAGCAATGGCGGCCTCCCCCCAGCCCCGCCGCCTCAAGGACTACAACTCCAACAATGCCCCGCGGCCGCTGCATCTACGTCATCACGTCGAGTTCGAAAAGTTCCCGCCAATTTCCCCTCACACAACAAGGTCGCCGCGGGCCTCGCAAGGACAATGAGGGACAACCGGGAACGCGGCGATCGCGCCCGCCCGAGGTGTTTCGACTCGGTCCAGGCGCCTCACGGTCCCGGACGGGGCCGCCGGGCGCCTGGACCGAGTCGGACCCCCTCGGGCGGGCGCATCGGTGATTGAGGGGCGACCGCGTCCCCGCCCCGCCCCCCCAGCCCGCGCTGTGAGGAGATGGGGGGGCGCCCCATATTCCCGCTGCCCCAAAGTTCCTGATTACGGTGATAAATCCCTTTTCCCCGCTTTCCTTGAAGGCCAGTTTCAAATTCTGCGCCGCCTAATGGCCCCAAATTACCATTGCACAACCATCTGGTATGACAAGAAGTGGGAGGCAAAAAAAAAAAAAAAAAAGGAGAAAAAAGGCAAAGCCAGGAGAAAGAGGCGACGTTTAAAGGCGAATCCAGCCGGGAATGGCGCGATGGGGATTAAAACGCTGGCGGAGGTGGGTGGGGGGGTCTGGAGGGGTCGTGGCGCGGGTTTTGCGGGGGTTTTGCTGCCCCGCGTTCTCCACAGGGGCAGCACAGCACTATGGCTGTTTGTAATCCAGCATGGAGACACTGCTGCTCCAGCCTTCTCCTCCTTCCCAAACAAAACAGCCCAAAAGTGAACTCGCCGCGCTGCCCTGCCCGCCCCGAGCCCTATCCCTCCGCTCCCCGCTCCGCTCTAGGACATACACCAAAAATTAAAAATGCAAAAAAAAGAAACCAACCAAAAAACCCAAAAAACTCCACACACACACGCGCGCGCGCGCTAAAAAAATTTTTTTTACAGCTAAATTTCCGCGATTGCCGCTTTAATCTCTCCCCCTTCGCTCCCCATCTGCCTTCCCTCGTTTTTTAAAATTTTTTTTTTCGTACTTACCTTTCTTTTGGGCATAGTTGCACCTTAATAGTTGATTGCAAAACCTAATAGAGATAAGATATCGAAAAATAAATGGAAGCGGCGAAAAACTGTTCCGACCGTCCTGCAAAAAAAAGAAAAAAAATAGACAGGAAAAAAAAACAAAAATAAAAAGGAAGATGTTTAAGGGACCAAGAGTTAATTGCGGCAGAAACTGAACAAAAAAAAAAATCCCCCCCTCTTTATTGCAAACAGTAAAATACACCAACACGCAACCAAACTGCAT
>VXBT01013035.1:254765-297521 GCA_013400235.1 Oriolus oriolus | reverse complement strand
CCCTCCCGCCTCAACCCCAGCCCGCGCCCGAGCCGCCCTCACACACCCACCGCCTGCCCGGCTCCGCATCCCGCCGCTCCCAGCATGGTCATCAAGGTCTACATCGCCTCTTCTTCCGGCTCCACGGCGGTAAGCGGCGCCCGGGGGGGAAACTTGTGCCGGGCGGGGGGCGCGGGGGGCGGCCGGGCAGCGTCGGGAGAGGCCAGGGCAGCCGCGGTCCCCTCACGGCGCCCGGCGCTGTGCGGGCGGTGCTGCGGCTGCCGCCGACGGAAAGAGGCATTTCCTTGGTGATCCCGCACCCCTCGCCCTGTGCTTGGAAGGCAGAGCCACCAGTATTTGGGGTTTTTTTTGTTGTTGTTCTTGAAGTTCAATTCTAAATGTGTCGCCCGTCATTCGGTTTTGGTGAGTTTCTTCCTCGTTGATTGTAGCGGGCGTGTGCGGCCGCTGTCCCAGTAGCCCCCGGTTCTTGCCCTGTTGGGAATACTGGATTTCGATTTTCGTGGCCCCAGTGTGTTGTAGGCAGAGCTCGAACTGTGTTTTTCAAAGGGAAAATAAAGAGATATACAGAAATAGCGGGATTTCTGCCTAGGATTTGTGCCTAGGTTCAGGTGTTGCTCTGTGTCCTCAGGATCGTCTGGTTTCTGTTTGATGATGCTCCGAGGCTGAAATCCGGGGGATTTGGTTGCACTTGGTATGAATGTGCTGGAGAACTACAAAATGCCAGAGACTCAGAAAATGCCAGCTATTGCAGTTAATGATCAGTGACTTTTACTGCAAGGAGATAAAGAGTCTGAGCTGTATGATGACCTTTTCCTGTCACTGTTCGTGCTTCAGGTCCCCAAACTTTGGGAGGACAGTGATGTACAGAAGACAAAAACAAGCCCTCACTGCATTCTCCTTCTTTGCTTGAGTGCAGCCACTGATCTGCAGGCTTCAGCAGATCAAATACCAGTTGGTAAGCTTGGGGTGATGGGCTGCAGATGGCACAGGAGCCTGTGCCTCAGGTGTCCCTGCTGTCCCTCCCTTCCCGGGTCATTTTTGTTAAACTTGATGCCAGCATTGACAGTGCTGGTGCTGGTGGTGAAAAGCAGAGGATTATTTGATGCTGATCTGGGGAGGGTCTTGAAATCCTGAGTAGTTCATTCATAAAAGGGATCGAAAGGGATTTCTGCTGGGTTCATACAGAATGATCATCTGGAAGGAAAGCAGCAGATTGGAAAAGTAATCCTTTCTTTCTAATGCAGCTGTTAATAGGTTTCAAGTTGACTGCTTCAGTTGCTATAGATTTTTATCAGTGCCCTCTTCATGGCACCTATTGATTTCTGTCTGTCTGGTGATACTGAGCTCCAGGAGTGCAACCACAGATCTCAATCCCAACTGTGTTTTTCTGGTTTTAAGTTAAGTTTTTAATTATGAGCTTAGTGTTTTCTACAGTGCTGCCTCGTCCTTGTGTGGGTTGTACACGTTACAAGGCTCCAGTCTGACTAACTGCTGCATTTCAGGCTCCTTTGTGCATCCCTGCCCGTGGAATTTGAATGTAGCGTTGGTATAGTCTGTTTTTTGGGGACTTTGAGTGTAATGTGCACATAATTGCCAATTTTATGACATGTACATTTTTGTATGTACACACACACGCACATACACTCATGCCTGTGTCTAAAGCTGGAGCAGCTCAAGGGATCTTGTGGTAATGAGCAAGACTTGCATATTCTCAGATTCCTGCGTACACCGAGGGTGTTTCTGTTGGCAGGACCAGCCCAGCACCTCACTGGGTGATGTTTTCTTTCCAGTATAAGAATTTTAATCGATGTTTCAACCTAAAGTAAGACAGCGGCACCTCTTTGGAGGGAATGGGAATGAGTTGTTTCTGTGGCTCTTAAAACCGTTGGTGAGACAGGCTTTGCTTGGAGCACCAGAGGAGCCTCTCTGGGTGCTGAATTTGAAATAACCCACTCCAGGAATGGAAAATCCACATCAGAGGAGATTGCTACGGAGAGATGGAACAGAGACAAGGCTGTTTGCAGCAAAGTGACTGAACTGGGTAACATCAGCCCGGGAAAGGCTCTCACTCCTGCTAAGTCGTCTTTGTACTGTAGTGACACCCAGTACTGTGTTATTTTGGGTTTTAAAAGGATAATTTGCTTTTTAAACCAGAAATAAGTATCAAATCTCCTCCTTACTGCCCCATTTCTGGAAGCTGAAGAAGCTTTTGTGAGACTGCAAAGTGTCTCCCACTGAAGGGGAAAGGGTTGAGGTTGCTTCACACCTCACGCCCTGGGGCTGTGAGTCTTGGACGGTGCCCAAATTTTGTGGTCTATTATTGGCAAAGTCCTGCTTTGTTACATGGTATAATTTGCCACATCACAGTATATAAAATGTTTCCCCAAGGCACTTTTCTCTATAATGTTTATATTCAGTATGATGTATCTGTGAGGAAAAAACACTGTGTGAAGCTCAGGTCTCAGCAAAGACATTTTATGAGCGTGCTCCAAGGGATTTCTGGAAAGTGTGATGACTGACATCTTGTCTGGCCTCTTATTTGAATTTCACCCCGTGATGTGACAGTTACAGCACCAGTTTCCTGCTGTGTTTGAAAGTCTCGCTTGGGAAGTGTCCCTTGTCTTTAATCTTCCTCGGCGTGGATGCTGCACTGGAGAGTTGTGGGCTGGCCAGGGATGCATGGGGATTGTAATTACGAACATGAGGTGAGGACGCCCAACGTGGGAATGTGCCTATGGAGCTGCTGTCCAGGAGTCTTCCTGCCTGGCATACAGTTGAAGTGAGCAGTGTTCCTCAGCTTGGGACAGTGTTGGAGGCTACGGACAGAAACGACAGAGGCAAATGCTGCATTTGGAAGTGCGGGAGCGTTGTGGGAGCAGGGACTGTGCTGGCTGTGAGAGAGGGGTTTCACTGCAACCTCCCATTCAAATCCTTCAGGAGGTAAAAGGAAGAGAGGCCTGAGAGTCATTAGAACATTTCTGCTTCCTGGTAGAAAAGGATACGAGGAGGGAAGAAGCTGGATGGCCCAAATCCAGTGTGTGATTTTCTCCACAGGATTTTGGTATTTTGTTGCTTTTGGGGCAAGAGATTGCCCAGCATCAGAATCCGTTTCTTCCTGAAGGCAGCTGAATTGCCCATTTTATTGATCTCGTGTGGAAGGGAACCAGCTGTTTAAATTCTTCTCGGTTTTACGAGCGTGCATTTGTTGCCAACAACTGCACAGGTCTCGAGTACAGACTTTGAGAGAATTGTATTTGTTCATCCAACACCCTCCTGCAGTTCCAGGGTATGGCTGAAGCTGGAGGCTGTGGCTGTGGAACTGTAGTGCCGGCACTGGATGTGGTGGGCTGAGCTCTGCCCTGTGCCACTGCCAGTGCTGTGGGCTGTGGAAACTGCCACATCAAATGTCTGGTGTCCAGACGCTCCTCGGAGCCAGGCACTTCATCTTTGTGATCTACGTCCCATGTTTCCATCTCTATCTGCTCTCCTCCCTCCCTTGTTTTGATGGCTGTGTGGGTGGTTTTCTTTCCTTGCCTCCCACTGTGACTGCAGGCACGGCAGAAAGAAGAGATGATCTCCAGAGTTGGAGTCAGAGTCCTATAATACACAGACCTGCCGCTGCTTAGGGATGGTTTTAGAGAGGAAAGGAAATTTTAATTTACTTTTCATTCACAAAGTTAAGGATGTGGGGTGTTCATATTTTTCTTGTATTGTCTTCTTGCTTGGGAAAGGATCTAGGTCTTCTCCTCCCCACCCACCAGGGAGTGAAGAAGAAAGTGGCCCATGGTCTGGAGAGTGAACACGTGCTCACAATTACTCTTCTCTTTTCCCAGTAAGGCACCAGAGAACTTGCTGGTCCTTCTGGGAACGTATAACCAGTGTCAAGTACTTCCTAGAGCATTCCAGCGGAGAACAGCTCTGGAGAAGAGCTGTTGGAAATGACAAGAGTGTGTGTAACCACCAGCTCTTGTCCCTGTGCAACAGCTCAGGGCTTTGGGAGGGCTGGCAAGGCTGCTTCATCCTTCTGAAGTTTGAATCCCAGGGAAGTAATACATGGAGAGATGGAGATTGTATAAAAAATTGTATTTTGCATTTAAATCCCTCAAGGGCCTTTTTTCTCATATTGTCACAATAAATGCAAATAATGTCACCCTAAGAGAGAATGAGCAAGAGTCTGTGTGCTTTATGTTTGTGTTGTTTGGCTGCTGTGAGGTTTCATGGAATCAGAATTGTTCAGGTTGGAAAAGACCTCAAAGCTCATCGAGTCCAGCGGCTTTGCCGTGGTGCCGGGCCGTGGCGGGAGGTGGCTCTGAGGGGAAATGCAGCCACAGCAGGGTGGCTCTGTGCATCTAGTCCTTATCAGTGTGCATCACAAGTGTCCCTTGTTCCACTGCCACGTTCAAGGTTCGCAGCGTGCTGTCCCAACCCGGATGTCTGTGGTCACGTTTGTTGTTGCGGAAGCCCCGAGCAGCGGCAGCAGACGGTCAGGAGCAGCTCGTGAACTTCCTTCAGCTGCCCTGGCAGGGCAGTTCATGTGGGAAGGAAACACCGATACAAATCTTTGGTAAATAGTCTTGTAATGTGACGCAAGTTTAGGTAAACCCACATATTATGGAGAAATAAGCTGCATCTGTCGTTATAAAAACAGTCTCACGGTGTATATATGTTTTGTGATACGCAGCTCACGCAGTTTTTATACCATGGGTGAAAACTGACTTGTTAGGGCTGGGTATTGATTTTTAAACCCCTCTCTTGTGGAAACATAATATGTGTGAAGGACTTTTTTGGATACCCAGTGTTGACCAAACGGAGTTCCTCTCAGTAAAATGGTAGGAGTTGTTCTCCTGGGATAGAAGACAAAATCTGTGATGTGGCTCAAGCTCGGATGTGTTCCATCTGTCTCCTGGGTTGTTTTTTGTAAAGTCATTGTTCCAAACTCAAGATAAGTCAAATATTTTTCTTAAAATATTGCATTCAAATTTTTAATGGAGCCAGAGATTAAATTGGCTGCAGTTGTTGCAGTAGTTTTAATATATCAAAATAAAAAACATTCTACTGTGCTTAAATAAAACCAGTTTCTGACAGCAGGAGAAAGATGGAAAATTCTACTCCACAGTTAAAGCCAGGAAAGGCTTTTTGCTGAGAATTTCTCTAGGCTGTATATGCAGGTAGGACAGTGTTTATTCTGAGGTGGTACATCAGGATTATGTCTGTGCTTGGGGAGAAGAGGCAAATTTTGAGGGGAGGCTGGATGCTGTCAGCTTGCGCCGGCTTTCCCTTGAACCCTGAACCGCAGCATGTTCTGAGACAGGATCCACACAGCGTCATGTCAGGGCTAAGCACTTGTGGGTTTTAAATAAATATTTATAGAGTTGAGCACGAAACTTTCCTTGTCCCGGGGCATTAAAGTCACACTCACAAAATTCCTATAGAAGTCAGTGAATTGGCATCTGCGTTAACGAGCAGAGGGTGCCAAGACTTGAGTCTCTGCAAGGTTATTCTTACTCCTTCCAGGAAAGGAGGAATTGGGGAGAGAGGAGAACAAAGGGAACTACACAAACATTGACAGAATTCAGCCGTTCAAGCTCAAAACAGAATTGAAATATTCCCCTCTATGACAAAAAGAAGAGCTAAGGATGTACCATTGCCATAGCCAAAGGGAGGTGAGCTCTGCCTGTTCTTTGTGCTCCCCAGCCTTGCAAGCACTGATCTCAGTTCCTGGCACTGACTGGAGAGCTGGAAACCTGAACCAAATCCACATCTTATATCAATATTCTGCTATTCAGGAATGTTTCTGCTCAAACATGAAAATTCGGTGTTAAGGCCGTTTGTTTAACCCTGGCTGTATGCAGGGGAGACTTTCAGTTTATGATTACATTTAAATGCTTTTGTTGGCCAGATACTTAATCAAGCCTGAAAGAGCTTTAATTGTAATGCTTATCTACTGTTGTTTGTCCCAGGAAAAAAGCCTCCATCCAGGAGCACGTCCTTCCTGGGACAGCACCTCCAGCTCAATGTTAAGGCCATTTTCTAACACTGAAAAGGCAGCAGAGTGAGACTGAGCTTTAAAGCACCAGAAAAAATGTGAAGGGTCAGCATCCAACTGGCCTGACTGAGGTTCGTGCTGTCCGGACACAGCTGAAGTTGTTTTCACATCCTGACTTGCAGCTCCTTCCTGGACTTTGTTTCCCCTGTGAGATGTGGATGTGGTGATTTATTTCTTTAATTAATGATCTGAAGTTCAGTTTTACTGGGGCTGTTTCCGTGCATGAATCAGCCTCTCTGGAAATTCTAAAGGCGCTCGAGCGTAACATTTTAACTATTACCTGTTGTTTGATTGCTGGGGTGTTGGAGTGAAGAGAGGAGCCAAGGGCAGCTGTGGTTTGAAAAAGGATCTCAGGGAAATCTGGGAGCTGCGAGCCATCTTCCGGTGCTGCACTAATGGATGTTATTCTTCGCTGGGCTCCTTCCCAGCGGATGCGCTGACAGAGACAGAGCAGGGAGGAGAATCAGTGCAGTGTCAGAGGAGAAGGCTGTGCTTCACACCTGAGCTACCTGGAGCATAGGAGGGAGGGTGATCCATAATACTGAATCCCTGGACTTCGACAAAGTTTTGGACAAGCGTTGGCCAGGTTAAAAATCTTTTTTTTCCAGAAAGAAACTAAGCTGCTGTGGGATAAGAGAGAAGGATTATTTATTTTCTTTTTGGCTTATGTAAGTGATTGCACATCAGTTACAGAAAGCAGATAACTATCAAGATTTGGGAATGTACAGGCAGTTTTTACAATCTGCAGAAATTACCAGGAGATTCCCACAGAGATCTGTGCTGGACTCTAAGCAAACAGTGCAAGAACAGCCTGCTATTGCTGTCCCCACCGGAAAACTGGGAAGAAACAGTCATTGTCCTATGCAAGAATGAAGTTTAAACTCTGCTAAAATACCGTTTAGCAGAGAAGTCTTGGAGCCATACTAGGTAATTCTACAAAAATACCACATTCATGGCCATGAAGAGCAAACAGAATGTCAGGAATGTTTCGGATGGGAGAGCGCAAAACCCCACTGTATAAATGTGTGGTGAGTCTGTCTTTAGTAGAGTGGAATTGTTGTCTTTAAATTATATAAAACAGTGAGAAAAGGGAAGAAAGTTGGGTGAGGTGATCACTGTGAGAGGAACAACCAAATAAGGCAGAATTTGTGGGTAATAAGGTGGAAGCTGTGGCTGCCCCATCCCTGGAGGTGTTCAAGGCCAGATCAGACAGGGCTTGAAGAAACCTGGTCTAGTGGAAGGTGTCCCTGCCCATGGCAGGGGGTGTGACTGGATGGTCTATAAGGCTCCTTCCGACCCAAACCATTCCATGATTCTGTGAATTCTGCAGCTGAGAAAGAGCTGAAAAAGTCTGAAATGTGATAACATCATGTCAGGCGTGGGAGAACAAACAGGAAGGGATTATTAGTAACTTTTCCTAATGGAACAACTGGGGGAGAGCAAGTGAAAGTGGCAGGTGGCAGGTTCAGAGTAAATGAAATGCTTTGTTTGACAACACAGATTTCAGGGAGGAACTCCCTGCCAGAGGACGTGGTGTACAGCAGGAAGTGCATGGGCTTGGGAAGCAGTGAGAGAAATTAAGGGGAAAAGTCTGTTAAGGGCTATGAAACATTATTACTACACCTCTGACTCAAAACTGTGAATTACTGGAGTCTGGGAAGAAAGCTGGATGTGATGTAGCTCTCTGTGCTCAGTCTGTTGGCGTGCTCTTCCTTGGGATCTGTGACCAGTGCAGACAAGAGACTGGGCTAGACAAGTGTTGGATCCAACCCAGTAAAGCTTTCTTCTCTTCTTGAATGAAATTGGCTCTGCTGCCAAAATTATGTTAACAGTTTGCATTAAAAAAAATAAGACCATGTTGTCCAGGAAAAATGTTTGGTGGAAAAGAATATATGTGTGTGTTTGGGATATGTTGGGTTGGTGTCTCAGCATTTCTTACATATGAAACAAGCATTTGGTGATTCCAGGACCATCACTGTGCAGATGCTGACGCACTGCATGTTTAGACCATGTTTAGGGTAGGTGATCAGACACCTCTCCTGCCTTAGGCATAGATCAAAGTCAACTGGAAAATCCTGATGGAAAGAGCAAACACAAAGCCTCTGGGAAAAATAATCACAGTTTTCACATAAACCCTTGTTTTTATGGGAGTACTCATTGCCAGGCAGGTTTAAACAGCACATCTGTATTCACCTCATGGGATCAACCTCTGGCTGTGCTTGTATCACTGGGAATTTTGCCATGGACTACAGCAGGACAAGGTTTTATTCCTTAGGAAACACTTAATGCTGCTTATCCAAGACATTCCTGTGCACATGTTGCAAATGTATTTGGCCAGAGCAGCAGCTGCAGAACAACTGGCAGAGCAGGAAAGGAACAGAATAACTCTGTGAATGAATTAAAAATATATCCTAAAACATTCTCACTGGATATGGATAGAAATGAAGTTCAAGTGAAGCTGATTTATGGCTAGTAGATGTTTGGTGGTTTGTTTTTTTTTTCCCTTAAGCAGCAAATACAATATATGTGAATAGAAATATAAAGGGGCAGGTTTGCAAATTTCCTTGTTAGTGCCTTGGTAATCCTGATTAAGAACTGGAAATTCCACCCTGTAATGCAGATAAACAAGTCCCTTGGTTCTGGTAGCTCAGTCCGTGGAACCTTTGTGTCTGAGCAATCTTTTTCCAAATTTCTGTTCTCTTCTATCACATGAAAATGTACCAGGAGGTCCCTGTGAGAGCCTCTCTTCACCTGCAGAGGACTGGGGTTTGTTGTGCATGCTGTGGGAAGATCAAAGTAAATCCATAACACTAACTTGGGAAACGTTCCCCCCAGCAATTTACACCTGGATGGACTGAGGAGCAGCTGGACAGACAGCTCCGTCTTCCACAGAATGATTTGGGACCCAGGCTGGCAGCTTGGAGGGCGCTGGGAGAGCCATCACCTCCCAGTGCCAGCCATCAGCATTAGGCTGAGACTGAGGAACAGCAGGGGAATGAAGCCATTTTGGCTGCTTGCCCAGGCCTGGAGAACTCCATCCTACAGCAAATAAACAGCTGGGGACTTAAACTTTGAAAAAATAAAATGCAGTGTGTATTTATGTTGGTTTCTGATTGGGGTAAGCAGATGCTGGCTTGCACTGAGGCAGAAGGAAGCTTGTGGTTTAGAAAAAAAAAAGAAGAGCAGATACCATGGTGACAAGAGGGATCTATAAAACTTAAAAAAGACAGTGGGGAGTTGCAAAGTGGCTCCAGGTCGTGGCTCCAAGGCATGGGCAGCATCCAGATTAGTGCTCCTGCTCTGGGGTGAAAGTGGCACTTCCCTTTGGGCTGCAGGGATGCAGTGGGTGAGAGCAGCCTGGTGATGGGAACAACCTGACTGTGCTGGAAAATGCTCCATTTTGGTAATTCCTGTAAGAGTCACTTCAGGATGTCTCCCGAGCAGTCCTGAGAGCAAACCCCCAGGCACTCCCTGGCCTCCCTGGCTATGGCAAGCAGAGCTTGGCCAACTCCTGTATTGTTTCAGCTGCACAAAGTGTTAGAAACTGCAGTGTGGCCAGGTCTTGTGAGAAGAATTTATCTTTCCCTCTTAAAGAAACAGTTTTAGACAATTATTTTGTCCAAGTAACATAAAGAAGGATCTGGGGCCTCCAGGATGATTCACACTTGAAATGTTACCCACGGCAATTAATTACTGGGTCAGAAAGCTGCTGCCCATAATGCTGAATCTTTCCAGGATGCTTTTGGGATGCTGTTCTATCTCAAGACAGCCTGGCTCTTCTTGGAAAGAGGAGGGAAACATGTATTTAATCCATAGCTTTTTCTCTTCTTTGTGTTATGATATTTAGGTATTTTAGCTGAAGAAAAAAGCTTTGTTCTCTTCAAAAATCTACTCGGTTTAGTTTTAGAACAGCAGTCAGCAAAAAGACTCTTTGTTAAATAAGATCTGTGGTATATGAGTTCTTCAAAGATAAAAAGTAATACACATCAGAAGCACCTGGATCCCTGAGGTCATGTTGTATTTCTTCTTAAAGTAGTTTTTTATTTAAAGAATAAATGCCTGGCAATGTAAAGGCAGTGAAACAGCAATTAATGCTGTAAACTTTTAGTCCTGTCAGTTAATTTAGCTTCTGTGTGCTAAACCATACAGGAAATAAACTTTGCTTTTATTGTAGACCACAGGGGCCTCGTGCAGAACTCTCTGTGCTTTTAACTCCTTTCCTAACCAGAGTTCAGCTCGTCACACAAGCACAACCAAACCTGTTTTCCCTCTGCTGTGCAGGGCTCCTCAGCGCCAGCAGAAATCCACAGCCTCTGAAAAATAATTACAGGAGCAGCTGTTTCAATAAACCCCCCAAACTGCAGCCCTGTGTGTGTTATCTCAGGCTGCTTCCCTGGAAGTATTAGTGGAGTGCTGGGCTGATGTGGAGGGTGAAGTCTCAGGGGCGCTGAGGTGGGACCTGAGCTGTTTGTGTCAGTTCTTACAGGGTGGAGTTGCCACCAGCATTGCACAGACCCGTCCTGGGATCTCCACAAAGCTGAAGATAAAGAAGTAATTCTTCTGGCTTTCAGAAAGAGGCTGGCTGAAAAAACCAGATTCAGAACTGACAACAAGGGTGAGGTCCAGACTATCAGGACTTCTTAAAGCTTTCAGAGCAAGCAGTCAGGTGACCAGCAGCATCCTCAGGGCCTTTCCCCTGCTTTTCTCAGCCACATGATAAATTTTTGAGTGTTTAGGAATATATCATGTGTCAGAGAGTTTTCTGCATCTTGTGATACTGAGCCTCACTATCTTGTTGGAGATCAGTCTTCTGTGTCGTAAATTGCTTTACAGCCAGTGTGCAAAGCCTGTCTGTGGGGCTGGGCTGTGGTGTATTGGTACTGTTTGTAGAATCAGCCAGAAATGATCCCTGAAAGTAAATAAGCAGTGATTTGAAAAAATAATTATTCCTGCTGACTAACAGCTCAGGAAAGGGAGCTCTGAGAGGTGAAAATTGTTCAAGGAGTCTGTGACAGAGGTAGCTTGGACTTAAGGACTTTTTTATTTTCTTCCACATAGCAAAAGTTCCCCTTTCCCTGTTTTGTGACTCAGGTAAGAGAATCCAGTGAGATGCTGAGGCTGCAGAGACACCAGGAATACACAGAACAGCTGGCTGATGGGTGGGAATGCTCCCAGGTCCTGCCACTCTCGTCTCTGTGCTGTTCAGGAGTTGTTAGTTTGGTGTACCGGGCTTTAGGAGGAGTGGATCTGTTTTTATTTAACCCAGCATGGAGTTTGGATGCTGTGACAAGGCACATGGAGACTTCCAGGGAAACTCAGCCTGCCAAGCTCCACGTCTGCTGCAGAAAACAACTGTGTGCAATAAATGAAGAGTTCATATTCTGCTGCTGCTTATGCTTTGTTAGTGCATAACTGAGATAATGGAGCCTGTATTCCACAGTAGGAAGCTTGCTCTCTGTTGGTTTTGGACCAGATGAGCAGTTTTCAGGCTTATAAAAGTCAAATGCCACAAGACTGACTTAGAAAATTGCCAAGGGTCAATTTATTTAGTATTGTAATGGTGGTGTTTTCCTTTGGATGAGGACAATTCCGGGTGCTGTGGTGGTTCGTGAACAGTGTCAGTGCGTGTGGTTAAAGCTACGGTTTGCCATACATCAGTGTTTCTTTACATCCTCACCTAAAGGAACATAAGAGGAAGCCTAGGTCTGGAAAGCTTGATTTTGCAAGAAATGTTTATTCTGGATAACTTCAGTTGTCATTAAAAAAAAGACCAAAAAATCATCCTGATATGTGAATATTTGCATTTGCAAGTCCTTCCTGTTGCTGACTGAAGCAAAAGCCTGCTGCAGGAATGGCCCGAGGCCATGATTTGATCCCTGCTTTCAGTCCTTACTGCTGCTGGGGGAGGCAGTCCTGCCTCCCCTGGCTCATTTCTTCCCTGTCCTTGTGATGGCACAAGAATCCCCATATCAGCTGTGAGCTGGGTTGGGGCCCCCAAAGCAGCACTGCTGTGTGACTGGAGGAGATTCCCAGCTCAGAGCTCCACAGAGCCTGGCCAAGGCATAGCCTGGCACCGACCTCTGCTCTCTGACCAGGGACAGGATCCCAGGGAACAGCTGGAGCTGTGTCAGAGAAGGTTCAGACTGGATGTTACAAAAAGATTCCTTATCCAGAGGGTGGTCAGGCACTAGAACAGCTTCCCCAGGGAATGGTCACAGCCCCAGAGCTCCAGGACCGTTTGGACAGAGCTCTCAGGCACGGCGTGGGATTGTTGGGGTGTCTGTGCAGGGCCAGGAGCTGGACTCAATGATCCTTGAGGGTCCCTTCCAACTCAGGATATTCTGTGAGTCTGTGGTTCTAAGAAGTGGTGAATCCGTGCTCAGGAGCAGGCCTTGGGAGCTGGTGGAGCAGGTCTCTTTGCATAACCTGATTTAGGCAGGTTGAGTGTATACGGTCCCATAAGGAGCTGTGCTTCCCTGACCGTCTCTCCTGAATAACCCTGCCCAGACCCGGCGCTGGAGGAGGTGAAGTTTGGGAGCAGCCTGTGCAGAGCCCCTGCATGAGGATGGGCAGGCTTTGGATGTTGCAGGGGTCAGGCTGTAGGAGTTTGGAGCTGCTGCCAGGCAGTGCCGAGAGACTCCCCAGAGACTCAGGCAGCTTCCCGTGCAAAGTTCATCCCTAATCAAATACAGCTCCTGGTGGGGCTGTTTGCAGAGATCACGTGAAGGGAGGGGAGACTCCTGCTGTCCCTGCTCCTGGGGCTGCTGTCCCTGCTCCCGGGGCCTGGAGCCCAGCGTGAGCAGAGTGAACAGGAGTCAGGCACCCTCCATGCCTCCAATCAGACCTTCCTTGTGTGAGGGGCCAAGTGTCAATGTGATACCTCTCCAGATCTGGGACACCTCCCAGCGTTCAGCAGTTGGAAGCTTCAGTAACATTCACTGTTCTTCTGTGTTCAGGCTCTGGGGTTGTCTACAAAAAGTAGGTAGGGAGGTTTGGTGCCTCTGCTAGTACCTGCTCCAGTGCTGCCAGAACTTCCTGTGACTTTTGGGTTTTAACTTCTCCCTTGCCCAGCTGCTGGGGATCTTGTGTTCCATGTGCGTGGAAGTACAGTGTAAAAAGGCTTGCTGCCATCCCATGAACAAACGTCTCTATTTTTTGGCTGATGATGGAATGAGATTTTAAATGTTAAAATCTTGCATTAAAATCCCTGCAAATGGAAGTTTTGGCCGTGTGGGCTTTGTTTGGTTTTGAAATCCAGGCAAATAATCCCATTGGGCATTGCTGTCACTTTTCACGGAACTTTAAAAAAAAGGAAAAAAGGAAGGAAAAATCCCAAAGAAACAGAAAGTCAGTCTCTGGATGCAGAGCCTGGGGAAGCAGTCTTTGAGCAGGCCATGATTGCGGTGGGGAAGAGCTTTGGCATATCCTGACTTGTGAATGACTTTGACTTGGCAGTAGTGACCCTCTAAGCCTTTTACAGAACAAACAGAAGCATCTAAGCAGAGAGTAGAGGGATGTGTCGTTTCTGGCTGTGGTGAGGACACAGATATCCTGACTAAAGGAGGTGGTCTGATCTGCTCTGCTGGCCCCCCAGAACACTCCCAGGAGTTTCTGCATCTCTGGTAGGCTTGAGACTGAGCTGGGCTCTTGGGCAAAACAACTGGATGCAGTCAGGAGCCTGCACAGGCCAGGAAATGATGAATGAGCAACTGAAAGTGTTGGGGAGCAGCCAGGAAGGAGGAGAGTTAGAGAAGAATGCACTGTGTCACCCTTCTTTTCATGGAATCATGGAATATCCTGAGTTGGAAGGGACCCACAAGGATCAAGTCCAACTCCTGGCCCTGCATAGACCCCCAGCAATCCCACCCTGTGCCTGGGAGCGTTGTCCAAATGCTTCTGGAGCTCTGGCAGCCTTGGAGCTGTGGCCATTCCCTGGGGAGCCCTTTCAGTGCCTGACCACCTTTTCCTTGCAGCCAAAAAAGAGAAAGATTTACTTCTGAATTCGGTGCTTCAATAGGAAAAGAAGTGGGGTTTCAGCTGACAGAACCATTTTCATGTACTGGAACAAAATGTGAAGTTTATTAAATGGCACTTTTAAACATGGGCTTCAGGTGTTGCTGATAAGATGTTCTCTGTTAGAATCCTGGTAACACCACAATAGTCCTTGACAGGCAGATGTTAAAGGATGAATGGATTCACCCCTACACACTTCCCCAGTGCTTGGATATCATTTGTTAAGAGCAGAATTTGCCTTAAGCTGTGATAATAATGTTGATCCTTAAGGTGCCTTCATAGAAAGTAAACCTAAAACACATTAAAAACTCATCAGGGCTTCATTAGGCAGTGCTGCTGCTGCTGTGTGCCAGAAGCTGGGGAGATATAAATAAGGAAATGTTACTTGTCCTCCTACTTGACTAATGGGTAAAGGAATCTGCTTTTGGCCACTGCAGGAGGAAAGTAGCTAAACAGACACTGGATATGGTGCAGCACGACAGTTCTGACTTATTTGTGGCCTTTCAGTATCTTGTTAGAATTTGACTGTAGTCGAGGTGTGGTGGAATTGGCTGTACTGTGTGTCTGACACCAAATTAGTGACACTGAAAAACTTTGCTGGAACACTGAACTCAAACCCTCCTTGCTGCAGCAAGAGAGAAAACGTTTCTTGTTTCTTCTTAACTAATTCCTTGAACTCCAACAGCAAGTTGGCAGTGTGGCAATTAGGAACCTGCTCAGCTGTGCTGGGCTGTGCCAGCCAGAAAGGCCAGGCCGGTGTTGCTGGCTGAACTTCCCAAAGTGCAGCCTAAGGGAACTAAATGCCAAATCCCCCTGGGATTTGATTCTCTTTGCAGTCTGTGTCAGAGTAAATAAAAGTGAGTGGGAGTTGGGTCTCTAAGCGCCCTTGGCTCCACTGAGAATGCTGATCCCCAGGACTTTAGTACATGGAAGTGATGTTAACTTTCCTGTTTGGTTCTTTGGGTAGGAAAAAACTTGTTGAGTGCACAAGGATCTTTGGACTTGGGTGATGTTGGTGTGGGATTTAACAAGTTTTTAGGCCTTGGGTTATTGAATGGATGCAGTTACAAT
This sequence comes from Oriolus oriolus, assembly GCA_013400235.1. Taxonomy (NCBI): domain Eukaryota; kingdom Metazoa; phylum Chordata; class Aves; order Passeriformes; family Corvidae; genus Oriolus; species Oriolus oriolus. The sequence goes on along the minus strand of VXBT01013035.1, from coordinate 282,391 downwards.
GGCATTATAATCCATGAGAGAAGCTTTTATTTTTGTTCTCATGAATCAGCTTTTTCATTTATGTAACTTTCTATGGTTTCTGGAGCAAGTCGTGGTCTTGTTTTGGGAAGTGCAGACTTTGTCCTTTGTTCAAGCTGTATTTTTGGCTTGTGTTCCAAAATCTGGTCTGTGGGGTGGTACCTTATGCCTGGCTAAAGCCCTGTTGCAGACAGCCCATGTGCTGCCAGATGTGATGTAACCTCCAGGTTAAACTGCAAAAACCTTTTGGTAGCCTGGATTTTCCCCCAGCCTTGCTCTTGAGTGGTGGCCCCTTTGCATCCTTTCACCTTTTCTTGCTTTTAAAAACTGTCTTCCAAACCCACACGTGAGCAGCAGGAATGTGGCTGTTGCTCTCAGTGGGAGCTGGAGCCTGTTCCCTCCTGCCCCAGTTCTTGGGCTGGTGATGCTGACACAGCCCAGTGTCGGTGGGTGCCTGGTGGTAAAAACCATTTCCAAATAAAGCAATATACAGCTGTTGGGGTCTAACCACATCAAACCAGTGCTGCTGTGCAGGATTCATATGGATATCCCATGGGCTTTCCCAAAGAGCCCTGCAGGGACAGAGTCCGTACATATGGAGTCCATCTGGACACTGCTGATTTTCTGGAAAATGAAAAAAAAGAGCAGCACAAGTCCAGTGTGAACTTTTCCAGCCTCCTGTGTTTGATTTAGGTCCTGTAAGTTCATGGTGGTTTTGCTGTGTTTGTCCTCAATCTCATTCCCTCCAGACCAGAAACCATCGGGAGAGACAACGATGGCACCACTACATGTAATGCTCTGCTTAAAATAACCAGAACAAAGAAGTGCTTTGAGTTCTGTGATGATAATTACCCAGACCTAAAAATAGGCAGACATTCTACCAGGCAGGGAGAAGTAAGAGTGAGACAGGAATTGCTGGGAGACACCTGGCAAAGCTCTGATCAAGCCAGCTCATTGCTGGAGCTGCCTGCAAGTCTCCCACCCTCTGACCACATTTACAGTGGCACCACCAGAACTGGCACATTAGATTTTTAAGCTAATATAGGGGGGGAAAAATCAGCTTATTCATATAAATAAAACCAACAAAACCACTCTAGACAAAAAAATAACTTCTGGAATATTAGAATAAAAGCAAGGAAAACAGTGATGGAGGCCCGGACTGAGGCTGCTCGGAAGGGAGCCCTGCTGCAGTGTGCTAGGGTGGAGAATGAGCTTAGGGGGCCGTCCAGAATCTCTGACATTTAAATCCGTGGCTGAGCTGCTGGGCTGTTTAACTCCTGCAAATTAGGTTGTAGTGGGAGGAGAAGTTCTAAGCATTTTGCAGCTCATTTGCAAGGATGAGCTTCTGCATTAGGGACTTGGGTGAGGAAGGCAAGGTCATTTGAGAAATTAGGTGAGACATACAAAAACCAAACCAAAACCCCCAATAGTTTGTACTCTAATTCCAAAAAGTGGCAGTGGATTGTGGCAGTGTGGCCACAGCTCAGTCCACAGGACACACTGTGACAAGTCAATTTGTCTTGGCAGCACTTGGCATTCCTCGTGCTGCCCATTTCTCCAAGGAAAATCACTTCCTGGGGGTTTCCACCTTGCTGCTGCTGGCTGCCAGTGGAGTTTGCTGAACATTTCTTGCACTGCACTTTTCCCATTCACTGCTTACACTTCAGCTTATCCATCTTCAGAAGACTCTGAAGCTTCTGGAGAGCCAATGGGTACAAGTCTGGCCACAACCAGTAGCATCCCATGGAGTTTGGACTTCACCTTTCTGCACAAAGCAGCTGCTTCTGGGATTTAAAGATTTGCTCCCTCTAAGGATGAAGCGGTGTCTTTAAAACCATCATTGGCATACAATACAACTGCTTTAAAGCTGTAGTTGCTTTTGCTTTCCTAGAACCCAGAAGGCTGGAATTGGAAATGGGAAAAAAAATCCCCTTTTAAATGTGGTGTTGTCTTGAAACTGAATTGAGAAATGTGTAAGATCAAATGTGTAAGATCTGCTCTAAAGTGTTGCTTCTCTGTTGTCCTGGTGCTGGATCCCAGCTGTGAGGTTGGGAGAGGCAGTTCACGACACACCTTCAGCAGGAGCTGGAAAGAATCACAGAATCATGGAATTGTTAAGGTCTAAAAGACCTTTGAGATCATCAAGTCCAACCATCAACCCAGCCCCATGTTCATCACTGAACCGTGTCCTCAATGCCACATCCACATGTTTTTTGAACGCTTCCAGGGACTGGTGACTCCACACTTCTCTGGGCAGCCTGTTCTAATGTTTCATAACCATTTCCATGAAAAACTTTTTCCTAATTCCTAATCTAAACCTTCCCTGGTGCAACTTGAGGCCATTTCCTTTTGTCCTGATGCTATAACTGATGATATAACGATGGCTGGAAACATCATAAGAAATCCCTTTATAATTCTTTTAAATCCTCACAATAAAGCATGAGCCATTTAATCCCATCATTGGGAAGGAAATTAATAAAATCTATGTTTTTCCCCTGCCTGGAGGTTGGAACACAGGACCCACAGAAGTGGTGGAGAAGCCTCGTGCCAAGGGCCAGGACAGCAGAGCCGCGGTCAGCAAGTTTGTTGTTGGATCAAAACAGCAGCACTCAGACTGTAAACTTACTTTGGGTTCCAATGGTCCATAAATAGATTTCCAAAACATGTCTATTGTCCAACAAGGAATTTATTTATAAACTGAAAAAATAACAAGACTGAAAAAAATCAACCCAACCCCCTTCTTGGCCAGCAGTGCGGACTGGACTGTGCTGTGTGTGTGCGCCTGTGTACACCAAATGAGATAGAACCTTCTGTGAAGTTCAGTTCCAAAAAGTGTTTAAAATAAGTGTTTCCCTGCAGTGGGGTGTAGCTGGGAGAAGTTGGCTCTTGAACAGGCAGCACAGTCCTGGCTGGAGCTGAGGCTGGAATGCTGCCTGCTCGCTGGACCAAGGTCCTGCAGCATCATCCCTTCCTCCTTTTCTGCTTATTATCTTTTAGCTGAGTTCTTTTTTTTAAAATTTTTTTTCAAGGAGTAAAGATTTGGAAGAGAATCTAAAACATTGCAACGTTTTCTGGAAAGTTTATTCCCACTTTGGGGTTAAAACTTTATTTTTGATGGACTGATTTGTTGGAAAACGTCATCTGTACTCTTGGCAGCTTTGACGTGGTTTCTCATGTGTTACTGATATCACTGATGGGAGTTAGATCTAAGAACAGTAAATTGAATTTCTGATGTGTACTCAAGTGAGGGGCAATACTTGTTCACAATTCTAGACTCATTTTTATAATGTTATTTTGTGCCCATGCTCTGTTGAAAGCTTAATGTTTCATGATTGGCTTGTAACTGGAAAAGAAGGGAATGAATACCCAGTGGATTTTGTAGCACAAGATTACAGTGTGTGGTGAGACTTTGCTTAACCACCAATAACTTGCCATAAAGCTGTTTCTGTCTCGGGAACAGACCCTGAAAGCCAAAACAAAGAGAAAATAAGATTTATTTCATTAAATGTTCCATTCAGTATTATCTTGGGAACATCAGCAAGAAGTAAAATATCTCCACTCACCTTAGGAATTGTTTTTCTCCTAAGGGTGTGTTGAGGCAGAGAAACCAGGATGTGTTCCTGTTTCTGGGGTGGGGATAAAGGCACCTGTGAGCAAGACAGGCTGTTCCGAGGGCATCCTTGTTCCCAGGCAGGGCAGTGGGGAGCTCCAGAGGATGCAGCCCTTCCTCCCTTCACCTGCTCCCACCCCTTCTCCTTCCATCCCTCTGTCTTCATCCCACCGGGATTTTCCCCTGCTCCATTTTGCTCATTCCCTCCGCTCCTGCCCCCAGCCTCTTCCCTTCCTTACAGCTGTCTGTCCATCCCTGTCTTTCATTTCTCCGTTCTTTTGTGTCTCCATAAATCCTCCTGCCCCATCCAGTGCTGGTCCCAAGCCTCCGGGCCCTGCTCAGCTCCCCAGCTCCTGCGCTGACTCTGGGCGCATTCCCGGCTCTGCGCTGCTGCTCTCGGCCCTGCACAGTGTGTCAGGAGCACTCGGAATAAACAAGGATTTTCGTGTTTGCCAACTGCAGTGAGCTGCACTTCAGAGGCCAGAACGGTCTCAGACATGACAGTTGTTTACACAGGCCGAGGTGCGGGGTCTGCGAAGGCACTGGCTGGTGTCCGTGCCTGCTTCGGCAACTGGGAGAGGTTTTCTGGGAAGCGAGCGCTGCGTGTTGACAGGCACATCCTGAAGAAAGGCTCCTCGCTCCTTCCCAAACATGGGCAGCAGGAACCATCTTCCAGGCTCTGGCCCGAGGAGAACGTTGTGCCCTTTCAAGTAAGACAAAACACCCTGAAGCAGCAGCAGACATCTCTTGCTCTATTTTCGGCCCTTCCCTCCCAGAGCTATTCCACTGCCTGAGTCGAATAATTCACTGAGATTAATGGAAGTTTTCTAAATAAAATCCCATAAAATAACAGGATCTGGCAGCTCGGTGTCCCTTCTGCCCAGCAGTTGGTGCCCTGTTTTCTCTGGAGCATTTATGCTCTTGTGTAAGTGCTCATCACCGTGGCCGGAAGACTTGTCTGAGGAGCTGGGAGAAAACATTGCTGCTTAATCTTCCAACTTTTTTTTGTCTGGCCGGAAAACAACGGTTCCAGGCTAATATTCCTCATGCATCAACACCATCCTTGCTTTTCTGTAAAGTTCTCTAGAGAATTACCTCCCTTGACTACAGACAGCCTGAGAGCAACACAGAGACCAAACTTCATGCTTGCCTTACAATGGTGCCTTTTCTGGCAGAAAAATTCCATTTCCAGCTTTGCCAGCTCTTCAAAAACAAGCAGAGAGGGTTGTGATTACCCTTCAGAGTCACAGTCATCAGTTTGAGATGTGGCTGTACCTCCTGGAGCTGAAAAAACAACCCAGAGACTGTCCCACTTAGATGCTGGGAGGGGTGTGAAGATGTGTGTGTGCCTGAGACAATCTAATAGTCAAAATGGTTCAAAAAAATAAAGTGACTTCTCAAGGGATCAAAATGTTGATTCCTGTCCAACTCAGAGCTCTTGTTTCACATGGTAGAGTGTACAGGTTAATAGTGGTATTGGTAAAAGCTTGGTTTTCTCTAATTCCTTAATTCTGGGGCATCTGAAAGTGTGTTGTCACTAAGCAATGGATTTTGGACAAGTTAAGGACCTGAGAGTAATAAAAACTACTTGCATCTGAAATTTAGAGATTGTAGGAAATGGTTAATTAATAATGTAACTGGTTCAGGGGAAAAAATTACATTTACTGCCAGGTCGTGCTGACAGAGGAGTTTACAATTCCAAAGACTTTTTCCTTATCTTAGCCCTACAGAACAGTTCATGAAGGAAGTGCTCCCTTTTTTTTTCCCTCTGTGCTGTAGAGCTCAACGGAGAAAAGCGTCCCCTGCTCCTCCCTGCTGCTGGTAGGGGCAGGCAAGGAAACCTCTTACCCAGAGCTTTGAGTCTGCTGAGAATGTTTTTATACAGCCTCTACACGAATTATTTCCTCGGAGCGGTATTAACTCCTCCAGTTTGATTTATTTTTAGCCATGATGAAAATTAGCAATATCCTCGTGTTTCAGGGTGCTCACACAGCGAGTCCAGCGGCTCCTGTGCTGGCGTGGTCGGAGGAACTACGTTGGCTTCGCAGCCCTGGGCAGGCAGCTTCCCTGCTGGAGCTGGGAGCGCATTTCCCTCTGTCGGGAGAGCAGGATCGGTCCCTTGGTGCTGCACTGAGCTGGGTGCACCCCTCCCGAGGGGTGCTTGAACCCGCCATGGATAGAGCAGCTCCAGACCGAGTCAGGGGATGTTTGAAGATTCCCTCGTTGGATTTGCCGGGCTGTGTTCCTCAGCGCACATCCTTCAGGGCAGCGCTGGTCCCACACTCCCTGCTGCTCCTGGCGCTCCCGGCGCGGCGGGGTGCCCGTGGGTGCGGGGCTGTGCGGGCCGGGGCGCCCGTGGGTGCGGGGCTGTGCGGGCCGGGGCAGGGCCGGGGTGCCCGTGGGTGCGGGGCTGTGCGGGCCAGGGTGCCCGTGGGTGCTGTGCTCTGCGGGCCGGGGGGCCCGTGGGTGCGGGGCTGTGCGGGCCGGGGCAGGGCCGGGTGCCCGTGGGTGCGGGGCTGTGCGGGCCGGGGTGCCCGTGGGTGCGGGGCTGTGCGAGCCGGGGCACGGGCTCCATATTTGGCTCCAGGATGGCTGTCCCTGACCCCGGCAGCTCCGGGTTTGCCTGTGGCCGTATATGGAGCTGCTGCTCCGGGAGCTGCGGCTGACCTGAGTTAGCACCAGTGCAACATCTGTGTGAAGCGCTGCTCCTGGGGCACCCAGCTCATTAGGGTAAAGCCTTGGACTGGCTTTGCAGTGAAAGGAGTAATTTGAAGAAAACAAATTTCCCATTAAATTCCATTTTTTTATTGTTTGCCAGGATATGCATGGTTATAATCTCCTTTGTAGTGGTAAAGTCATGCAAAGGGAGAGCAGAGCATAAGCAGAACATCTCTGTGTCAAGCAGTCAGTAATTCATAATGACAGTAATAAAAACCACCTTCCCTGTGCGGAGCCAGCATCGTGCTTGCCACACAGACCCTGCTTTTCCCTTGGACACTGTGTGAGTGCACAAGGACGGGTGGCATCAGGTGTGGGACCTCAGCCAGCCTCCCTGATATGAGTGAGGATAGGGATGTGGGGTCACAGCCCTCCAGAGACTGTACCTGCCCTGCTGACCCCTAGGACACAGCAGGAGAGGGGTTTTTGTTCAAAGAAGCATGAACCAAAAATGCTTGGTGAGGTCTCTTTTCGCACTGAGGTGGACAAAAACCTGGACTCTAGAAGGAAGGGGGTGTTCAGCCTGTGCTTCCAAGGGCACAAGGAAGCAGTGTGCACCTCAAATGTGCCTACAGCAAACTCCACTGCACCTGAAGAAACAACGTTCCCCTGAGTTCACTGTAAAACCCGGCCAGCGCAAGGGCCCTGCTCACACCTCTGCTTTGGGGTGGGCACCTTTAAGGTTCACAACACTCACATGTGTGTAGGGACAGCATCTTTAGGCTTCAGCCTGTTCAATTCTGTAGGACCCAAGTCAAGGCTCCGCTCTGACTAGAGAAGATACTTTTTGATTCTAAGAATTTTCTTACCACTCCCATTTTCAACTCTGGTTTGCACCCCCTGGTTTCTGCATCGAACCCCGGAACTGCATTAAAAATTATTTCACTGATTTTGTTTGCCATCTCTCTTTTGTGACAGATTAAAAAGCAGCAACAAGATGTGTTAGGCTTCTTGGAAGCCAACAAAATTGAATTTGAGGAGAAGGATATCGCGGCCAATGAGGAGAACCGGAAATGGATGCGGGAGAACGTCCCTGAGGACAGTCGGCCAGCGAGTGGGAACCCCCTGCCCCCCCGGCTCTTCAACGACAGCCGCTACCTCGGGGTAAGGGCTGCTGCAGCTCTCCCTGTGCTCATCCCACTCACCTGCAGCTCTCCCTGTGCTCATCCCACTCCTCTTCCTCACTTCCACAGCCTGTGTTTCACTGCGGGGAGCAGCAAGGCAGGGCTTGCCCAGCTGCAGTTGTCCAAACTGGGAAGGCTGTGGGAGGTGTTAGACATTTCCCCCCATCTTGGGCTTCTAGTAATAACTGATCCTTGAGTATTCCAGTCACACCATAGGAGAGATTAAAATGTAGACCTCTTGATTTGGATCCTACCTTACAGTGCATATATAATTTTCTTTTCCTGTGGGTTTTTTCCCATCTTATGGCTCTGAAAGTTCCCAGGTTTTTTTAATCCTCATGTTCCCCATGATTGTGAACTAACACCTCACAGAAGTCTGGCCCTGTTACACCAACCTTATGTTCTGTAACAAGTTCAGAGATCTGTTCTGCCCATGTGGGGTTTGCCAGTAGGTGTGAATCCCCAGATCATAGGAATTGATGGCTGTCATGATCATAAATCAGTTTTCTGATCCTTCTTGGGATCAGCTGTGTGCTGCTTGCACAAGGAAGGCTGCTGTGGTTCACTTACTCCAGTGCCTTGGACAGATTAAAACTCGTGTTGCAAATACAAATCCTACTGTAATTATTTTAATGCTTGATCAAAAGTAAGTTGCCCTGCAGTACTTGTACCCAGCAGGCCATGCTTGAATGATTATTAGATTAACTGTTAGTTTTATTTTTAAAACTTAGTATCTTCTGAGGAGAGCTCACAGTGTGCATTCCTCTGGTCCTTTTGAAGTCTGGTTCTGACCTGCACAGTCTGTAAGTCAGGACCTGCCAGTTCTGGACCTTTGTGAGACAAATCTGTGCCTACTGAAAGAAATTATTCTCAATGTGCCAAGAATTTTTCTTGCTTGTAATAGAAGCAGAACTTGAAATAATATCCACAGTGAGCTGTTGTGCCACTTGGCTCTCAAAATTTTACTGACTGGTTGTGACATGGAAAAAGGTTGTTTTGGAGTGACAAATGTAAGAATCAGTAGTTCTCTGAGAAGAGTCTGGTCACAAGGTTCTTGCTATGGATTTATTTCATCCCCAAAATTTTGTCATTTTGCTGTCACTTTGAACTTTTGAAATTCGGTCAGTTTGTATTGCTGGATTTGAGTGGCTATAGTTCAGCTTTCAGGAAGGTAAAAGTTAATTCTGTGCCCAGAATTTGAACCTCTTTCTGTCTTTATCTGATGCCTCTCAAGCATGAAGTTCCCTGTTTGTTCCATCTGATGCAGCACAACTGGCAGAGCAAAGAGCAAATTGGCTTTCCTGGCCCGTGCACAGCAGAGAGGCTGGAACTGGAGATGCTGTGCGGGCTGGCATGAGCCCTGCTCCTCAGGCCCAGGAATTCCTGTCCTGGGAGATGCTGTGGAGCAGGCTCATGGACTATGCACCAGCAAGATAAACAATCCCTTTGTTATCAAGCAGCCCCAGTCCTGTCAACAGAAGGGCTTCAGGGAGGATTTACCATAATCATACACATTTTTATCAAACCAGCACGCAAGTGCTGCGTGTGCAAATGGAGCAATAATTTGATATCCCTGAAGTCCAGGCAGCTGGAATTTTCTGGTCCCTGTACTTTGTTCTGTTCCAGCTGCAGCAGCCTCTCCTTAGAGCTGCCCCTCTCTGCTGTTTTCAAATAGCAGTTGCTGTTCCTTAGGCTTTTGCCTCCCAGACAGTCAGGAATCTGGAGCAGCGTGCCCTGAACGGTTCTCCCTGACTCCAGCCTGAGACTGAGCTGCTGCCTGCCTTGGCCTTCCCAGCCAGGACTCTCGCATCCAAACATTGCCCAGGAAAGCCAGAAGAGGCTGGTAATGTGCATCAGTTAAAAATGGAGAGCAGGAAAGTCATAGGACTGTTCCCTGCTGAGTTCAGAAGTCAGAGTGAGGGAATTGTGTGGTAACTTGGACAACAGTGAGATTGCACAATACTTCTAGGTTCCTTTAGCTGGGGTTTGGCAACTGGTATTTCTTTTTATTTATTTATTTATTACCTTAATTTTCCTGGGAAGTGGCTGTGTGTGTTCAAGGCATTTGTAATGCACTGTGAGTGAACAGTGCCACCCCATTGCCTTCACTTGCACAGACTAATCCTTGTTGGGAAATGTGATGGGAAAGGTGCACTCTGAGTGTAAAAGTTCCAGTTGAACTTCTGACAGATTTAAGAGGTGGAGTCCACAGTTGCACAGCTGCCATCATTATCAGGAATTAGCAGTGACATCTGGGAACATCAGGGTTTCTGATGACAAGGTCCAGGCTTGGCTGCTTCTGCAGGAGGAATGTCCACGCCAGACCAATGACAACACCTGCCTTGTGTAGAGTCTGTCCCTCTGGGAAAGGCTGGAGCACCTCACAGCAGCATCTCGTTGGGACATAGAATGAATTCCCAGCTTGTCCCTTTCCAGCCAGACCAGTTTGTGTGCTGTTAGTGCTAATGCCACGTCCCTGAGGTGATGCTGGATTTTGCATTCGGCCACAGGAAGCAGTTGCTTGGTGTGGGTTGGGCGACACCCCAGACTGAGCTGAGATTACTTCTGACAATTCACTTCTCTGTCTTTTATTCCCTCTGCTTCCTGCCATGGTGAAGGATTACAATGCTTTCTTCGAGGCGCGGGAGAACAACGCCGTGTACGCGTTTCTGGGCTTGACTGCACCTCCTGGGTCAAAGGTAGGTGAGCACCTCCTCACAGTGAGCCCCAGCCTGTGGCTTACACTTCCTCCTTCTCTGCTCAGAATAGGATCTGGCACATGTGGTGTCACTGCCCCCAACAATCTCCCTGGGAGATACTCAGTCTCCAGAGGCTCTCAAGCTTCAGCTTCAAAACGGTAGTTAATATTTGCACTGAAGAATGCATAAGAAATCTAGATTAAAAAAATTGTCCTAAAATCAAAGGAAGTTTTCAATTCAGTAAAAAAATTTAATTCATGTGAAATTTTGATGAGATTTTTCTACTAGAAAATCCCTTGAAACCAGAGCCACTGTTTCTGAAATAACATGGTCTTACTTCAGAGTAATTTCTTCCTCCAGCTTGTTATCCAAAGCTTATTTTCCTTTGCCAGTTACAAACTGGGCTGCTGCTTTGTGGATGCAATGGGCTGGAATTCTCCTTTTGATTTTGATAGGATAAGACAAGCCTGCTTTATACGTTTCACTTGACAGCAGCAGGATCCTCCAGGTCACTTCCAGCTTTCTTGTTCCAATGGGTGAACACGCCGCTCCCTTTCAGCTTTACTCATGTATGAGTCGAAGGTCGTGCTGTGCACATCACTAAGAGACCTAATTTTAAAGGTGGATGGTGACCCATGAGCAGTGAGCACTGCAGGTTGTGGGGCAGACTGAAGCAGTTTTGGGAGCCAAATTTCCAGCTGTAGCTCCACTGATGGGAATGATGTGATGAGGAAAGACTTGCACAGAGCAGAGCCTGGGATCTGTGCCCCAGCAGCGTCAGACCAGCCGCACACAGCGCCGCAGTCCTGGTGAAGTTCCTTGGAACATCTGCACTGCACTGCTCAGCAGAGTGTGCAGGATGGAGCCAAGGAACCAGGAAGCAATCCTGAGACTGTGGGATGCAGGGAAGCTCATGCCTTTCCCCTGGGAAGTGCAGTGGTACTGGAGAGCAACTGCTGCCATAACAAATCAGGTCACCTGTCTCGGTAACGTTGGGAATGTCGCTGCTTCCCAGACCTGCCGGCTGGCAGGAGCAGCCAGCATGGCTGTCAGGAGCTCTGCTTCTGTCCTAAGGGATGCTCCCATTCTGCCCTCACCTAAGGAAAAGGTGAATTTTAAACAGGAGGGATAGAACACAGCTGTACTCTGCTGAATTTCCATGTTGTGTTGGGCTGATGACAGTAAATAACCTTTGCAGAAGTGACCCTGTACCCCTTGCATCCTGCTCTGGGGCTGATTTTGGGAGTCCCTCCCACAATTAGGATGTCCAGTCAAATTGACTGCCTGCTGCTGAGGAGGGTACGTGGATTTGTAGCTGCTGAATTGGCATTTCCAGCATAGTGGTGCGCAGCTTGGATATAATGCTGTAGGGAATGACATGGCATCTGCAGAAAATGGCAGGAGGCTGGGAGCAGCCTTGGCAGGAAACCTCCATTCAATGCCATCAGAAGAGATTTGGGAAGTTATTTGACTCTGAACACAAAGGTTTGATATTAATACTAAACAGGGCTGGATCAGAAGTGAGCATGGAAAATCCAAGTAACTGTTTTCTGAGCCCCAGTGGTTTGGTTTGTCCTTTGGATCCACAAACTCTGAGAAAGGCTGGCCTTCAGTTTATCTTAAATATCTCTACTTCAAGCAATATGGGTGGATTTTAAAGGGAGAGGATTTTGTGAGTTAAAAGCTATGTTTAATTATTTCTTTATTAAGGATTTAAGGACTGAGAGGAAGCTCAGTGAGGGGCCTTGATGGAGAAATAAGGAAAACTATGAAAGAGGGACAGTGTCAAGCCTGGAAAGCTGAGCCTCTCCCAGATAACTTGCAGGACTACACCCAAGGAAATGGAGTTTGACCTCCAAGAGAAATGGAGTTTGACCTCCAAGAAAAATAGGTTAGCAGGTTACTTGTACTAACCTTCCTGGGTATGAGAGAAATACCAGGAATCCTCTCCAGCTTTCCACTGTCTGTTCTAAAGAGAAGTACTTTGTCTTGCAAAAAAAAGCCAGTGAGGTGTCACCATTGCAGTGCCCTGGGCTGGTAAAGGGGGTTGTTACAAAGCCAAGGCAACCTTCTCCTCTTTCTTACCATTCAAAGAACAACTGTCTTTTAGAGAATATCAAACATGCTGCTTTTTACCAGGCTTTGTAGCTCGTTTTGATCTTCCTTTCATTGTTCACCTGCCTTTGGTGCCGCGGATGGCCGGGATGTCCTCGCACGAGGCCTGCGGGTGCACGGTGACATCCCGGCCCCGCTCTCTGACCCATGACAGGCCAGCAGAGCAGAGCAGGGCCAGGAGCACGGCAGCTCCAAGCCAGGCTCTTCCCACGCCCTGAGTTCAAAGGCAGAATGAGGGCAGTTAGCCAGGAAAACCAGAGTGATCCACCACGTCCAAGATACAGGAGATACGCGTGGGACTTCCTGCCCTGCAGGCTGGGGTCACCCACTGTGTCTCCTCTCTTAAAAAAAATCTTACTGATTTCTTGGAAATTCTCCTCTTCGTCCTTTCTCCTCGTGTTTTGTTTGCATAGCAATGCTGGCTCATGGTAACAATGATACTGAATCTGTTATCTTGAGTATTTCTGTGCAGTCACAAAAGCAAATGGCTCCAACACATCTTGGCAGATGTTGAACTTTGTCCTTTCCAGTAAGCCGGGGTGTCCCCACTGAGGTGCTGCACTGAGGGCAATGGGAATTCATCTCTCATTTATCTCCTTGTAGGTCATGGTGCTGCTAGCAGGTAATTGAATTAATCTGCAGTCAAGAGTACACTCAGAGAAACCAAAAGGAAATTCCTTTTGCATTTCTTCTGTTGTCATTCTGTTCCCATTTGTGATCACCTTACAAAGGCTGAAAGAAGACTGAAAAATGCAGGTTATTGTTTTATAGTGTTCCTTCTGAAACATACTGACAAACTACTAATGTGCAATTCTCTTTTGCTGTTTCAGGAAGCTGAAGCACTGGCCAAGCAGCAAGCGTGAATTTCAACTGCCTTAAATGTCTGTAAAGGGAATTTCCACAGCTTTTTATAAAATAGTACAACTGTCTCTGCTTCAAGAAATGTAGATGTGATTTCTAACATTTGATTGGTGCTTGCAGCATTCACTGTCCGTAACACAAATTGAACACGGGATGGAAATGGGAATTTCAGGGTAGGGAGCAGGAGTGGGTTCTGATGGAAGCCGAAGCAATCAGACATGAATGAGTTACATTTAGATTAAACTGTCCTGGCAATTCGTCCATTTTGTGTAAACTTAAACTATTTTAGTACTAAAAATGCAGATGGGTTTTACCTAGAGATCCAACTATTTAAACTATGGAAAACAGCATCTAAAACCTTGTCAGATACTAATTTAGTGCCTGAGTTGCCTCAAAAATGTTACTGAGTTACACAGTAATTTTTCAGTGTCTTTCCTGGTTTCAGATGAAGTTGTAGGTGGTACCGTGTAGTTTAACCATTGTAGTCACTTTGGAAAGTTGTGTTTGTCTTCTGTAGAATGGATATTTAAGGTTTGTATTGTTACACACTGTACAGATGATAAAAACCCCAACAAACCCCATGTATTTCTCATTTAAGTGATCTGTGTGGGCTCTTTGGACAAAAAGGGATGTGGGCAATGGACACAGGTCCCTCACAGCTGCCTAAGCACGAGCGGTGACACATCTGGGCAAGATTCAATGTTGCAAACAAGCCAAAATGGCCAGAAATGGCATTTCCTTACCTGTGTAAGGGTGAAAGCCTTTAATGTATTTCTCTACAAAAATACCTGTTCACACTGCTTAGAGCATTAAACATCTCACTGCATGTTCAAGTAGCCATTAGGTGCATATAATATTTTTTCAAATGAGGAAATAAATGTTTGAATAGCAAAAATTGTTGTAATTAAGCAAGACTTCTTTTTTTTTAAGGTTTAAAAACTTCATTTCCATTGTTATTGCCATATCATAAAGCTATCACAGGAATTGCAAATCTCTCAGTGTCTTGTGTGGGTGAATTTACCACGTGCAATATTAACCTGTGTGTTCTCCCAGTGCTCATGAGGGAGCCTGTAATTCCTGGCCATATTTTAATTCCTGATTTATCACTTTGGGAGCCTGGGAAGCAGTTTGAAGCTTGTGCTTACAAAAGCAGCACAGTATCACAAGGCAGAGAGATGGACGGATGCTGCCTTACCTTAAAGATTAACACACACAACTGTGGTTTTTTATTAACAGTTTTTGTCAGGAATTACTGCAATTCTGTGAATTTTAAGATCTTTTGGGGATGGAAGTTTGGTTGTTTTAAATCCAGTATCAGATTTTTGTTGTTGACTATGATGTCATATTTCTGAACAAGGTGATTTTTCTTTCTTAATATTGGCTGAATCTTTTTCTGCGTCTAAATTCCTGCTCAACTTTTTGGGAACTGTGGAATACTAAGTGAAGCGTGGTGAGGAAAGTGGGATTTGACACACAAGTCTCTCTACTCACACCAGTTTGCTGTGTTTCCTGTGCAAGTTTGGTGAATTACAGCCATTATTTTGGAGAAGCTGTAATTAAAAGTCGCTGCCAAATTCTGTCAGGTCAGCGACCCAAAACATTCTGAAACGAGGTCAATCCATGTCTCAACGGTCAAGAAAATTGCCAAGTTTAAGAAAGCAAAGTCACTGCCCTCGTCTGTCCCCCCTTTGCCATATGGGAGCATTCAAACTGTATCAGCATTCCTAAGGCAGCTCTGGTGAGCCAGGCTGAATTACTCCTTTGTCCGGGGAACAAGGCACCAACACAAACTGAAAATACCGAAAATCTCTTTGCTGTGCGTGTAAAACTTGAGTTTTTTGATGCAGATCTCTTGCATGACTTTAGGAGTGCCAGGAATCTGTTACCTCTGTGCTGGTTTTCTGTTTCCATGGGTGCAAGAATTGAATTTGTTCTTTTCTTTCTTATTTTTTTCCTATGTAGAAAGCAGGCATTGAGGATTTAACCTGTATATTAACCATTCCTGTATCATTCCAATAAAGTTGTTTTAGAACACTTTCTCACACCATGACTTGTTTGCATGTTTTGTTCACGGTTTGAAGTTTGAAGCTGAAAAAAAATGTAGTTTTCAGATTAAAATACTGCTTTTTAAAACTTCAGGAGTTATACAAGGTGAACATCAGGGATCTGCTGCTGCTGCAGGTGAAGTCTGCTGGGTGGGATCCCTCACCTGTTGCAGCTAATGTGATTTAATTAATAAACGGGATTTAATTTAGGATACACCTACCCAAAACAGTGTGTCAAGGTTTGGGTTATTTCCCACATTATCCTGCTTTCCCACTCATTCCCCAGGGCAGGGACAGGTTGGAAGCAGCCAGGATATGGCGGCTGCTCCCACACTCACAGAGTTCACCCACCCCTCCCCTGCTCATTTACAAAGTGTAATTAATTAGCTTTGTGCTGCTCACAGCAGGGAGCTGTGGTATTTCATATTTGTGTTGCCACAGGGCAGTGCAGGATAAATTTTAAACTGAAACTTCACTTTTACCTTCCCTGTTTGCCTGGTAGATCAGCAGGTCCCTCCTTCCTGTTTCACGTGCTGAAGTTCTGCACCGCCTGGAAGATCTGTAAAGTTCCAGATGTGACATTCTCTGCCTCTGACCTGCCCTGGGATTTGCCCAAATTCCAGACTTCAGTTCACATCTTCTGGAGGGAACCAATAACCTGATCTTTTAAAGTCATTTTTACAGGATCAGCTTCTGTGTGAACAGCTAAAGCACAGCCGAGCACCATGAGGGACAGGATGCCTTCTGAAGGGCATTTTTGCTTGTTCCTCACAGTTGTCCTTCTGTGGTGTCTTAGAGCTGGCCCATAAGATGGGAAAAGGGCCATGAATGCCATTTCTAAATTCTAATGAATCCCATTTCCTTCCCTTGGGTATCCACTCCGCTTGTACAACTCAGAAAAATCGCTGCTTTTCTTGGGTTTTCTATTAAAAAAGTCTTAAAAACCCAGTTGCTATTCATTAATGTAAAGCTCGATAAAAATAGTTTCCCAAAATCTTTAAAAACCAAGCTACACGTGTGCACACAATGTGTGACAATTTTCCCTACACCAGGTTGCTCACATCCTAATCCCATGGCACAAATAAATCATTCCCAAGTCGTTACTTTTTATTTAAGTTCCTGCAGAAATATTCTGCGACTTACCCATATTCCATGATTTTGGTAGAACGTTTTAGATCGAAAGGTTCATTATGACAATTTTGAAGTCCATCATTAAAAATTTTGGACTGTATTGGTAAACTTTTGGAAATGCAAAAGGATTTTAAAAGTTGAGGTGATGAAGTAAAAAATGCTGGATTACTACAGATGAGCACAGTAGTGAGTACTGAGTATGCAAAATACATATATTTAGTACAAAATACATGTGTTGTGTTCATGAAGTACCAGAATGGGCCCTGTATATCTTGTAACATGAATATATAGTAATTCATTATGTATATTATTGTATATATCTTTATAAATATTTATACACACACACAATATAGCAATATGTAATTCTTATATACTCTAATTCCTTATAGTAATTTCTTCTCTCACAGTTGGTTTACTGAAGATAACATCAGGAACTTGGCCATTTCTTCATTTTAATTTGCTCAGTATTTCAAAATCCTTAAACAAAAGGAATCCAGCACATCATTAATACAACGTCAGCAGCACTATAATTCCCATGTGGCCTCAGTTCTTTCCTGAGCCCTTTCGCAGCACGCAAGGCGGGTTATTTTGTGTTTACACGAAGCGCAGTCACGTCCCGCCGGGCCCCGCTCTGAGGGCCCGCAATGGCGCCCGGGCCCCGCAGCGCCGCCGCCACGCGCCGTTGCTGCGGCAACCAGCAGCCACTCAGCGGCCGAGGCGGGCCCGCCCCGCCTTTCAATTGGGCGGTGCCGCTGTCAGTCAGAGCTAAGCTCCGCCCCCTCCTCTACTTAAGCCGCGCGTCTCAGGGTGGGCTGGGCGGCGGACGTGGGTTTTCTGTGAGGTGATCTTCTGAAACGGGAGTGGTGTTGGGCTGTTCGAGTGAAATTCCCTTTGGAATGGAAAATAAAGGGCTCGCAACAGCTGTGCTCAGGGAAAAATCCCTAGCATAAAACCTTTCAAATCAGTCGATATCTATTTCATGTTTATGTGCACGCAAAGTACTCAGCCTGTGCTGAAAGAAGGGACTCTGTTTACATGCAGTCACAGTTCCTGTAATATTATTTAGTGTGGTAGCATTTTTTTCCATATAAGAATGATAGAGTAATTTTTTATTATTTTTCAATATATATTCAGCTCTGAATTCTGACATCCTCGCTTTGCTGTTTGTCCTAACTGCAGACTGTGCTCAGCTTCTGGAATAACTTCGGTTCTACCTCGTTCTGACTTTCTTTTTGTAAATAAAAGGGAATTTCTTTTTGGTAAGATCTTATTGAGAGAATACATTGATTTCCGTGGATATTGATGCATTTAACACCTGAATCTCAGACTAGTTTGGATTGGAAAGGATGTTAAAGCTCATCTTGTTTCACCCTCACCATGGGCAGGGATACCTTCCATACAGCAGCTTGCTGGGTATGAAATGGAAATTGACTTGGTTTTAATCACTCCACACAAATTACCTGACTTGATTTCTTCCTCTCTCTATGCTACTTTTGTGTTTTGTTGAAACAGCTGCACAAGAATTCCAGCTGCAGCTGGCACTAATTACAAGCCTGGTGAAGTTTAAAACTACTTGGAATTTGATCCATCCTGGTTCCTGCCCGCCAAGACCAGGCAGTGACTCTGCTGGAGTCCCAGCCACGCCTTCTGTGCAGAAATAGCTCATATAAGGTTATTAAAAATCAGGTGATTTTGAACAGCTTTTAAACATTAAATGAGTTTTATATAAATTCGGTGGGAGTAAAAATAGCTTTCATTTTGCCTCTATAAAAACTGAAGTCTTCTTCTGTGAAATACAAGTGAAAAGGAGGGAAGAGAGGTAATTTTACAGACTCCATTAAACCCGTATGGCCAGAATTACTCCAAACCTATAATTTCTGAGGCACAACATGACTTCCCACTGACAGGGGGCAGGGTAAGATTAGATATTAGGAAGAAATTCTTCCCTGTGAGGGTGGTGAGGCCCTGGCACAGGGTGCCCAGAGAAACTGTGGCTGCCCCATCCCTGGAAGTGTCCAAGGCCAGGTTGGACAGGGCTTGGAGCACCCTGGGATAGTGGAAGGTGTCCCTGCCCATGGCAGGGGGTGGCACTGGATGATCATTTGTGTCTTGCTCCTGTCATTAAACAGTGTCTTTTTAGAATCTTTTATCTAGTACTTAGATGAAATTCAGCTTCTTATTTACTGGGGGTTTTTATCTTCTGAGAAAAGGAAATTTAGAAAAGGGATCAACAGAAAACTCTTCAGATTGTCTGTGGGCTGGACCCTGTGCTGCGGGGTGGGGTGGTTCTGTGCATGAACTTGGCTTCAGCTTGAAGAGGACACCTAAAACCACCATGGGGGCACTTGGGACACGCCAGAGGTAATTTTTGAGCCCCAAAAAAGTGGTTTTGGTCAATGAGCAACACGATTATCCAGAGCTGTCCATTGGCTGCTGCTTTCAGATTGGCACACTGTCATGTTTGCATTTTATAGACACTGGGTATTTCATCAAAATCCGGATGAAAGGAAGTTGCCAGCTTCTTTCCCATCAATGGCACATCACAAGACTCTAAATTTAGCTGCGTGTTTCCAAAGGGGAAGTGGTGTAAGTCCACAAGTCAGCTGAGCAGCGCCGAGCTCCTGCCGATGGAAGTGGAATTCGGTTCTGATTTTGTTCCGCCCCGCACAGCCCTGACCCTGGGCTCCTCCCCGTGCCCTGCTCTGGCAGTCAGCAGCTCCTCAGCAGCACACTGTGGTCAGAAACATCTCAATTCATTTTCAAACATCCTCTTTTAGACTTAGCCCTCGCTTTGTGTTCAAAAACCGCGCCCTTTCCCAGTGGGATCACTTCTGTTTTATGAGGAAAAAAACCGGGGGACTGCATCATGAGTGCGTCAGACTTTTTCTGCAGACAGCAGTGAGGAAAGAGTGTGTAACCATCTGCCCTCTCCCAGCAGCTGCAGCAGGAGAGCTCTGGGCTCGGGGAAATCCTCCTTGGACCTGACTGGGCTCGGTAAGTTGGGCTTTTTGTGCCTTTCTTTTTTCCTTATGCTTTGTTCCAGAACACAGGAACCACTAACTTTATTTGGAGGAGACCAGTTTTTCCAAGATTACCCTATTTTAGCTCTTCATGAGCACTTTCAAAGCAATAAAACAAAATTTATCAGCAGGTAAGGAGCTGGGTACCTTGAGGTCCTACAGACCAGGGTAAGGACCTGGTTACCCATGTCCTACAAGGCACACAGCACTCCAAATTCCACTGACCTTTAGCACGATTTGGACTGCCAGGTATTATTCTTTCTTTGGAGATTGGTTTATCAAGTCCCTTAAGTGCTTAAGAAAGTGTTGCCCTACTTTTTGCATATGTAAATAACTCTGCAGATAACCAGGTCTCCTGCCTTTCCTGCTTGCTTTGGCCTTGAAATTCCAGTATTACTTTCAGCTTCAGGGAGGGAAGTGTGCCACAAAAATAAAGAACCCCACAAAAATAAAATAAACAAACAGTTGTGCTCTGCCAACATGTAAATTTCAGGGGGAAGGTGAAATTTTCCATCTCTCAAATAACCGAAGTTTTAGAATATCTCCTGGAAGGAGCACTGGGATTGAAAAGTGACTCAGTGTAGAGAGCTTCAAATACACCAGGGTGTAGGGGCATGGTGAAAAGTGTTGAGCCTCAAGCACCCTTTGGGTATGTGGATACTTCGATTATGAGAGATTAAAAGGATATTTGAAGAACTGAATTAGTCTCTTGTGTTCATGTTTCCCATTCCTCCATAAGAGCAGCAGTGAGGATCTTCAGTGAGTTAAGGTCGGACTCTTAATGTGAACATTCCCATTGATTTTAACAGTCGGTGAATTGGAAAGGAATGATAAGGAATCATTAAATGTAGTAAATTATTTTGAGCCACTTTTCACTATTATCGCTATTGGGGAAGGCAAATTAACTACTTATGTCTTTTAAGTTCATCATTAAGAGAGACTCTAAATACATTTGATCTGCATTTTGAATACAGTTTTATTATACTTGCAGGACTGTCAGTATCTTTTGAAGCTCCTTGGCACCTCACAGGAGGGCTCAAGTCAGCAACAACCTCTAAATAGGAATTTAATCTTTATTTCTTTTCTATGTCACATCTTTAGCTCTTGGAAATTGTTGTCTTTTGATGGAAAACATTGATTAATTACTGATGGTATTGATACTGACAAGTAAAATGATTTTGCTGATTTTTACAGCTTATAAAGTACAATCTGTCTCAAGTAGCCGTGATGCAGAAGAGACCTGGGAGCAGAAGGGATGTTACAGATGAAGCAGCTGATTGATGCCCTCCCTGTATCTTCAGAATGATTTTTGTGGACATGGTAAAGAGGAAAAGCATGCACTTTAATGTTTGCTAAAAATAAATGCTTGAGAGAGAAAGAAAAATCACTGTCTCTGTGAGAAGTGCATTGTTCATTAATAATAATAACAATAATAGTAATAATAATAATATAATTATTATATGATAGTTGTTGAATAATAGTTGTTGCTGTCTTTCAGTCCTGGGGCTCCATGGAGCTCTGCTGATCCCTGTTGCTCCCACTTGTCACCATGCTGGCAGAAGGCATCCTAACAAGGCTCATCTATAAAGAAAGCTGTCATCAAGATAAGCCTCGCAAATCTCCTGCATCCCAAAAGGCTAAAGAGGGAATCTGGAGACAGAAACTTGTAGACATCCCAAAAATTAAAGGCTTTGCTGATGGATGTGAGAAGCGGGAGGAGCTCTCTGCCAGAAGCAGCAAAGTGGAAGCCGGGAGCGGCCCTCGATGGGGATCCATGGAAAAGGAACCTGCAAAAGATCAGGAAATGCTGGTTAAAGGGACTGCATCCCCAGCTTTACATATCCCCAAGAGAGCAGGAAGCCTAGACCAGGTGGATTTGTACAGATCCTGGCCGTGCAACAGCATTTACCAGAACTATCCTGACCTGCAGATCGGGGGGGACTGTGTGGGGGGCCACACGTGTGACTCGGGCTGCGTCCTGGACCATGTGTGGGATGAACTTCCCGACGGCCCTGTCCTGCTCTCCGTAGATATTCCCCCAGGTCAGTCCCCTCTGTGTGAGGACCCCAAAAAGCCCAGTGTGATGTCCCTGCCTGGAGATGAAGCTGGAGAAAGGAGCATCGTGCTCAGTAAGGAGCCCCTTTCCAACTCCATGCTCAACAAGTACATGGAAGCCAAAGTGGCAGAGCTCTACAAACAGTTTTTTGAAGAAAGCCTGGCCAGGTGTGGTTCCATAACAAACCTCCTCACCTGCAGCTGGATAAGGAACAGCCTGGACCAGATAAGTGTTCAGATCTCCCAGGAGCAGAACATAGAAACCTCCAAAGCCAGAGGAGCCCTCTTGCACTCATTGGCTTTGTTCAGCTCCCGCAACGCTCCCAACAGGAATAGCTCCGAGTTCAGCACCCCAAACCTCCAAATCTCCAACGCAGTGGGTGCAAAACGGAGCTGCAGGATGGAATTCACATCCTGACTGAGCTGCTGAGCTCAGAAGAGGGATGGGATTTGGGTATGAATGTTTCACTTCAAGGATTAGGTTGGGAAGTGGAAACATTTACACACTACACTTGTTCTAATTAATATTTTAAGGCTTAAACCCCTTTAGTGGCAGGGGAAGTAAAGGTCACTGTTTTCTGTTTTCTAATGGAGAATTTGAAATTAATTTCTCTCCGAAATACTGGTTAATCATGTTTTTATAATATACATAGAATCATAGAACTGTTAAGGTTGGAAATGAGCACTAATATCATCATGTCTAACCATCAGCCCAGCACCACTAAACCAAGTGCCACATCCACATGTAAAAGCATTTAATTTTCTGCAAAATCAGCAAGCAAAGATGACTGCAGCATTCGTGAAAAAGTAGTGCAAGATTTCTGCATCTTCATTTGGGAATTTAAATGCAGATTTTGGTATGGAAATACTGTTATTTAGCTTTCAAACAGATTTTCTCCCCTTGCTCTTGCTTCTCAGCAAATATTTCAGCTGGAAATTATTCATTATGTCACCACTGTAAAATGATAGATGAACTGGACTGTTACCTGCTCTGCAGAAGTTTTTTCTAATAAAGTTTCTTGTTGGGTGTTTTTGCTTGTGGTTGGTTTTGGGGGTTTTTTGTTTGTTTGTGTTTTTGTTGTTGTTGTTTTTGTTTTGTTTTAATTCAGTATCTTTATTTCTTGGGCATTTCTTAAAATCATCTCTGAGCTGAAAGAAAATATCAGTAGGATTGAGAGGCAGGTGCTCCTGAAGGAAAAGTGATCTGAGCGGGCAAAGTAAGGACTTCTCTCTCCTGATTAAAATGACAGGATAATTCCTGATAAGGAAATAAATTAATAAAATCAGACTCATACATCCAAGACCTAACTGGTCATTGCCTGATCCATAATTCCCACTGACCTTGGTGCAAGGAATATAAGCAATACTGAATCTTGTCCTTGTTTTCCAGGAGCATGAGAGGAAAAGGATGATTTGCTTCCCTGTGCATTGCCCTAATTCCATGTGTGTCTCATTAATCTCCTTCTCAGCATTCAAAATCAAGCCAGGAGCCCTTTGGAAGAGGCCAAATGACTTCATTAAATTCCAGAGGAGCCCAGGGTGGGCAGAGCTCTCCAGATTTTCTTGGTGGAGGTTCAGAGAATGAGTTAACCTGGGGTGAGAGGGAAATATTCCAGAGGGCATCGGTAGCCAAAGGGTTGGCAATTATCCGTGGCAAGAAGTGCTCCGTGGCATTCGTGCTGCCGTGCCCCAGCCCTTGGTTCCCCTTGGGATCTATTTCTAGTTCAGCCCAAAGTTTGCAAAGAAGTTAATTGCACGAGGTTCTTCCTCAGGAAATGAGGAAGTCGGAGGTTGAACCTCTGAGCTCCAGACTCGGGTGGTTTTGAGTCCTTCCCGGCGCTGAGGAATGCGTCGGAGGAGCCCCTCTCTGCTCTGCTGCTCACCTCAGTCCCACCCCCGGGGACTGGAGTCAATGGATCAGCAGCAGCTGCTGCACTGGGAGAATCCCTGATGGATCTGCTTCTCTATCCCCGTGGCAGAAACGGAGTGGCAGAGGAGAAAACACATAAATAATGGGAGTTTGGCACAACCTGAGGGTCCTGGCAAGTTGTGTTCATCCCATCCCGTCTCAGGACTCGTTTCAGAGCTCATTTTAAAATTAATTTTGTTACATATGTGGATAATTTTAGCTGGAATGAAAATAAAACCACTCAACGGCTATGTTTTGAGGAAAATAGGTAATTTAGACCACCTCAATGACACGTGTTTTCAGAGCACAAATGAAGGTGCAGATAAAAGCACACTGTTAACGTAAAGCAGATTGTATTTTGTTACTGATTTTATGTAGTTTTGCCCATGGAAAAATATTGTCCATGTGCTTCCCCCCGCCCCCCTCCCAGCATTTGTTACTCTGGTTTAATCCAGAATTTAAGTAACTTCTCAAAATTTATTTCTTTCTGTAGGAAGAAAGACGTTGCTGCAGAATACATTTTAGGGGCAAAATCTGGTAATTTCTAAAAAGATGAGGC
Source organism: Oriolus oriolus (assembly GCA_013400235.1). NCBI lineage: Eukaryota > Metazoa > Chordata > Aves > Passeriformes > Corvidae > Oriolus > Oriolus oriolus. Next base: position 258,527 of record VXBT01013035.1, on the reverse strand, counting down.
AAACACATTTATTACTCAAATACTATTTTAATTTCAATTTTCTTTTAATTGACGTGTTGCAATACATGACCTGCTTTGGATTGATTTATATTTGGAAGATGCTGAGTCCCATTATGAGTTTGAGTGAAACTCCATCAGCTGCACTGGACCTGTGCCTGTTTTCACTAGCACGAAAAATGCCTCAGTGAACTCAAATTCCATGGGGAAAATCCCTGGGAAGGTGCTTTTGCAGCCCGCTGAGGGGCAGCAGCTGGATTTCATTACAAAGGAAAGCAGTGCCATATTTTACAGGGCAGACATCCATGGCCGGATTCTGCCTGGAGTTGATTTTTCTCCACGTGCCAGAAAATCTGATGTTGGAGGAGAAATGCTGGCAGGGAATTTTTGCCTTGATATCCAGCTCTCATTCTGTATTCCCACAGAGGAATATTCACCAGGTCCTGAGACCCAGACCCTGTAGAAAGCTGGACTCTTTAGTTAAATTTCCCCAGTTAATCCTTTGGCCAGGATGTTCCCCAGCCTGCCTCAGCTGTGGGAATTAAGCCCCTCTAGAAGGTGACTTCATCTGCCTGGAGGATAATTGGGATTTTTACATATTAACAATCTTTCTGAGATTTATGAAATAGTCAAATGGTGATATCTAGTGGTGGTTTCCTTTCGTACCTTCCAGGTCAGGATTTCCAGAGCTTTACAACCATTTTGCAACAAAATCTCAAAGTCTGTCTTTGTCTGGAGGGAGGATTATTTCCCAAAAAAAGGATGCCCAGGTGTGCAGAACAACCACTTCCATCAATTAATGTTCGATTCCAGTTAAAATATAGAAGGTCTTAAAACCTGAAAGGCCAAACTCTTCCCTTTGGGACTAAAACATTTGACAATCAGAAAAATCTCAAACACTAAATACCTGTATTTTTTATTCATCTCTCTTTTAGACAGGAAAATGCCATTTGCTTGTTGGGCAAATGAAGCTAAATCTGAGTGGCTTATTTTTTCACCAAAAATGTAAAACACTAATCTGCTTTTAATGGGCTGAAATCTACTTTTTAGCAGTGTTCTTTCTTGCTCTCCACTAATTTACACATGGCATGGCAAAACTGATTTTTCCTCTCTGCTTTGCTCCTGTTTTACATACAGATTTCAAAAATCCAGATATTTGATTGTAATTAACCTAATTTTCTTTTTCTTTACCAGAAGATCCTCACCACTTACTCCTTGCCTGCTTTTCCTTTGAGTTCATCTGCTTGTGGTAATCCCATCAATCTGTTGGGAATATAAATCACTTGTGAGGGTCCGTGGTTGTTTGGTAAATGAGTGCCCAGGTGCTAATGAACCTTCCACTCCCACATCCACCATCCTGGCTCCCTTCTGTGGGGAAATAAAAGGGTTTAGTATGGATCTGTGAATCCCAGGAGGCTGGAGACCTTTCCTTTCCCATCCTGTTCCATGTAGGGGGTGTGGATATTCCCCTTGTGGGCTGCTCTTGGGAAGTCAGAAAAATCTGGAGGAATATTTGATGCACTGGAGCAAAGGGGGGAGTTTTGCCTCTGGAGCTGAACTATTGAAACTTGCACAGAATGTGTTGGGAATCCTGCGTGGTCTGTGTCCACCAGGGCTTTGTTTTCCTTGGGATGTGTGTTTGGGGCTCTTTTTGGATGAGAAAATTTGTTGCTGTTTTTGCAATCTTTGAAACTGCAATGCCTTGGGAACAATGTGGCATCTCACCGCTTTTCCTGGGGCTTTATTTGGTGGTGTTTTCGAAAGAAAGGTGAACAGGGAGCTGAGGAGCTTCCCCTGGAGAAGGGAAACTGCAGGATCCTGAGGAGCTGGGACTAAAACCAGCCCCAGAAGAAGAGGGGTTTTTCTGTGTCCCACCTCCTTGAGGGTAAGTGGGAACAGCATCTTTCCAGGTATAGCTCTGGTTGGGTAAAGCTGAAATAGGGGCTCTGGACTCTGTGGGACTTTCTGGGAATATCAACTCCATTACGGAGCCAGGCTGGGGGGGCTCTGGAGAAGAGAAGGCTCTGGGGAGAGCTTAGAGCCCCTTCCAGGGCCTGAAGGGACTCCAGGAGAGCTGGAGAGGGACAAGGGTGGAGGGACAGGACAAGGGGGATGGCTTCCCATGCCAGAGGGCAGGGTTAGGTGGGATATGGGGAAGAACTTCCTGGCTGTGAGGGTGGGGAGGCCCTGGCACAGGGTGCCCAGAGAAGCTGTGGCTGCCCCTGGATCCCTGGAAGTGTCCAAGGCCAGGTTGGACGGGGCTTGGAGCACCCTGGGACAGTGGAAGGTGTCCCTGCCCATGGCAGGGGGTGGCACTGGATGATTTTTAAGGTCTCTTCCAACCCAAACCAGTTTGTTATCCCATGATGTTTTTATCCTTTCTCCCCATACTGGTGCATGAAGGGGTTTCCTGCCTTTCACTCCCATGTTGGGAGACATAGGCTTTGCTTTCCTGAGCTCTCATTAGCTATTTAGGAATCCTTGATCCCCCTCAAAAAAGTTTCTAATTTTGTGCAATAACACAATTTCTTAATGTGCTGTGTTGCTGTTTTTTGTTCTCATTGCCCATCTGTAGTGATTACACACTTCTGCTTTCCGTTGCCAGATTTGTAAGGCCCACGGACCGTTTATTCCCCTGCTCTATTGCTCAACTGTGCAAAGTTGATATTTCAATAATTAATTACTAATCTGAGAGGTAACAAAAGTTAACAAAGACGAGTGAGAGAACACCCAGACCTGCTCTCACTTTTTTTTTTTTTTATTTTAAGCTGTGTTGGTTCTTTGTTTCGAATGAGTGAGATTTGTGAACGTAATGGAATAGGGAAGAGAACTGCACGCTAATTTCCTGAAAATCTTGCCTTGAGGTTTTAAATTAACAAATTTTGTTCCTCCTTCCTGGTAGTTGAATTATAAAAAGACGCTCTCCTGGAATAGAAAGCAAAAAACATTCATGTTGCCCATGTTAAATTTGTACAAATCGGAGTGTGAAGTGCTGTGTGTGGATATTGGTGCTGGCGGTGTTTGTACACTGGGAAAGGCCACGGGCACAGCTCCCTTTCCCTTTGCTCTCCAGGCTCTGCTCCAGCCCAGCCATCAAACAGCAAGGACAGGTCACTGATCACAGGCAAATGGCTTGGGGACAGCTTTATTGAATATTTTATATAACAAAGAGATCCTTGGGAATAGCCACCTGCTGATATTTATTCCATGGAGAGAAACCAAAGGCTACGTCCAGCTGGTAAAAAACTTCAGGGAAAGCGTGGATTTCTCCTGACAATGTGTGGGACCAGGGTGTGGTGTCCTGGGGGCAGCCAATAAATGGGAACTGATCTCCACACTGAGGTGAAATCCATGAATTAAATATCCAAGATCTCACTAGTAAGGAGGCAGAATGTGCTCGCACCTCTGCCGAGATGTATCCTTTTAACTTGTTCCTTATCAATATTCCAGCTGCTCAATGTAATTTTGTTCAAATTCTCCTAAAACTCAGATTTTTGACTGGAATCACTGATGTTATGTTAAATCTCAGCCTGCCTGGGTTCTGGGTGCCCACGAGGCTCCCCAGCTCCCTGCAGCCCCAAGTTACTTCTCGGTGTCCCCGTGGCCTGTGATGTGCTGACAGACCCCACGTGGTGGCCCGGGGTTTTCCAGGGTTTCCTGTTCCTGCTGCCCACAATAGCTGCGGGTGGCATCCTTCCCAGAAGGGGAAGTGGGATGAGTTGGCTTGGAGGTTTTTAGGGTAAACTGAAAAAAAAAAAAAAAAAA
>VXBT01013035.1:129211-254731 GCA_013400235.1 Oriolus oriolus | reverse complement strand
AAAAAAAAAAAAAAGGAAAGGTGGTAACAGTAAAACATCACCTGGTTGCTCCCAAATATCGTGTGGCTGATCTCTGTCCCGGAGTTCAGCATGGAGCACTGAAGGGTTTCCCTAGGGAAAGCCAAGAGCTCCCTCAGGGATAATCCACCATGGTGCTTGTGGGGCTGCCCGTGGTCAGGAGGTGAGTGTTCCCTGGGGAAAAAGGTGCAGAAATGTCACATTCTTATTGCAGGAGCCTGAATTTTGGTCACTGATATCGCATCCCACAACAACTCACTTCTTCTCCTGGTCTTCCTCGTTCTACCAGGAGGTAGAACGGTGCCCGTCAGCACAGTTGTGGAGATCAAAATCCAGCCTGGAGATCCAAAAATATGGGAAAGAGCATTACATTAGGGAAAAAATGAAAGCCTGTCCATAAACATCGGATCAAATGGTGCTCACATGAAAAAGTGGATCAATAATGTCAATAGCCATTACCAGAGCAACAGCATGGATTCTGTTATCATAGAACTTTGGAAAAACATTTTGTCTTTGGCTTATTCATAGCTAATATATAACAAACTCGATGATATTAGAGGTCTTTTTCCAACCTTAATGATTCTATGATTTTACAAGGTAGCTTTCTTTGAAAAATGGAGCATATTTAAAAATTATCCTCCCTGTTGACCTTCCTCAAATTCTGTCCCAGCTCTGTTTTTTTTTGTTCTGGTTTCATTATTAAATAAATATAGATTCTACATACAAAACCATTTTCCAGGATGCTGTTGAGCTCCCTACTGCAGGGCTTTTTCCTCCTCCAAGATGCAAATATTTCATTTTTGGCTTAAGGGGAATGTAGGTGAGCATTAACTTTTTTGCTTTTATTCCCAAAAACAGCAGAAGAAAAATGGATCATTTGGGGATGGAGGGGAATGGGAGGCTGGAAGAACTCCTTTTCCATGCTGCCAAATGGAGCAAGTCCTCAAACTCTTTAACACCAAATATTTCAACAGAAAGAGGAAATATGAGGGTTTGGGATGTGAGCCCAGGCTCAGAGCTGCTTCCATTTCTCTTCCTCTGGTTAAATAACTTCTTGATTACTTCTTAATTGCTGTAAAGAGCACTGTTCTCCCTTCTTCAGAGTAATGAATGATTTCTTGTTAGATATTAGGAAGAAATTCCTCCCTGTGCGGGTGGGGAGGCCCTGGCACAGGGTGCCCAGAGAAGCTGTGGCTGCCCCTGGATCCCTGGAAGTGCCCAAGGCCAAGGCTGGATGGAGCTTGGAGCACCCTGGGATCGTGGTATGTGTCCCATGGAGAGGGAATTGGAACGAGATGAGCTTTAAGGTCCTTTCCAACCCAAACCGTTGTGTGATTCCATGAAATTCAAATTAACCCTGGTAAAGCAGGAAGCAGTCACTCCTCGAGTGTATCACTGCATCCCTCCTGTCTTCCAAAATTTATGCTCCTCTGGCTTTACAAATGGGATGAGGAACGGGGAGCTCACGTGGTACTGAGGCCCAGGCTCTGTGTCCTGGGCCTCCACAGCTCAGAAGTGGGTCACCAGCCTGTCACTGGCACTCGATTTTGGTGTCACTCAGGCGGCTGAAGGGAACAAACAGGCCATCGATCTGTCTGGCAACAGCCTGGGGCCCTGGATTTTAATTACCAGTGTTCTTTGGGCTAAATTTGTGCCTCTTGAAACATCATCAGCCTAAATGAAACTTCACAATGGAGGAATTTGATCCAATAAGTATTTTTTTTCCCCTCTGTGTTACTGAACTCTGCTAAGCACTGTTGCAGCTACCTTTATTTTTCCATTTTTCCAACTATTGTGAGCAACTCAGGTTTTGATGCTGTTTTCAAGACAAATGAAGAGAACTTTCCCAGTAAATCTTTTTTATAGGAAGCTTTGAGCAATTGTAGAGCCTTATTTGTACCACACAGGTGCCCTCCATTCCTGCAGCTCTGTATTTAGCCCAGCAAACTGGGTGATTTACTTGTTTTACCAAGTGAAAACTGATTTCCAGTAATGTTTGTGTTGTGTTCTCTGTGTGGGCGCTGCAGAACTCCTGGGAAGCCCCCTGTGTGATGGAGCTGTTTTGGGATGGGGTCTTTTATGGGACCTGTTCTGTCAAGTCTGTCTATTCTAACAGCAGTGAAGGTTATTTTTTTCCCCTCCAAGAAGGGTTTATGGGGGACTGGGACCCAAAATACATCAAGAGTTAGGACTAAAATGTGAGTTGTGCTGTTGGTCTGAGGGCACAAGAGGCATTTGCTCAAGGAAGCATCCATAGGAGGAGCCCTTATTTGGGCACGTGGCACCAAAAAGCACCAATCTCCAGTGGGATCTCCCAGCTGGAAACTGATGGACCAGGGAGGGAAACCAGCCTGAGGTGGAGCATTTGCTCCTCCCTTTGCAGCCGCCTCCACGAGCGCCGGTGTCTCCAGCAGCGCTTCCAGCCACCGCAGCAGGAGCAGCCAGCGGCTTCCAGGGACATGGAGAGCCAAGGCCACCGAGCTGCAGCTGTCCTGGCTGGGTCCTGGCTCTCCTGCATCCTCCAAGCCCCCCGGGTGGGAGCCCTGCAGGAGCCGCTGCTGGAGGATGCGATCCTGGAGAACGTCAGCTGGGCTGCCGAGGAAGCCCAGGGCAACGACTCCTCGGAGCACGCGTTCTTCTCTCTGGATTATCAGCACGTCCAGGTCCCCTTTGAAATCACGCTCTGGATCATGCTGGCGTCCTTGGCCAAGATAGGTGAGGACTCCTGAGAGGGTGAGGAGGGACCGGGAATCTCTGTGGGGGTGGTGTGGGCAGGGGTGGCCTTTGCTTCGCCTCCTCTCCAGTCTTGGAGCCTGAGGTAACATCCCAAACCCTCAGGAGTCACACAGTTCATGCCAGACACACAGCACAGGTGGGAAACGAGTTGCCTTTTAGGTTGGAAATGGTGGTTTTCCATCTAGAATTTCACACCTGGGAGTGCTGTTAGGAGGAAAAATACTGGGTTTCCAGGAGGAGGAATTTGATTTAACCACAGGACACACCAGGGTGTGTGTTCAGCTTGATTTTCTTGCCAGCTGCGCTCTGTGTGGGTTGTCCACTGACAACTTCATCTTAAAATGAAGATTCCTTATTCTTCTGAAAGTGCCCAGTGTCTGGCCAAGGAATAATTCCATCTGTGTCCAGGGTGTTACACAGCCTAAAATAACATCTCTCTGCATTGATTGTCTGTGCAAGGTCATCTAAGAAAGGTTTAAGTTACGCCGAGTGTCTGAACTTTTTTTTCTTCCCTGCAACACTGGGCACAGGAAAGTGAAAATTATATATAAATATTTCTCGCCAGGAACAGTCTTCAATTCTGTTAAATTACTGCTATAAAAGTTATTTTACAGCATTTTTTCTTTTATTTCTTCTTCTCAGAAGGGAGATGTCTCTAAGATTGAGTTAGATCAGAATTTTTCCGGTGGTAATGGTCTTTTTGTCTTACTAATTTCATGTTGTATAATGAGACCCCAATTCTAGTCACATGCATGAAGACATAATAATGATCAGAGATTTAAAAAAATTATTATTCCTATTCCAATTAGCTTTGTTTCAATGACTTTTTAATAACTCACCTTGTACTTGTGGTGGTTGTTCTAATGTTGGGCATTGCACAAGACTGGTTTGATTGGGCATTTTTTAGCTTTTTAGCTGTAAATGCTAATGATTAAGTAATATTAAAAGTGGACCTATATATAATTAATGGGAAGGCTTTTTGTGATTTTTTTTTTTTTTTTAAATGTATAGAATCTGTGTTGTGTTTAAAATTAGAAGTTGCTATTTCTGTTAGTGCTGAAGATGGGCTGCTGACTAGATTACATAATTAATAATTCCAAACACTGTTTTATTTATGCAGATTATTACTTTTTGTTTATTACCTCAATGTATCTCTCTATGCTATGATGAAATGAGATCTGAACTGACATTAATTGGAGAAATTTTGGTATTTTCAGTAATTTTGAGATTTTCTAACCAATTTCTGAGCGACTTCACCCTCACTGTGTGAATTTATTTGTGCTACTCTGAAGTGAAACTTCCTGATGGTGGGAGTGTGGGGACCTTCTGAGGGTTTGGGCTGGTGAGATAACACCAGTTTTACCTCTCCATCCCCTCCAGGCTTCCATCTCTACAACAAGCTGCCTTCCGTCGTTCCCGAAAGCTGTTTGTTGATATTTGTGGGACTCATCATGGGGGGAATCATCTATGGATTAAATGATAGGTCACCACCAGTGATGGACAGCGACATCTTTTTCCTCTACCTCCTGCCCCCCATCGTACTGGACGCTGGCTACTTCATGCCCAGCCGCCCCTTTTTCGAGAACATCGGCACCATCCTGCTCTACGCGGTGGTGGGCACCATCTGGAACGTGTTTGGGATCGGCTTTTCCCTGTATGGGATCTGCCAGGTGAAAGCCTTCCGGCTGCAGGACGTGTCCCTGCTGCACAACCTCCTGTTCGGCAGCCTCATCGCCGCCGTGGACCCCGTGGCCGTGCTGGCTGTCTTTGAGGAGATCCACGTCAACGAGAAGCTGCACATCCTGGTTTTTGGGGAATCGCTCCTCAATGACGCCGTGACTGTGGTAAGGACCAGCCTGAATTGGGGTATTTAACCTGCAGAGGATGGTGCTGAGTGATGGGATGGGAGATCTCAGCCTGCAGAAAAGGAGGCTCAGGGAAGACTTTATTTCCTTCTACAACTCCTTGAAATGAGGTCACAGCCGGGTGGGGGTTGGTCTGTTCTCCCAGGGAACAAGTGGCAGGATGAGAGGAAAGGGCCTCAAGTGTCACCAGGGGAGGTTTAAATTGGATATCAGGGAAAATTTCTTCATGGAAAAGGCAGTCAAGCATTGGCACAGGCTGTCCAGGGAAGTGGTGGAGTCACCACACCTGCAAGTGTTTAAAAACTGCATGGATGTGGCACCTGGGGACGTGGTTTAGTGGTGAACGTGGCAGTGCTGGGTTACTGGTTGGACTTGATGATTTTGGAGGGCTTTTCCAACCTCAGTGTTTCTATGATTTGTTGAGGGAAAAGGCATCAACAACCATTTCTAGCAGGGGATTCCTGGTCCAATTCTCTGGCCTGAGGTCCTGGGCAGCATTCAGGTTAACTTAGAAGTTTTCAGGTTTCTCTTTGACTCCTTGTCTGGGGACAGAAATGCCCATGAGGGCCACAGCAGTGCCCTTGTGGGAGCCAGACCTCTGTGACAGGAGGCGATGCTGCACTGGCAGAAATCCCAGCAGCGTATTTGGTGTCATGACCATGTCTGGTGAACATCTTGTCAACAACTGTTTCCCTCTTTCCCTAGGTGCTCTACAAGCTCTTCCGCTCTTTCTGTGAGATGCCGACCATCAAAAGCGTGGATGTTTTTGCTGGAGTTGGAAAATTCTTCGTGGTTGGGCTGGGAGGAGTTTTAGTGGGGCTGAGTTTTGGGTTCACCGCCGCCTTCACCACGCGCTTCACCAAGGACATCCGGGTCATCGAGCCCCTCTTCGTGTTCCTGTACAGCTACCTGTCCTACCTCACTGCGGAGATGTTCCACCTCTCCGGCATCGTGGCGTAAGTGTGGCCCACCAGCTCCTCTCTCCAGTAAAACTTCCTGCCTATATCCGCTGAAACAAATCCAAAATGTTTTACAAGTTTGGAAATCTGTGTATGACGAGAAGTAGGGCTCTCTCCAAGTGTAACTCTGTTTCCTAAATTGCACACTGATGGCTGCTGATGGATTTATGTAGGTTTTTGAGGAATGTTTGTTTGAGCTCCATGGTTTTTATTTGGAAAGGCCGGATGTTCCAACAGTGAGATGTCTGGTAGGTTTGGCAGAGCCAGAAGAAGTTTCTTGGCTTATTTTGTTATTTTCCGTGTGGCCCAGTCAAAACCAACACGGGAAGATTTATAAGGAGGATTTAGTCAGCTCCTTGGAATGGTTTGGTCTTGGTTTGCAGCAAGTCTGTTCTCACATCCCCTTCCCCATCTGTGTGTCCTGCCTGGCAGCCCTTGGCGTGACAGAGCAGAGAGTGATGGGATGGGAACTGAAGCCTGAAATATTCCTGCTTTTTGGGAGCAGAGAATTCTAATGGAAACCTTTGCTTTGGAGATTCTGACTGGGCTCCAGAAGCTCAGACACAGCTCATGGGCTCAGGTGCCACCCAATGTCTCTGTCTCCAGTAACACTGGAAATCTGCTGGCCAGTTTCAGCCAAAGCTGTCAGAGATCATTCAGTTCATTTATTTTTCTTTTAACTGGGTAGATCTTTCAATAGAACAAATAGTTTTGGGCCAGATCCTTCAGTTTTAAGAGACTAATTTAGCTTTGCATTTACCTTGTTGGGCTTCTCACTGGCAGAGCAGGTGCTGAGACAAAAATAGCCAGAATGACCCCAATGTTCACCAAAATCCCACCTTGGAAAGCAGAGAGAGAGGAAAACCAGAGCAATCCAGCCCTCCTGGATTCTGTGGGCTGGTATCTGTTGAGTGTGGTTCTCCTACCCAAACTGAGTCAGCTGATGCTGAGGATCACAACCACTTAACATTCCCCCAAGGACTCCAGAGTGCACCTACCCTGCATCAGTGGCTGCAGTGTAAACAACTGTGCAGTTGATGAGAATGGAGATAAAAAGAAAATAAAATGAAGTGGGCTCCCAGCTCTGCACAGGAGTATCCGGGAGATCTATTTTAAAACTAATGATGTTGCTTTGGATATAAACCATTCCTGCGTCTTGCAGATTTTGTTTCCTCAGCTGGTTAATAGGAGCAATATTTGAGTGTTACCGAAAACAATTCCAGCTCTGGGAATAGGTAGGAAAAGCCTATTTATAGGAGTGCAAGACAGAACAGTGAAATAAATATGCTGCATAATCATCGTGGAGCAGAAAACATTCAATCCTAATGGTGTCTCCTTCTATCAATCACAATCTGCTGTACCCATTATGGAACCCATTTGCTGTTCTTTTGAATAATGCATTTTTTTCTAAAGCAAAACAATGGCAAAGGCAGCTGATTCCTGCACTGTGCCCTTCTAATTGCCAAATTATAAGTGCTTCTCTTATAGATCTGCAGTTCAAACAATTCATTCTGTTGTGGCCAGGGAATACTGTATTATAAGAAGCAGCTTTTGGCAGTTTGTTTCTTTGAAAAATAATTTGATTGCCAAAAAAATCAATTCTACATAGTCCAAAAAAATATAAAAAATCTGAATACAGCTCAGTCTGTGAAACTGTTCTGCAAATGGATTTTAGTTGGATTTTTTTTCCTTTCTTTTTCTCTTTTTTTTTTTTTTTTTTTTCTGCCCCTTGCCTTGGTGGCAATGTCCATCTTTAGCCAGGATATGACAAGTTTATTCCCTTTCTGTGACCCTGCTGTGATCCCATGTCCATTCTCCAATAAGCATTCCCAAAGCACATCTCTGGAAGTTACTTGCCCATAAATACTTGGATTCCTTAGTTTTTAACTGGAACTGTATTCCCCACTATTTATTGAGGCAGACACAAAAACTGAAGAATTTAGTATTCTTCTTAGCCTGTGGTTCAATCCCTGCTGTGCTTTCTGGCAAAGCAGGTCAGACCTAAAAAGGATAAATCAAACCAGACCTGTTTTAGAATATTTTTATATATTGGTAGATTTTCTTAGGAGATGAAAGACATGAACTCAAACTTTTGGTGAAAAAGGGACTTGAATCTTGGTCTCCTGCTGCTGGATAACAGAGGATCCCATTCCTCAGTAAAAGCCTTGCAGCTTTCCCAATTCTGACCTTTCCTATCCTCTGCTTTTGCCACAAATCCTCTCCCGAAAGCCCAGTTTGAAATTCAGATAGACCCAAATGTTTGTGTCTTCAAAAGAATGTGAAGAGTTTGTGAAATTCTGGGGTTAAATGGGGTGTTTTCAGTGCAAAGCAGTAATTGCCTGGCAGTTCTCTGAGCAGCTCTTTGCTGATAGTTCTGTGTGAGCCACCACCTCTCTCAACACCTTCGTTTGGGTCACTTACCTGTCCTGGTCACAGCAGGTGTGACCAGATCACAACCAGAGCCAGTGACAAGCCAAGGATCTGCTTCTCTGTTGGCTTTTCTGTGATCCAACATCGTGATGTTCCCTGTGGAAGCCATTTTCAAAGCAATAAAAATATGGATGGCCTTACCAAACAGCAGTGGAAGTCAGACCTTAGAAATTTAAAGCCCTTTTTCTATTGCTGCTGCAATATTTAGAACAAAATGTTTTGGTCCAGATTAAAATATAAAAAATGGAGCTTCAGCACTTCGAGCGCTCAATTATTTTGACCTTCTAGGATTGCTGGCCTGAAAATGTATTGATTTGAAAAGCTGATGAATTAGACTAACCTCATGTTCCCTGGAACTTGAAGAACTAATTATCCATGAAAAATTGCCAGGCAATTGCAAGGTCAGAGTTTGGCAAAGTTAAAGAACTAGAAACAGTGTGTTGGGATGGGAAGAGTTGGGTGTTAGTTGGAGGTGTTGCTCTGTGCTCTGATGAAATGCAACAGATGATGAGTTGTTCATCTGTCAAAAACCAGATTTGGGCAATTTGGGCAAGCTATAAAGTGTTTTTCGTCCTGGTGGTCCTGATACTCTTGGCGTGAGGTAGGAAGCGAATCACCCCTCAGTGAAATGCCTGCAAACATCCAAGATTTGATGAAACCCACTTTTTTCATAACCGATGTATTGATTTTCCGTGTTAAAGTAGAAAAACATGTTGTTTCTTTTCCACTGTTTATTTTTCGCTTCCTCAGCATCATTTCCTGTGCCATGGGCATGAAGCGTTACGTGGAGGCCAACATCTCCCTCAAGTCCCACACCACAGTCAAGTACTTCATGAAGATGTGGAGCAGCGTGAGCGACACCCTCATCTTCATCTTCCTCGGAGTTTCCACCATCGGAGAAAACCACGAGTGGAACTGGCCCTACATCTGCTTCACAGTCATTTTCTGTCTCATTTGGAGAGCACTTGGTAGGGGAAATTGTAGATATTGATTTTTTTCATGTATATCATTGTTTATGGGAGTGAGGAATGTGATTCCATTAGAAGAGAGGATGGTCTGACCCTCCATCATCTTTTCCTGCTCGCTCTGCATGTGTGATTATTCCAGATGGGAATGCTAGGACTGATCTGGGACATCCCAGCTAATGCTTCCTGATTCCTCCATCTTCCTCAATTCCAAATCTTGCATTTTGCTGCAGTTCCCTGCTCTGTGCACTCACTGGTGGTAAACAGAAGCTCTCATGAGATCAATTTTATCAATGCCTCTGTCTGTTTGACCTCTTTTCCATTGCCATGATCTCTTCCATTGCCACGATCTCCTCTTCCATTTCAGTGTCTCTTAGTCCCTTGGTATTCTCCCAAGAAGAGGGAATTTGTAGGTACACACCTTGGGATCAGAGATCCATGAATATCCTCTGACCCCATATTCTGAATTGTGGCAGTTTAAGGGATTTAGTTCATAACAAGCTCGTGTACTGTAGCATCCTTCACTGGGAAACTGGAGGAACATTCCAGTAGCTGTCCTGGGTTTGGGACCTCAGCTGTGAGGATACTTCTGCTCCTGCTCAAGAATCCTACTCAGGTCAGGGCTGAGAGTGGCAGAATTGGGGAACTGCTGAGGTTGGCAGGAGCCTGTGGAGATCATCTGGTCCAACCCCGTGCCCAAGCAGGGTCAGGCAGGCAGGACTGTGCCCAGATGGCTTTTGATTATCTCCAGGGATGGAGACTCTACAGCATCCCTGGAAAACCTGTCGGGGTGTTTGACCAACCTCACAGCAATAAAGTGACCAAAAGTCGGTGATAATCAGTAGCAAGGCATGAAAATTCTCTCTTGATAACTGATCTCTGCAGTTTCTTTAGCCACAATTATGATGAAAACTCAAGCCCTGATTCCAGAATTCCCTGGAATCCCATTTTCATGCATTGTAAGTGACCAGAAAAAATAGATGTGCTGTGTTTCCGTTCTCCTCAGTTGCATCTTGTGCTGATTCCCTGTTGGGAGAGGCTGGACCTCCATTCCTCCCTCAGTGTTTGGCACCTAATGAGCGCAGAGTGCCTCAGTGTAGGGTATTTTTATATATTAACAATATTTGTGAATATAACAGCGCACATTTTTGGCAAAGAATTCGAGAGCTAAAAAACATTCAACAGGATTTATGTTTACAAACCAGTGAGTCAAGCAGTGAACTCGAATTTGACAGACACTTCAAGAAATTGTTTAAATAGGTTAGGCCATGATTAGCAAGGCAGAGCAGAATGGGGTTTATTAGCTGTTAGGACATGCCAAAGTTTGTTTTAATAACTGTGCACCATACTTGGAAATGTGCTCATTAGGCAGTTTTTTGTATGTTCAAGTGTTTTATTACCATTAAGTGGTTTCTCTTAAATTATTTGCTCAGATAAAAGGAGTTCTGAGTGAGTTTGGCTTTTTTTTAGTTCAAAAATTCTTCATTGCAAGATACAAGAACATAACAATGCTACAAAAGCACCCCAAAAATCCTCCCTAAGCACAGCCTTTCTGAGAGCAGCTCAAATTATGCAGCACATTATTAGGGGAGGGCTCAGGCTGCAGCTAGCAGAGAAAACCCTTTTCCAGTCAAAATCTCCCTGGAATTAAATAAGAACGCACAAACCAGGGCTGGAAATCGTCTGAGTGGCCCTGAACAGGGTGTTCCTGTCCTGCAGCACCTTCAAAGGGAGCTGGCAGGGGGAGAACTGGGAAGGGGCTGCACCAAGCCAGGCTGGGAAACTCCTGCCTTGGAGACGATGGTTGAGTTTAGACTTTGGCCTGCTCAGAGCCATCCAGCAGCTCTGGATTAATTAATAATTAGATAGTAGGGAAAATTACTTCATGGAAAGGGTTGTCAAGCATTGGAACAGGCTGCCCGGGGCAGTGGGGAGACACCAGCCCTGGAAATGTTCAAAAAACGTGTGGATGTGGCACTTGGGGACACAGGTTGGTGGTGGCCTTGGCAGTGCTGGAGGAATGGTTGGACTTGATGATCTCAGAGGGGTTTTCCAATCTTCACGATTCTGGGATTCTAGGATTCTGGAGGTGCTTGAGGCACTATCTGGAAATGGGAGGTGCCCCTACATTTCCTTGCGGGAATTGGGGATTTTTGGGTGGGCAGTGGTGTGTAAACTGTACCCCAGTCCTTCACAGAACACTCTCAGTGCTTTAAGTATTTGAGAAATGATTCTGCTGAAATCTGGGGAATTCCTTTGGTATGAGGAAGATCATCTGAAAAGGAAAATAGAGCCCTTGCATGGCAGCATTGGGGCTCTGTTGATATCCAAGCCCTGGGGAGGCTTCCTCCTGCTCTTTCCCAAGGTATCTCCGGGAGAAAATACATTCTGCTCAGAATGATTAATTATATGTCATCTCTTGGAGCAAACTGGCCTTGAATTAGTTTAGGGAATGCTAATAATAATTTATGAGGAAGGATTAAATTAAGACAAAGGCCAGGATATCAGCTCAAGTAAATTTTGTTCCTTTAAATCATCGGCGCTGCCTGAGCTGTAGAATACGGGTGGATGTGATCCGAGGGAGGCTTTGTTTTATTTATTTTTTAAGTTATGAAGAACCTTGACACCCAAGTGCTTCCCATCTGCTGGTCTGGGCACCAGTTCTGCAGAGCTCCAGAGATGGGGAAGGTGTCACAAGGTTCAGTGAATTGAGTTCCCTATTCCCAAACATCCCCAGATTTTTGTTTTCTTCAAACTCCTCCAATGTACAGTCAAAGTTCAGATATTTTTAGCTGGAGGTGTGTGGGAAGATGTTTGATATGTACATAATAAATGCACTGTTTTTATTTCTTTTACAAACACCCTCTAAAAAAGCAACAGAGCTGTGGCTCCAAATAATTCCTAACAAAAGTCAGTGACTGGCACTGCCATCAGTTCTCACAATGGCCGTTAATCTTTGGGAAATAAGATGTTTATCACATCCATTGGTATTAAAATCACGGCCCACTGATTTAAGGCCTGACTTTTTGTACCTTTCTGCATCTGTTTGTGCATTTGCAAATGGCTGTAAATCACAGCAATTGCTGTGTCACCTCACTTGGCCTTCAATTTGTACAGTATAAATCTGAGGGAAAGAAATAACATTAACATGGGTGGAATATGGCTACTTATCCAAGCTATTGCTTGGAAACTTTGGGAAATAGGAGGGTAATTTGTGGCTAAGTTGTTGCTGATGATTTGCCTCAAAAGCATTTGTAAGCCCAGCAATTCTGTCATTTGTTGTCACCAATTAGAATAAATCAATTAATATTTCAGGACTGTGGGCAGTCAATATTTGTAATCCCCCAAATCAGAAATATGTTGGGGATTAAGTTTTATGTGAACAAAGAAAATTGCAACCTGTTGGATCAGGCTGGAAGAAAAGTTCTCCAGTGGTGTATTGGGAATATACCCCCTTGTGCCCCGGCCAGTTCCTCGTGGTTGGTGTTTACCAATTCCATGATGTTTCACTGGAAAATGCAAGATTATGAGTTTTCTCTAATTGTTCTATTTGATTGATGTGCCTCAATCTTCTTTCCTGCTTTTCAGGGGTTCTTGTGCTGACTTTCTTTGTGAACAGATTTCACGTGAACACCATCACCAGTAAGGACCAGTTCATCATCGCCTACGGGGGGCTCCGAGGGGCCATTTGCTTCTCTTTGGTTTTCCTGCTGCCTGACTTCCACAGGAAAAAGCTCTTCATTGCAGCAACAACTGTTGTCATCCTCTTCACCGTGTTCATACAGGTAAAACCAGTATTGGGCACAAATTCGGGATTCGGTCCCCTCCAGGAGTCTGATGGAGAAGGTTCCTCTCCCTCACACTGGGGCTGTAAGTTCTGGTGCTCCAGTACTGAGTTTTAAGGAATTGTGGTGCTCCAGGGCTCGGAAGGAGCAGCAGCTCTCAGCATTGCTGTGACATCTAGTGGTAAAACCACTCCTGCAGCTTTCTGTGGGATGAGGGTCTTGGATGTCTCCCTGCTCTTCTCTGACCAGCAGCAAGTCTCGAAGGGCTTCCCTAAAATACAGCTTTTAGTTCATCTGGCAAACACAGCCACATTTGAAGGAGGATGTGGTGGGAAAAATGGGCTTGTCTGGTGCTGAAGTGAGCAAGGCCGATGCCCACCTGGTGTTTACCCCAAAAAGTAGAGTGGGTCTCCACAGGACTGAAGGGAGTGCGATGTGCAGGTTTGGGAAAGATCTCGTGTAGAAAAACTCCCTGGGAGCTCCTGGTCAAGGACATGAGGTCCATGTGGAGCTGCTGACCAGGAGCCACCCTCCTCCTGCCCTCAGAGGGAGGGAGCAGAGGAGTTTCTGGGCCTGTGGGAGATGGTGGCTCGTGATGGCAGCTGCCAAGTGGCCCTGAGGCTGAGCATCACCCCCAGAGCGAATTCCTTCTGCTTTTCCTGACTGAACTCCTCAGGTGGGTGTCGAGCACTTGGACAATGTGGAGGGCTGGGGTTGATTTTGCTTCCCTACATCCACCTAAATCGTCATCGTGAGCTGGAAAAGTGGTGGAGGAGGGATCAGAGCGTGTTGTGCCGATGGGATGGGAGCTGGGAGCCGCAGGGCAGTGGGACTGGGCACAGCCTCAGCCTGAAAGGAGAGAGCAGGGGCCAGGGTGGGGGGCGATGTGCTTAGGTGGAGCTTGACGAGTTTTAAGATGCAAATGTGGGCGAGAAATTGAAAAGCCCCGGTCCCCAGGCACGTCCGCTCACGCAGAGCCGCTCTTGAGCCGCACACAAAGGTTGTTCTAAGGCGGCAGCTCCAGGCTTCGGGAAATCCTTCACGGGGCTGGGAAAAGGGCTTTTGTGTAACCTCAAAGCTCAGCTGGTGATGTCATCCCCGTGCAAAAGGGTGAGAGTTAAACAGGATCCCCGTGTCGCCGGGGAGAGCCCCTGACCCTCAGCCATTCACAGGAAGGCCGTGTCTGCAAAGAGGGGCTGTGCTGGGGCTCCAGGGACCTGCAGTGATGGGGCCACCACGAGAACAGGGGGAGGGAAAAACCAGGAAACCTGCTTAAAACCTGAGGCAGAAAGATATTGCTGCAGCTCAGCACAGAAAAGGTGGGTAAAGGTAACAGAAGCAGGGATTAAGGTGAACCTGCAAAAACCTGGGTCTGCAAATCAAGTTTGTGGTGCTGCTGCCAGGCACATCAAGGGATGCGTTATTGGGGAGGGAATATTTTTACCTATCCCAGCGTCTTTCCTGGTCACTGTGTGTGGAAAGGGCAAGAGAAATACTGGCTGTGAAACAACTTCTTTGCATAGTGGACATTTTTGTTGTTGTTTTGTGCAAAAGGTTTTCTTTATATTCACAGTGATCTCAATACAGGCTTGATGGGGAGTGTCTGTGTTAAAATAGGACTGAAACCAAGGCAGAGATCCTTTGGGCTGTTTTAGGCTGGTTTGGGCCAGCAAAGCATCTTGTCAGAGCTCAAAGCCACTTCATCCTATGATTCCCTTGGAAATCCTGCTCCTGCTGGCTGGAAACCCTTGTGCCCCAGAGGAATGACCACCCTGTGAGCAGCTGGGCTTGGCCACCCGTGGCTCTATCAGTGCATTCCAAAAGCCAGGAAACTCTTCTCCCTTGGCCTTCCTAACCCAGTAGCACAAGGCTCTTCCCACCACAAGCCTGGTTAATCATTCTGAGGAGGTTGACTGAGCAATTCTCAAGTCCTCAGTGCTTCCAGGCAGGCTGGATATGTGCCATGTAGACCAGGAAGTCCTCCAGGGAGCTCTCTGGGTTTGTCTGGAACGCCACAAACCCCCTCGCTGTTCTGCCTCTCGGTGTGGTTTTAAAATCAAATACTGCTGGAAGTTCACTCTCCCGACTTACTGGCCCCTGACCTCTGCCATGAAATTCTGAGCAAATATAATAATTGTGAAGGGGGGAGGTTGTTTGATGCCTGCGCTGTCCCATTGGGTTGCTGGAGGTGGAAAACGTTGTGTGAGCCGTGACGGAGCCGTCAGACGCTCCCTGGGATGAGTTATCCCTGGTGGGTGGAGGAGCGTCACGGGGGACCTGCAGGTGTGCTGTGAAATGATGTGCAGCCTGGAATGACACATGGGATTCCCATAGCAGTCCCAAACGGTGCTTTAAAATGGAAACAAGTGTGGCTGATTATCCAGGAAGGCAAGAGGCCAAATTGCACAGTCTCTACTTAATTTTTGTAATATCTGTTATTTCGGAATTTGTGAGTTCTGTGTTATTGACTCTGAATAGCGACGCATTTTTTATTGCTATTAGCTATTAAAATGACACATTAATTGTTTCTGCAATTAAAAATGTGTTCAACTCTCCTCTGTGCCAGCGTTTGTGACATTCAGAAGTCATAAACATCAACTACTCCATCATTTTTGCTGTAAACATGTCCTAGAAAAGTCATTTCATACAGAAGCCAGAGTAAGAAACACACCACAACAGCATTTTAGTTCTCTCATGAGGCTTAAAGGATATTAAAACTTTTCCCTTGACCCTTCCCACCAGGTGGATGCTTTGATTAGGAAACTTAGCCACAAGCTGGCCATCAAAGATCGCTGGAGTAATGGTGTGTGACACACAGTGCTCAAGGAGTGAGCAGACAATTGCTGGCAGAGGCTCCGTGCTGAGAAATCTTAAGGATTATCCTCATTTCAGGCATTTGAACTTGGATCGTTTCAAGCCCCTTTCCATCTGGGAGGCCACAAGCAACAGCAAACCACAGGCTTGACCTTGGAATTATTGGTTGGCTTTTTGTGGTCTCGGAGAGGCCGGAGGAGGCGAGCGGAGGTTTCCCCTCGGTGCCTCGCCCCCTCCTGAAGCCTCTCCGTGAGCTCCCGTTGACAGGTTCCTACCAGGAGCAAACAAAGTGTTTGGGGTTCCACCTGGGAGAACAATTTCTAGTAGTGTCGAAGCTTTGGAGGTTTTATCCTGCCAGGAAAGCAGGGCAGGTGAGAGAGGCCGCTCGAACACCACAGCAAGGTTGCTGTGGCTCAGCCCCACGCTGGTGGCTTCTGTTCCAGTGTAGGGAAATGGGATGTGAGGAAAGGCTGACTTTTGTGTCGTGGTTCCTTTGCAGGGAATGACCATCCGTCCCCTTGTTGACCTGTTGGCTGTCAAGAGGAAAAGGGAGAGTGCTCCCACCGTGGGAGAGCAGATCCACATTCGGGTAAGTGGATCATCTGTCAACACATGGCCAGAGCTTTCTGATCTCTTCTGGAATGTGTGTGTCTCCAGGGACCCTGCAGATCTGTAATTTTACCCAAATCCTCTGCAGGTCAGCCCCTTTCCATGTTGGAAGTCCTATTCAGGTTCCTAACCATGGGTTATTTTTGCATTGGAAGACTCAATCAGGCTGCTGTAGCATCAGGTGGTGCACAAACATGAGAGAAAAAGATGATTTATTGCCCAAAACTTTAAGCTCTGACCTAACTCAAATTTTTCTGGTCTCTGGAATGAGAGAAAGAAAATGAGGCTTAGTTGCTTTCAGGATTAGGAATTCCATGTGTTCTCCTGTCCTATCACCACCATTGGTTTGGATATTTTTGCAAAAAAAATGAGCAGAGGGTGGATAAGATTGGTGCTATATTGGAGGGAACCTCTGAAGTGCTTCATCCCTGGAATTATTCAAGGCCAGGTTGGATGGGGCTTGGAGCAACCGGGGATAGTGGAAGGGGCCTGGAATGAGCAGGGGCTGGAATAAGATGAGATGTAAGGTCCTTTCCAACCCAAACCATTCTGTGATTCTACATCCATGACCCAAAGGTGGGATTTCATTCCCTTTGTTCTCACCATCCAAACATTGGTATTTGTAGTCATGGAGGACTTCAGGGAGAGGCTCAGCTCCATGAGATCAGCTGCTCTCCCACTCAGCTGAGCCTTTGCATTTGCATCCAATGGGAAATTAATCTATTTCTGAATCTAACTGTTCAATCCCAGCCACATTTCTGTTGGTATGGCTCCTTCAGGAATATTACTGTCCTTGTCTTCTTTAGCAATAAAGCCACTGGGGCTGAGGACATTTGTAAAACCTGTTTGGCATCCTCACAATGGGGTTGGACTGCAGGGCTTTGTCTGAGGTTAACACAACAGCTCAAGAGGCGGAAGAGCCTTTTCCCTGTTGTGAACAGAGAAGACTTCATTCTTTTGTTAGGGTGTGAATGGTAAATCATCTCAGAAATGTGTTTATTAGGAGGTGTGAGCTGAAAATGGCCGTGCACCAATCAAGTTGAGAAGGTAACAATGCAGATAGTTGGAAATCAGGGATGCAGAAGCCAGGAGCAGCTTTCTTCCTCAAATTTATTTTGCCATCTGGATACTTGGGATTTTCTTGCTCACGGGGGTGATGATCAGAGTGTGTGAGTGTAATTTCATAAAATCAGAGTAGTTTGAGTTGGAAGGGACCTTAAACCTCATCTCATTCCACCCCCTGCCGTGGGCAGGGACACCTTCCCCTATCCCAAGTTGCTCCAAGCCCCGTCCAGCCTGGCCTTGGACACTCCTAGGGGTGGGACACTTCAGTACTTCCCTCTGATGCTGTGTTTGTGGAACTCACAGCTGCCAACAGCTGTGTGAGGGCACTCAACCCACACTAGGCTGCAGGGCTGAGCCAGCTGCTCTGAAACTTTCCTGTCTCTGACCCCCCTAAAGAGATAGTTTTAAAAGAATTTAGAGCTGTAGGAAGTTCCAGGGTCATCGGTTCCTGAGCGTGGAGGGGCAGCAGAGCAGAGCCCTCTCCCAGTTTAGAGATGCCATTAGGAGGGAAAGCAGTTTGGGAAATTACAGAGATTTAACTTTTAGGTGGAAAACCCAACTGGTCTGGGATTTTTTAATATAATTTTAAACAATGGTAATATATTTCTATAAAATATGATATGCTGACTTCATTCAGTAGGGTTTGTTTGGGGGAAGGCAGTATGTATTATTCAAGTCAAAGCATCATTTGTGAGTTACCTACATTTACATCCTGAAGATACTGATTTCCTGAGACAAATTTCCTCAGAAGGCCCAAAATGAGCCTTTCCTGCTTGTCAAGGCCCAGAGGGCAGGGCATGGGAGCCAGCAGCCACCCTTTCCATATCACAGAGAGCAGGTTCATGGCCCTCAGCATTTACTCTCTGCTTGCCCACACCTGAAAGCAAATTGCTCATTGTACTCCAGCACCGATGGATGAGTGGATGGTGAATTATCCCAGTGCCCCCTCTCCTTGTTTCCTGGCTCCCTATCCCAAGCTGGAAGCATCCCCTGTTGTGTGTGTGGCTTTTGCTGTTTGCTGGCTGGGTTCATCACGTATGCAACCGGCGTAGAGTGAAATCCTCTCTCCTCTTTAGTTCTTGGATCATTTGCTGGCTGGCATTGAAGATATATCTGGACACTGGGGACAGTATTACTGGAAAGACAAGTAAGGATTTGCCAAAATACAACTGTGTACATATGTAGGAATAAAAAGGAGGTTGGTTTCTATTCCCAAAGTTTCCGCCGTGGGCAGCTGGGCCTTGTTCATCCTCATGGCACAAGGGAGGTGACAGAGGAGCAGCTTTTCCTTGTCCAAGTGGACACCAGATTTTCAGGGCACTTCCCTGCTTGCAGACACCCCTTGTGCATCACCCTAAGAAGATCCTTTCTCCTCTCCTGTTGTGTTTGTCCCTTCTTGCCCAAAGAAATCTGCTGGAAGTGCCATGGCCATGACACACAGCCTGCCCCAGGCTGTGCACAATTACCATTAAAGAGCTGAGTCTGCAGCACTGCTTGTGGATTGAAATTACAGAGGATCTCTACAGATTTCTGTAGCAAAGTGTTCAATTTTCATTAAACTCTGGGAGTTTGTACATTTTAAAATTTTAAGAAACGCAGCTAGATTTTTTTTAAAAAAATCACAAATACCATAAAAATATACTAAAAACAGTCTACCAGGTTTAATTCCTTGCTGGGCTAGGCATAGATGCAGCTGGGTAGAGATTTTTTAGGAATGTCCATGCTTGGAAGTGCCACTAGAGGGTATGGGAGTCACTGCTGCTGAGGAGCATCCTGGCTCCTTGTGAGCAGATCTTAGAGAGATTGATGATCTCAGAGGTCTTTTCCAACCTAAATTATTCAACGATTTGAGCAGAAAGGAAAACAAAATGGCTCAAGTAGGAATCTGGAAGTGTTTAAATTTGGAGCTACTGCATGTGCTTGTAGCACTTCTAGAAGAGTTCATGATATATCTGAACTTTTGGGGAGTTTTTATTGTATTTAGAGAAGTTTTAATATTTTGACTCATGTACTGCAGTGCAGGAATAATTAGGGACTGACCTCTTGGACCATCGATTTCTGAGGAGGAGTTAATGGGATATAATGGAATTTAATGGAATACGGGCCAGTCGTGGGCTCTGACCCTGCTGCCTTGCTCAGGTCTGTTGGTGCTGGGGAGTCAGGGGGGAGACTAAACCCACCTCGCTTTGTTCTCCAACAGACTGGAATATTTCAACAGCAAATACCTGCAGAAGATCCTGCTCAGGGAGTACGACCAGCCCAAGTCCAGCATCGTGCTGCTCTACGAGAAGCTGGAGCGCAAACACGCCATCGAGCTGGCCCAGGCCGGGCAGCTGGGCCACGGCCCAGCCCACCCCTCCTTCCTGTGAGCAAACACCGGTTAAAACTCAGCAGCTGAGGGCTAAAAATGATGGGATGGATGAGCATCACTCGGCACTGGTGGTGGTACATGGAGGGTCACGTGTTTCCCCATGAGTTACAGGGAAATGGTGCTCTGAAGAAGAGGCTCCTGCCCAGTTTTGGATGGGTTTGCACTGTTAAATTTTCTGAATGGCCACTTCAGACCTCGCAGATGGTTCTGCTCTGCTACAGCTCCCCATGGCTCTTCTATCCACCAGGGAGCACATGGACAGCCCAGCTCTGCTGCAAATGCCAAATTCCCGTCTTGCCGTGAGCTCCATCTGCAAGGATGAGCTCTTGGCCCTGTTGGCTGTGGAGGGGTCCCAAAGGGGCGCTGAGATTTGGGGATGCACTTCTTGCTCATCTTCCAAAATAAGGTGTTCTGCTTTCCTTGGCAGCAGCAGCGACAGGACTGTCACAACAGACCAAAAATTGGAGGATGCTCCAAATCCCGATGTCCTGGACAACATGCAGGAAATATTGGCGAGGAACCTGTACCGGATCAGGAGGACGGTATAACTTTTCCCTCAGTCCATATTTTAAGTGTCCAATAACGCGAATTTCCTCGGTTATCTGAACAGCCCGAGCAGATGTTATGAATATTCCCATAATTACCCAGGATGTCTCTTTGTGAGCAGAGAATAGTTGGCTGTGTGGAGCCAGATCCAGTTTCCAAGTCAGTGGCACATTTCTGTTTGCTGCCTGACAGCTTTTGAAAGGTTCACCCAGTCAGCCTATAATTTCATGGAATATTTTCGGCATTGGTACCCGGCAGCAAAAAGGAGAAAGGAGCAGCACATGGAACTTCAGGCACTGGGTTAGCAGATCCAGCAGCAGCTCCTGGGGCAGAGCAGGGACGGGGTTATCCTCATGGTACATTTTTTTCCATGGAAGAGATCTGTGAGTGGGAATTAATTGGCAGAGGTTTTAAATCTGCCCAGCGGTTTTGCCATGGAACTGGTACAAGTGGTTAAAGGGCACAAACCCCACTTGCTGTTTACAGAATCATGGATCGTGTCTGGGGTTTCACACAGCACCTGGGGCTGTGCACTGGAATTGCTGTTCATAGGGAGGCTTAGCCTTAGAATCCACCTAAGTATTTGTTTTATGGATTACACAGAAATACAGAGTCCTTAGGGGTGGGGCTGGTGTGGGCAGCTCAGCAGAGGGATCAGCGTTCCCCTCCTGCCCCTTTGCTGAGCTGAGAGAAGCAATGGGATCAGGCTGGGAAGAAACCTGTGGACATGGTGAAGGGTTGAAGATGGAGGCACAGCTCCTGTTTGCACTTAGTCCTGCGTTAATCCAGCCTAACCCCTTGTAGAGACAGAGTTATCCCAGCTCTCACTGGTGTCAGTGGGAGATTTCAGCTTGGCTGGGTGGTGGCTTTTGAAGGAGGATTTATGGTTCCCATTGTTTGCACGATTTATGTGGGAAGGTGGGGCTGGTACAAAGCATTGGGAGCTGAAGCTGTGAAGGCGCCTCGAGCAGAGTCGTTGCACTCCTTCTGTCACCTGCACTATCAGGTGGAACTCAGTCTTGCCACTCAGTGATTTCTTGGATGATTTCACACAAAAAAGCAGAGTTTGGAGTCCCATCTCCCTTCTGTGGCTCTTTCCAGCCCCACCTCTCCTAACTCAGTGTATCCCCGTGAGTGGGTGACATGGCTGCAGGGGGGAGGGATGCTGGAGGCTGCCCTGAAGGGAGGGCAGGGATGGTGCCGTGTCCAACAGGCTCTGTGGTGTCCCTGCAGGGCCCTGCGTACAACAGGCACACCCTGCCCGGGGACAGCGAGCCCACGGAGCAGGCCAAGGAGATCCTGATCCTGCGGCACAAGAGCCTGCTGGTGGAAGTGAGCGGGAGTGACACCTGCAGCTCCAGGAAGGAGGTAAGAGGGAGCACAGGTAAGCAGGGCCACGCACAGGCTGCTTTCCCTACAGCCTGGTTATTGCTGGTGGTGTTTCCTTCAAAAGACTAATCTTGTTGCTTTAAATTAAAATTAAAAAAAGGGGTTTCGATGCCAAATCGCATTCCAGTGAATAGGAAATACCAAGGGAAAAAACTCCCCAACCCAGCTCCTGGCAAACCAAGCAGCCATGCTGAGCACAGCCCCACTCAGTGCTTTGTGAACACAGACTTCCACCCATGCTGGGAAAGTTCTTTACTGAGCAAATGTTACTGATTTGGCTGTAGATCCTGAGGTCTGGTTTTCCCGTGTTTTCTTTTCTGGGAGATTTCATCAATGACAGGAATTTTTCTCCCTCATTGTCAGTGGTCCAGAGGGACTGTCAATATTTGAAACTGCTCAGTGGTTTTTTTCCCCCCCATCTCCTTTTGTAAAGGACAGGAGCATTTTTGTGATCTTTCTTATTCATTCTGGAGGTGAGTTTTTTTTGTTTTTAAACACATCTACAGTTCTGGGCAGGCTTGAAAGAAGTAAAATAAAGGGAAGTTTTGCTTACCAGATTCCTGGGAGAATGAGAAAGTTTTCCAGTTTACTACATGGCATAGCTCTGTGTTGGTTCATGTTCTGAATCAGAGGAGAAACAGGCTTCATACAATGTCTGTGCCTGGTGAAGACTTTTGCTCTTTGGAAATCGGTGAGAGAAGCTGGGCCAACATTTACCTATGGAAAAAAAATATTTCCAGGAATGATGCACAAGGAGCAGGCTTGGTCTTTTCAATTCCTCCCATCCTCTGTAACACTTTAGAGGAAAAACATTTAACCCTTGTCATATTTTGATCCCAAATCTCCAGGTCAGCAGCAGTGCAGAATCACAGAATATCCTGAGTTGGAAGAGATCCATGAGGATCATCAAGCCAACTCCTGGCCTTGCACAGGATAACCCCAAGAATCCCACCCTGTGCCTGAGAGCATTGTCCAAACACTCTCTGAGCTCTGGCAGGGTTGGTGCTTGCAGTAATTGCTGAGCCATCCCTAAATTTCACCCACTTCTCCCCGTTTTAGGTTTTGATGGCTTGAGCTGGAGCTCTGTCCAAGTGTGAGCTGTGGTCTCTAATCTGGGCAGCCGAGCTCCATCACTGAGGAGAACAAAATGACCTTTTAGAAAGAAATAAATCACCCCTCCCTATTTAGACAGTAATTTTCCATGACAGCACAAGAACTCGGGAGTGCCGTGGACTTTTTTCCCACTCCAATTTCCTTGTGGGAGTGCCGGTCATGGAGAAGCCCACCGAGAACAGCGGCTCTGCACCAAACACTGCTGCTCCTCAGCCCTTCCTTCCCAGAAAGGTGTTCTGGCTCTTGCAAACAACTTAAAAGATTTAATTTGATCATTTACATGCTGATTGGTACTTACAATTCAGAATAGATAGGCAAGAACATGGCATGTTCCTGTAGAACATTTGGTATAATTAAACTTCAAAAGAGCAACATCAAACTCAGGCTGATTTTGAGCACGACGTTCCCTACTTTAAGGATATTTGATTGTTAACCCTTGTGCTCCTGCTTTCCCCTTCTCTGCTGCGTTTGGTGGGAAATTCAGGAGCTTTGGGAAGGCTCTTTCTCCTGTTCCTTTGAGTGCTTGCAGCTGGGCTTTGGGGGAGCAGAACATTTACGGGGGAATCGCAAAAGCAGCAGCATTCACTCTGTCTGTACTGACCTGTGGACGGTGGAAAATGCCCTCTGAGGGTGGGAAATGCCCTGGGGATTATGGAAAATGCCAGTTAGGTGCTGAAAACTGACTGTTGTATCATTGGAATCGCTTGTTGTTGCAGTTCACACCCCTTCACTGCAGCCACCTTGGCTTTGTGCCGGGCGAAGGGAAGCAGATGTAAATCCCAGAATGGGTTGGGTTGGAAGGGACTTTAAAGACCATCCAGGTCCAGCCCCTTGCCATAGGCAGGGACACCTTCCACTAGATCAGGCTGTCCTGTCCAGCCTGGGAGATGATAGCAAATACTGGGAGCTGATCCCAGTGACGCCTGTAAGGGTGGCTCCAACCCAAGAACCCTCCCTCAGTGCCCCAGAGGAGAAGCCAGGCCTGTTTCGTGTCACCAGCAGCTTTTCTGCTAATTTTTAAGAATAGCTGCCTCATTTACTGTGAATAGAAATAAAATGATGCCCCAAAGCGAAGGGATAATGCTCTAACAGAGCCCTGAAATATTAACACCATATTAATTTTATATATATAATATTATATAATATTAAGGAGGGTGGGTGAATGCTGTTACTTTGTGCTGTAGGAGGACAGATTGCAGAATTTGTCAGCGGAAAGAAGGAACACTGTGCTAAAAAGTTGCTTTTAGCCTATTATAAGCAGCTCAGTACTTACAAGTTTTTGGGGAAAAAAGCAGCTACTCCTGTTTCTTCCATGCTAAGTTGAAAAGAAAACGGTGTTTTCCTGATTAAAAAAAAGACATTAATGAAAAATGTTGATAGTTAGTGTTAGAGGTTTTTCTGATTGTCAGATATTTGTAGTCCCAAAGGGAAAGGCTTGGCCCTCCAGGTTTTGAGCCAGCAAGAAAAACTTGGATGCTGTTGCTCCCCGCGTTTTTCTATTCTATGTCTCACCACGAGATGGAAGCATTACAACTGTGTTTGCAACTGGAAATCCAGGGACGGGAAACAAACTTCCAGCAAAGGGCCACTGAAACCCCTCGGGTGCTGGTGAAACTCCTGCAATTCCATTACCAGTTTTGGAAAAAGCTTTGGTGATACCTTGAGCGCTAGGAGATGAGGGAATAATTTAAAAATCCTTTTGTTTCCGTAGAAACCCTATTTTTTTTCTGCTTGGTGAGTTTTTCTTTTTTAGTGAAGCTGGTGAGAGCTTTGCTGTTAAATATGAAGCTGTTGTAGCTCAGTTAAACGAATCTCATGTTTTATTAGGGGCTGGTTGATCTTTTGCACCCAAACAAAATCAGGGATGTGTGGGAGAACATCCTTGTGTGGGTTGGTGGCTTCACCAGGCTGGGGAGGAGCCAAGTTCATCTTGGCTGCTGGACTATCCACCTCCTTCCACCGGAGAAACCAGTGCCCTCGCCAGGATGGACACAGCTCCGCGGCCCACACCAGGCTTCAGCCAGGGGGATTTGGGTTGGAGCTGGATTATCTTTGAAGTCCCTACCACCCCAGACCATTCTGTGCCTCTGAATCACCTCTCCTGGGTGGCTTTAGGTGCCTTAGGGATGTCCTGCACTTTAGGTGCTTTTCCAGCTCTGAGAGGGGGCTCTTGGGCTGCGTTAGGAGCCTCCACCAAGGAGAGTGTGGAGAGCAAATGGGGAAAAAGCAGGGAGAAGCAGCAAGAAAAGAACAATCCTCCTCCCTCCGGAGCAGGTTAAATGATTTACACCAGGCAGAAGGACCTTGGCAGGAGAACGAGGTGACTTCAGCTCTGAACCACAGCCCAGAGGATTAACTCCAAGACTATCTATTTCCAGCAGAAAGTTCGCCTTCCTCTGCCTAAGGACAAAATTCCTGCCGAAGGCTGCTGCTTCCTGGAGCTGTGCATCATTGCTGGCTCCGAGCACCGGCCGCGTTTGGGGCTTGCCTTATTTTAGGCAGGGATCCAGCCCAGCCCGCGCTGGCAGGGCGGATTCTGAGACCCAGGACAGCTTTTATTTACCACGGAGCACCCAGAAAATCCTTGCACCTGTAGCCAGGCAACTTGGTCCTCTTTTCTCCTGGCAAAACACAAGTGCGCTCCCCCAGAAGGAGCTTATTTGGAGCTGCCTGTGAGCCATGTGCGTAAATGACACAGTGCCTTTGGTAATTATGTCGGAGCCCTTTCATGGAGCATGCTCTGAGAATCGTTAAATGCCCCTGGGAATGGCTTTCCAGGGAGCCGGGCGCTGCTGCCGGAGCCGGGAAGGCATTGTTATTAAAATGGTCAATAAAAGTGAGAACAAGGGATGGAGGGCAGCGGTCCTCGTTAGGGGAGGGAGGAGAACGAACCAAAACAAAACAGAAAACCAGGCTGGGAGGTGTCCAGAGTTATTCTGGCAGTCTGGGTTTCTGGACCGAGGTGCCAAATCACAGCTGCGTGAGAGACTTATTCCCAGTTTACAGAGGCACCGAACAATCCAGGCGGCATTGTGCTACCTGATTTTTATTTTTTTCATTCCTGTTTTTTTTTGTCCTGGAGGGTGGAGATTAGCCCTGGAGTGAAAGGACAGGGAGCTCGTTAGTGCCAGCTCGTTACCTGCCTCCTTGGCCTGCGGCCAGCGTGGGGAACAGCCAAGGTGAGAAACATCCATATCCTGGGGACAGCTTTGCCTTCCGAGCTCCCTGCCCCATTCTCCCAGCTCCAGGTCTGCTCCTTCCCATCGTCTCTGCTGAACCATTCCTGGGGAGCTCAGACCTCTTCCAGACCTCAAAACATAATTGCTGTATTGTGCCATTTTAATTCTTTAAGCCTCTGACACTGGCTCAGTTCTATTTCTGAATTCTTGACAGTCCCTAAAGAACTTCCAGTGTTGTTCGGAGAAGCTGTGGATGCCCTGTTTCTGGAAGGGTTTTAGGCCAGTTTGGATGGAGTAATTTGGTCCTGTGAGAGGTGTCCCCACCCACAGCAGAGGGACTGGAGTGAGATGATCTTTAAGGTCTCTTCCAATCCAGGCCATTCCATGACTCCATGTTGTAGCAAATCAGTGTTTGCAAATGCTTCCTGCCGTCTCTTCAGTCTATTTTTAGCAATCCTTCTTTTCTTTGTTGTTTATTTTTACATGGCAAAAGTTAAACAAATGGGAGTGAAATCCTTGGGGATTGCAGGGGGTTGGTTTATGAGGCAGGAGTGTCGTTAGCAGATTTCACAAGGCGCTGAAGTCCTTCTCTCCCTCAGTCTCAGAAGGAGGACTCCTGCTCGGCGCAGGGCGAGGCCACCCCACAGCCCAAGCTCTGCCGCTCCTTCACCGGTAAGTTGGGGAGCTGGGGATGATTCCCTGGCTTCCCCTGCTCACCCTCATCCCTGTGGGATGGCCCAGCAGGTGACAGGAAAGATTTGGGACAAAGTGGGGCTCCTTAAATGAGCCTGGTGAGTGAGCGAGGAGAGCCAAGAGCCTTCCCAGCCCTGGTGCCCCCTCTCAGCCCAGCCTGAGACTGGCGTGAATGGTGTGGGAGGAAGGGGCCCTTTCAAAGCCTCTGCCACAAACAGGGACATCTCCAACTAGGTCAGGTTGCCTCAGCCAATCTGGGATGTAGCTGTTTTAATCCACAATTTCCCAGGAATACTTCAAATATGTTCTTCCTGAAGAAAAGCAGGAGCGTAAGCAGAGAGAAGTGATAAAAACCATTGTTTCTGGATAAGTTTTTTTTCCACCCCAAGGAAAACACAAGCACCATGGCCCCTGACATACAGTGGTGATGGAACAGAGGGAGATTGTAACCCTTCTGTCATGCTTACATGGTTATCCCCCCCAAAAAAATCCCTTAACATGACAACATGGCATTCCAGGTGCTCCAGCAGGACACCTGTGATTTCCAGAGCTGGTTTAAGGTAGTCACTGATGGGAATTTTTGTTCTGCACAGTTGCAGGTGGGGACTGACAAAAGAGTGATGATATTGATCCAAATACTTTATGTATTTCGCAGTACAAAACTGGGCGTAAATTGCTTTTTTTGGCTTTTTCTTCCATGGAAACACTGATCTTTGTCTCCTGTTTTGTAACTGGGAAGTGATCCTTAGAGCCAACAGCTCATCCCCAGTGAGCTCATGGACACCTCGGTGTTTCTTCATTCCTGCTGATGCCTTTTCCTGCTCTTAAAATTAAGAGAGGTGAACACAGTTAAGAGGGAAAAAGGGTTTTACCTCGGTGTTTATTGAAGGATCCCCAGGTGCGCCAAAATGCACATCGAAATGCACCCTGAAATGCCCCCCGAAGGAATGGCCCCCACAATGTGATGTGTGTGCAATTATAGGCCTTGCTAATTAGCACATCTATCAAAGATTGCCCAGGGAGGGACTCCAGCGAGACCCCTCAGCGAGGAACCTTCCCCTGGCTGGGCCTGGCTTTGTTTACAGAATGTGTTCTGGAGAGGCCCTCGGGGTCTGGGGTTTCCAGGGTGTTTGGTCTCTTGGCTTAACGGGATATTGGGTCTGAGGGAAGTGATCAAACTTAAAGAGTTATAACTGTGTGGGCTAAAAGCACTGAGAATACATAAAAGCTACATAAGAGAGTGTATGAAAGGGGGTATAAAAGAAAAATATCATCATGGCATCACTGCTGACCCACAAAGAAGGATGTTCCTCATGGTTTTTCTCTTCCCACAGTGGGGAACACGGAGAAGGTTCGGGAAGTGAAGGAGAGCCGATCCAAGTCCGTGTGTGCCATCCCACCGCCCCAGCCCAGCGGCGCGACCTGGGGCGGGAGGAAAGACGCGAGGGAAGAGCTGACTCTGGAGATGTACAAACACAAGGGGTGCTCTGGCTCCCCATGAGGGGTCTGACTCCCTCATGGAGGGCTGCTCGACATGTAGATAATGTAAATAAGATGCAGGCTGGAAAGGACAGCATGGACAGGGTGGAACATCCAGAGTGGTTTGCGTGGAAAATCGCTCTTACTGTCCAGTGCTGGGTTTTTAGTGGGAACTGAGGGAAAAGATGTCTAGCCGAGCACCAGCAATGCCAGGGAATGGCTGAGAGAGCATTTCTAAAGAATTTCTAGGAAAAATTAGCCTGTTCAGCCTGGGAGAATTGCTGAAACTGCCTAGAACTGCAAGGAAGGATGTTTTAATAAGGTGAGATACGGGATCTTCTCATTAGTTTTCAGGGATAGGCTAAACAGCAGGGAGCATTTGGATTATAGGTTGGGAAAACCTTGATAATCTTAAATAAGGTTTTATTAGGGGATGGAGGAAAGAGCAGAAACAGCAACAGATCTCTTCTGTTCCTTGGGAACTGATGGATCCTGGCCGTGAACATTAATCTCATGAAGCCTGAAGTTAAATGACATAGTTAAATAAGGGTTTGTGTCTTACCTGAGGGATTGTCCCACACCCAGCCACAGTTCTGCTAATGAAAAATTATTGCAGCTGAGTTAAAAGGGAGAAATATGTTCCTACTGGTTTTTAAAAATTTATGTAAGGTTCACCTCAAAATTAAAATGAGGAAGCTCCAAATCCAGTGGTGATACCAGGAGATGAGGGCGACAAGGCGGGAAAGTTTTCTGACATGATTGTTGGTTGCATCAATGCTGTAAAGATATTTTGGGGTGATCTTTGCTGCCATAGCTGGGAGCTGTGGGATCAAAGGGGTTTGAAAGTGCCAAGAGAGTGACCCAAACCCTGGCTGCTTCTCCCAGGAAAGGTGTGAGCCCTTTGCACAGCAGATGCAGGTAAACTCCAGGGGTAGGACCTGAGGGAGACAGATAGTCCCAGCTTTGGGTAATTTTCTTTGAAACTCCTGGTAAGTTCAAGCCTTTGAATTCTTGTCCCTACTGAACCTGACAGGACAAGTTTTAGTTTTGCCTTGACGTTTTTCTTTCTCTTCTCCTTGCTCTGATCCGAGAGTGTTTAATCTGAACCAGTGGCTCTTTTTGAAACAGCGTTAAAAGAAACTGTAGGAGTTCACAGACTCCCCTCCATGATATTTTTGGACTTGCAGAACCAGTCTCCTGTGTGCAGAAATACTCCTGTAGGAGACCCCTGCAAGGTTCATTGGGGCTTTCATTTTAAATTAAAGGCACGAACTTGTGTATATTTGCTTTGCAATGACCTGAGGTCTCATTTTCTTCTGAACGAACCCCTTTACAGTGTCCTGGAATAAGCTGAGGAGGTTCATGTTGACTTGAAGGCCACTCCATCACTGGAAATTCACCTCACTGCAAAGAAAAATTGGAACTTTTAGCAATAGATGTGGTTTTTGTGTGTATATACATATATGTACATATGTATTGATTTTAATATAGGCTTGTTGTCATCTTCAGTTAATTTATTACAATTTGGTTTGTTTCCTAAATGATGTTTAATCCATCATGCATGGGACCCATGTGGATTTGGCTGTACTTGGTTTAGAACACAGCCCATTTTCGAGTATGTTGTAATATATGAAATAATCAATGACATTTATGAATATGTTGAAGTGTTCTACATTTCTGTTTCAATTAAACTCGCTGTGTTATGGGATCATCTCTGAGTTATTCCCTCCTTGCATCTCCAGCATACTCCTGGTGGCATCATCAGGAGCTGGGGACACTCAGGGGTGTCTCTGGGTGTCGCTCCAGGCAGATCCTCTTGGAACAGCAGCTCCTTCAGCTCTTGGCCAGCGATCCCAAGATCACGAGTGAGGAAAGCGATTGTAATGGGGGAGTAAAATGGGCTGTTCATTGGTGAAAGCCACTGCATACAAGGCAGAGAAAAAGATACTGGGCCTGAAGGTCCTCAGTTCTCTGGGGCTGGAATGTCCTTGTTCACCTGCAGTTTAATGTCCTCAGTGTTTTAAATGTCTCCTTCAATTCTGCACAGTGAACAGTCATAGGAGGATTTAACTAAGGTGGGTAATTTTTATTCTGTAGCAGGAAAGCAAAAAGGAAATTAAATCAACT
Source organism: Oriolus oriolus (assembly GCA_013400235.1). Lineage (NCBI taxonomy): Eukaryota > Metazoa > Chordata > Aves > Passeriformes > Corvidae > Oriolus > Oriolus oriolus. The sequence goes on along the minus strand of VXBT01013035.1, from coordinate 224,588 downwards.
TGCTTGTCAAGGAGTTTTTAATCAAGGATAGAAACTGATTGGCTAATTCTTGCTTGGGTTTTGTTTGGTGTTTTTTTGGCTGTTTTGTTTTGGTTTTATGCTTTTGCATCTCAACTGTGTTGTTTTTGTCCAAAATACCTGGATGTCTGTACCATCTTTGTCTTGCATTCATCCTTGTCATCTTTGTACAGCATCCATCATTTTTCTGGGCATCAGGTACTTAAATAAGGAGCTTTTTCCAGTTGAGATTCGCATCAGTTCTCTACAATATCATTATGGGCTGTCAGAGACCTTATCAAATGGTGGCTGTTTTGGCAGGGGTAGATTTCTTTGTAATAGTGTTGTATTCCAACAGAAGTGGTTGGAAGAATGCCAGAAAATGGAATGGGAATTTTATCTGATGTGGAGAAAAAGGTAAAAAAAAAAAAAATTCCTTGCATTTTTTGGAAATTGTACGTTATCATCTCAGTTGAGCACGAGGGACGTTTCCATGCCAGGATCTCCCAGCTTCTGGCAGTTCCAGAGGTTGCTGGCTCCAGCTGTGCAGTGGCTGCAGAGGCTGCTCCAGCCAGCCCCATGTTCCCATGCACAGGCACTGGCTGGATCCTTCGTGGATCCCAGCCCATCCTTCCCTTCCAGCCCCACTTTGAGTGCTGGGTCCATCGATACCGCTCTGCTGCATGAACAATTTGCTTGATCTGCAGAGAAGGCAATATTCCCTGCAGGACATTTTTTCCCAATGAGTCACTCTGCCCTAAATTTAACCTTCTGGATACTGTGGATTTTTTTCTTAAAATTTCTTTGCAAAATATAATAGCCCAGCTAAAGCTTTTATGAAATATTTTCCAGTCACTTAGTGGCCAAGCCCTCTGACTAGTTTGTATTTCAGCCCAGAATACCTTTGATAATCTTTGCCAGTATCCAGTGTTGGTGGTCTTAAAATTCTACAACCGAGTGGAAAACTGTTAAGTGCTCAGGCTTCAGAGCATGCCTAATTAATTCTTTCCAGGGTTTTAGTCCTTTAAAAAGTGTTAAAAACACGGATTCAGTGTATCATTGAATATTGCATGGTTCTGTGGAAATAAATTGCATCAGTTTGATTCCTTTAGGAGTTCAGAAAGTTTTTGCTCTGTGCTTACTCTGGAAGTTTACAGGAGTCTGTGGAAAGTTCAGGTTAAAATGGGCAAAAGTTGTTAATGAGGGGGAATAGCTCAATGGCAAAGTGAGAGCCCGAAAACCACATCAGAAAACTCTGAGCAAAGACATCAATCAGCTGCGTTTGAAAATCAGGCAAAATCTCCCTTGTACTCACAACTCCAAAAGCATTTCCTCATGTGAACTTTAATATTTTTATTTTGAGCAGAAAACCACACTTGTGTTTGTTTTATTCCATGACTGCTTAAGGAGATTATAATGACTTAATCCTGGAAAGGGCTGGCGGCGCTTGAGAAGCAGGTGAGGCAAATTTGAGCTTTTTTCTCTCCTGACATCAAGTCCTGGAGGGGATTCAGCCTCAGAAGAACCATTAAGGATCTTTCAACATCCAGGCTTATGTGCTTCTTCCAAGAGACGTGGAGACGGGAGAGATGAAAAGGGAGCATGTGATGGAGATGAACTGGAGATTATCATTTTAATGCAGAATTACAGGGGCAAATGTCAACATGGGTATCTATTGCTCTCCCTTCCAGCACAGCTCAGGCTGGGGATTGCTTTTTGTGAAACCATTGGGGATGTTGGTGGCTTTTACAAGGTGAAGAGTGGGTGCTCTTGTCATGGTCTGGTTGCCTTTGCTGTCCTTGGTGTCTTCTTGTGCTGAGGTTTGGGGAGAAAACAGTGAAAGAAGAGACTTGAGAGAGATTCACTCACCTACCTAAGGAAACACCCCGTGGAACATCTTATGGGGCAGGACAGATCATAGAACCATGGCATCACTGGGTTTGGAAAAGCCCCTTAAAAACATGGAGCCCAACCATTCCCCCAGCACTGCCAAGGCCACTGCTGACCCATGTTCCCAAGGGCCACATCCACACAGCTTTTAACTCCCTCCAGGGATGGGGACTCCACCACTGCCCTGAACAGCCTGTTCCAGGATTTCATCACCCAGGATGGTCAGGCCAAGCTCCAATGAAGAAAGGTCTGCAGATCTCCAAAGGGACTCAGTGCAGTCTCCAAAGGCAGCCCTGATAACTCATCTCTTTATCAAATTGCAAGAAATCCTCTGCTTTCCACATGAGAGAGTGAAAATATGTTGATCTATCTACATAAAATGTAAATTTTTCTGTGAGCATGGATCAAACCACAGGATATAACACAGACTGTGCTGATAGAGTCTTTGATCAATCCAAAGGTAAAACAGCCAATTCTGTGAAAAATCTGAGCTGACTTGCCCCAGCTCTTTGCTAGAATATGTACGTTTTGGAGAGTCACAATTTTGGTTTAAAAGCTTAAGGGAAAAATAATCTTCAGGGTCAATTAGGAATTAAAAAAATGCTCAGGATACAACTTTCCCTTCCATCTACTGAAGTCCTGGAGCTTCCCATGGTGGCACTATCACTTGAACTCTGTTGATAAGAGGATGCTGAATGCAGGTTCCTGCTGGTGCCAGGAGAGGCAAGGGAGGAAAGGGAGGGTTGTTTTCCATGGGAATTAAGTGGTATTTGTGTCTGCCTTTGCATGGAATGTGCTGCTGGTCTATTAACTCACCCCCCTGGCTCTGGTGTGGCATTCCAGAGATCCCAACACAGCCTCCACAGGACAACCAACACCATTACCACTTCCCACAGTGGGCTCTGGGAGAGACCACACGGTCTCATTGCCCAGGAATTCTTTTGGATCCTGAAGGTGATGAGCACATGCTTGGGGCTGTGAGAAGGATTCACAGAATCATCCTGGAATCACAGGATGGTTTGGGGTGGAAGGGACCTTAAAGATGATGCAGTTCCAAACCCTGCCATAGGCAGGGACACCTTCAACTGGACCAGGTTCTTCCAGTCCCTGCCCAACCTGTCTTTGAAAAGAAACACCTGTCAGGAGTGGGATTTCAGTGCATGGAGAGACATTTCAACCTTGGGAACTCAATTCCTATCCCACAGCCTAGGACTTTGGAGGATGTTTGACTGGGCACAAGCCATCCTGTGAAGTGCCAAGGCTGGGCACCAGCACTGCTCTGCCTCAGCCATGCAAGGTTTTCGTGCCAGTGGGACCCAGAATTCCTGAGGACACTTCCAAATGGCAAACAGCACTAACTCGGGATGTGCGGTAGCACAAAACCAGCAGCGCCAAACACAGCTGGCTCAAAACACACCCAGAAATGTGGAAGTGTGCATTAATCCCCTTTTTAGAACAGAAATACACAAGTACCCACTTTGCATTTTAATTTTATGTAATTGCTGTGTGAGCTACAAAAAAAATCCTCACTCCTGGTGTGCAAATCCTTGTTTTCACCCAGCTCCTCTGAGCGTTGCCAAAGCTCCTGTCAGTCGTGTCCAGCTTTGAGGAGGAGATCACAAGAAGAGATGGCAACCAATTGTCCGTGTCACTTCAGACAGGTTTCACCAGGGCTGTGTGGTAGCTGAATGGCAACTGATTGGGATTGCACTAATTGCTTATTTAGGTGATAGATAAGTTGTACTTTGTATTTAATCAACCATTTTATGTTCAATACAAAGAGCTCACCTCACTGCGCCAGTGACTGTGAGATGGGTGTGTTGTTGCTATTCAAAAGTATGGAATAAGAGTGGATATGCTGGGATGAGGTGGGAAAGGGTAATTTGGGTAGGAATGGGATGAGTGGAGGTTTAGGGAGTGTCGGAACCCACGTGGAAACCCATCGCAGTAGCTGGGAGTGTTTCCAGTGGGATGGCAGGACAATGGGATGGACAGAGTGTGTTTATTCCTGCAGAATCCCAGCTCTGTGGCTGAGGTTTGACCCTGCATGGTGGTGAGTCTGCACCCTGTCCCAGCTCTCCTTTCTCCCTGGGTCAGTGAAGGGAATGCTCTGGATCCTGGATCCTGAATTCCTCACGTGCTCACAGTCAGGTTAAACCAGGAGAAACTCTGCCCTTGGGATAGTGAGGGAGAGAGGTCTAATGTGTTATTTAACAGCTACCCCTGTGATATTTAAGAGCAACAATGCAGAGGATAAAATAAATTATTATAATTTAAATTCTGTTGTGATTACAGAAGATTGAGGACATCCATCACTCTGTATGCCTCAATAAGAAGTGTAGTCAAAATTTTCCTCAACCCTCTCCAGGTTCCCCAACCAGAGTCCAGTTGCTTTGAGATACCCATATGTCCACAGGTAACTTCGAATATTAAATTGATTTGGAAATTAATTTGGCAACACAAGTTCCCGTAGGATGGGGAAGCCAACATCATCTCTCTCCTTCTGTTTAGAGCAGGTCATGACTAAGGCTAAGGTTGGAAATCAGAACTTGATTTTTGACTGTAATTTAAATTTCTTCTCCCAGCCTCCTGGCAAATCACAGGAATATAGTTATTGCCCTACAGAAATTATAATTTTCCTAGTCTGGCATCCCATTCCTGGCAGTAATCTACAGCAGATGCTCCAGCAGAAGCCAAAAACATTAGGAAGCAAATGGCAGTGAAATTCCATGCAGGAATATCCTTGCTCCCAGGAGACACTTCTCCCACAGCAGGCTGGGTGGGTGCGAGGGGTGTGGATCCAAATAATCCACTTTCCTGTGGCAGGAGGGAGAGCATCATTTACAACTGCAGGACACCCCCGGTGTGTCCGTGTGTGCACCTGGCTGGGTGCTCCTTGTGCAGCTCCATGTGGACCTGCCTGGTGCAAAGGTGGTGATTGCACCCCTTCCAAGGGGGCTGGGATATTTAAGATCTCCCAGTGTTTTAATGTTTTTCTCGAATCCCTCTCATGATCCCTGGATAAATGTTTTTCTTGCTCAGAGGGAGAAGGAGACGCGAATTCCAGAAGTGCCACTTGTGGGACATGGTGAGAGGTGTCACTGCTGTGGCTGAGGACACCACGGGCTCCACGGTGTGAGGAGAACCTTTGAGTCCAGCTCTGCTCGTCCGTGCAGGGAGGGATGGGAAAAGCTCCCTGGTGTCCCAGAAATTCTGCACTCGTGACCCAGAGCCGTGTCCTGAGGGGTCCCAGCTCCACTCCTCCGGCAGGAGCAGCCATGTGTCCCCTTGGATGGCTCCCTACTCTGCCTCAATAGCTGTTTGTCGTGATCCTTAATGCCACAGCTGCTTGCTTGTGCCAGGTCATCTGCTTTTATTAGTCCTGCTCCACCACCCACTGAAACTCACACCAGCCAGGAGATCGTTATCCACATCCAAAAATAGCATTCCTCTGGCCCTGCTCTTCCAGAGACCTGGGAAACTGGGGCTTTTCCTCCTTTTCTGATTTCTAGTTGTGCTGGTTTCCCTCCTGCTGCCCCATGAAGGCCGGAGCAGCCGCCCTGGCAGCCGGGATCCTCGGAGGCACCGGGGTGTTGCTCTTCCTCATCGCCTTTGGGACGGATTATTGGCTTCTGGCCACGGACACCTGTGGGGTCTTCGAGCATGGGAACAGCACTCTGAGCGCCGGGGGGGTGAGCTCTGAAATCTTGTGCTTTGAAAGAACTTAACAATTTGAAATCTAAAATTTTGAAAACTGTGATAATATTTATGCTCAGTGAAAGTGACCTGTTAATGTAAAACGTCAGCCTGAGGTAAAACTTTAAATTCTTTAAAATCCAAACCGGCTTTTCCATAATATCGAGCATTTTGACTGGAGTAAAGTGTGTCAAGGAAACTTTAAGACGGCACCTCTGTAATCTGGCAGATACGAACATTAGAGAATGAAAGGCAAAAATGTAAGAGCTTTAGTTGTTGACAGCATTTCCCTCTAAAGACAAAAGGTACCTCCTGATATTTGCCATTAAAAGATTTCTCCCTCTGTAGTTTCTTCATTTAAAACTAGTCCATGTTTAAAAGTGTGGGGCTTGGCAATCACTTCCATCTGAAGCGATACAGCCACAGCACAGGCACCAAACAAAAGCGAACATCAGACACGGTGCAGAGCAGACGAGTTCCTGCCCATCCAGCCAGTGGCCTGGATATCCTCCAAGTAAGATTTGTATAGGATTTTAGTTAGCAGGAAATGTAGTTTTCGAGGGACAGTTTGGTATTTTAGTGCTAAGGGCTGGTGTCGCTCGTTTATAGATCCCTCAAGCTGGATTTTTGCTGCACTTGCTGTTGTCTAACTCTTCAATGAAATAACAACCAGATCAGTTCCTCGAGCCACCCACTCCCCCAAAATGTTTTTGTGCCGATCAATGTGTGGTTTCCATTACAAAATGACAGGAAGATCCTTGTTGTGTGCAGACTTTTTGTTACTTCAAAGTTCAATCCAATTAGGTTTGATTTTTTTCCTGGTGTGGTGAGTCACCCTGGGTAAGCATCATGATGCCAGCAAGAAATAATTTTCTTTCATTTCAGAATCCCATAATCAAATGTAGGGCACTGTTTGCTTGAGTCATGGTTCCAAATGACTTTCCCTACTGAAAAGAAAAAAATTATGATGGAAAAAGTGCTTGGAGAAGTGAAACAGAAGACAGGGTCTGTAGTTTCGAACAGCTCAGTAAAGCCCGGGGATGGCAGAGACAGAGAAGTGCCACTTGTTTTTCATGCACTTGGGAAGTGACAGTGTTAATTGTTTCACATTTTAGTTGTTTTTTAAAGTGGAGAGAGCAGAGATGATGCGCCGCACGACATGAATAAGCATCTCAAACATTTCAGAGATGCTCTTGGCCAAGCGTTGGGGAGCCTGACGCTGAGGCAGTGACTTCAAAGGCACAAGGCAGAAATAGGAACTGCTCTTACTCTTCCCTCTGAGCTATTTTATTTCTATTTCAGACACTGTTTCTATTATTTCTATTTCTGTTGCTGGTTGTGGATAACAAGCTCTGTTTTTACCTTCTCTGCCCTTTCTCAAACTGTCAAATCCTGTCCCTTACAGATAAGGATGGGCCGAGTATCTGGAAAACTCAGTGAAATGTGCTGTGGATGCACCAAGTCAGAGCCACCAGCTGAGGAAGTTTCAGGGCTTGAATGTTCCCCTTGTCATAGTCAGGATTTTATCCTGAAAGTAAGAGGAGAATCAGGTCAGAGCTCTGGAAGCTGCCATAACGTGATGCATGAAAACATCCAGGCAAGGGAAGCTTAAGAACTCTGGGGAGAACTTAGAGCCCTTTCCAGGGCGTAAAGGGGCCCCAGGAGAGCTGGAGAGGGACTTGGGACAAGGGATGGAGGGACAGGACAAGGGAGAATGGCTTCCCACTGCCAGAGGGATATTAGGGAGGAATTCTTCCCTATGAGGCCCTGGCACAGGGCGCCCAGAGAAGCTGTGGCTGCCCCATCCCTGGAAGTGTCCAAGGCCAGGTTGGACGGGGCTTGGAGCAACCTGGGGTAGTGGAAGGTGTCCCTGCCCATTGCAGGGGGTGGGACTGGCTGGGCTTTAAGGTGCCCTCCCACCCAAACCAGTCTGTGACAGGATAAGTACCTCTAGCACCTCTCTGTTGAGTCCCATCTCCTTTCTCTGGTTCACAGGGCCTGTTCCTCTACGGACATTCCCCATCTATCATAAAACATAATTTTGTCACAGTCCTGTCTCCTTTACCAAACTGTGTGTGAGGAAGAGAAAACTGGTTTTGAGGATAATTTTAATAAGTTCTTTGGTAAACCCTCCATGACTAAACTTTGCAATATCCTCCCTTCAGGAAAGACCAAAACCTTGTGCTCACAGGTCTGGTCTGGGGGTTGGAGGAAGGTATTTGACGAGTAGAACACATCCAGAAGGCCCAGCTCCCTGACATTGCCATCCAGCTCTGGCCAGCTGGGGTTTAAGGACAGCAGAGAAAGAGGCAAATGGTTTGTGCAGGTCTGCAGGACAATTTGTTATCAGAACATTTTGTAGCTGTGACACGGCAGAAAGTCAAGGACAGCAGCTCCTCCATGTTTCCCAACCCCTCCAAAACTGACTCAAGAAACAAATGAAAGCCCAGTAAAAAATTAAATCAATGTCTGTCTAAGCAAAACATACACTGTTTGCACCATGATCTTCCCTGTTTCAGCCTGGACTTTCATTCTTCCCCAGGCTGAAACTCCAACAGAGGTCGGGAAGGAGATCCTCACTTTCCACCACGAGGGTTTCTTCTGGCGGTGCTGGTTCTTTGGTGAGGGCCACCCCGAGACCATCTGGACCTTCTGGTACAGTGAGTACAATGCCACCACTCAGTACCCACAGCATTCCCTCACAGTTTAATGGGAAACAAACAAAGGAAGTGCTCCCAGGGACGTAGAGATGGTTTTTATTTCATTTTTTGTCATTCTCATAGTCTCTCAAAAGCAAACCTGGCTCACCCTTTTTGTGCCCTTTCTGTGCTCATTTTTTGACTCGGATTTTGCTCTCAGAGGGTTGTTCACAGAAATGTTGCAACCTCTTGATGCTGTTTAATTTATCACCTACAAAGTTGTGTGAAGTGGTGGCTTCCACCAGACAAGGAGAGCCCTTCCTTCCTCCCCCTCCCTCCCAATACCTCTTGATGTTTGTGTTCGGCAAAGTTCTGTAAATATGAGCCCATGTCCTTCCTGGCATTGCTCTTCTGTCCCTGTTTTCTGCCTTCCAGGTGCTCAGCATTCCCAGCTGCCACTGATTTCAGCACTGGGAAGGCTGGAAGTGCACGTGTGTGGTGTCCCTGGGTGCTCAGGACCAGTGGTGCACCATGGAAGGCCATAAACACACGTGTTTATACTCTTTTCTTTAAGATCTTGCTGGTTTTAAGGTCATTGAGATTACACTTGAGAATAAACAGAGAGGGATGCAAAATCCTTTATTTTTTGGAAAACGCATTCACTCTTCAAAAACAAATTGAAGGAGAGGGTGAAACCGGTTCTGTGACACCGGCTGGTGCCAAGCTGGTGGCCCTCGTGCAGTGAAGGGTTGGCCCAATGAACCAGGTGCCCCCACAAGGAATAGGAGTTGTGGCCCTGCTGGGAGCCACAACTCTACAGTAGGATTTGGGATAAAACCACCCAGATTTTAAATAAGTTCCGCAGAAGGCTTTAAACACCACAAAAACCTTGGCCCTGTGCCCACCGAGGCCTTTGATGGAAGATGTTCCTGTGGTTGTGGAGCAGCACGATCACCTCAGAGGGCACTTCCCTGCAAATAATGCAGGTTCCCACACTAAATTTGCTCTGCAGTGATTAAAATTTCAAATGACTTCTCTGTCCCTCAGCCCCTGACCTGTTTCCTGTAAAATCTTGCAGGAATAGTTCCCGCCACCATTCAACTGAACAATGGGAGGTTTTTCACATGGAAAGTTTGGGATAAAAAAAGACAGGCTTGAGACAGGGAGTTTGCTACCGAATTACATTATATGGAAATACATAATATAATTTTACCTGAAGTAAAATGAGTCACTCTGATAACTGGCAAATTTTTTGCTACTTCTTTAGGTATTTATTATAATAGGATTGATCATGGCAAATTAATTTGCTGCTCTCGTGGATGTAATAATTAATTCAATAGGTATTCCATAGTCAATTTAGCATGAACTAATGTCCACCTATTATAAAGTGCTCCTTTGAGCTGGGGAACATATTTAAATAAGTGGCCAACCATTAATTAATTCATTTAACATTCATTCTATTACTGTTAATCATGATAAGCCTCAGTGGTATTAATATTGATGGGGCACTTCCATTCTAATTGTGCTTTTCCTTCTCACCAGCTGGAGGTCTTGGAAGTACCTTGTTCTGGTACCCAAACAGCTGGACCCTTCCTGGTGGTCAGGCACATTCTCTGGAGGAAAACAGCAATGGGAATATTGACACTGACTTCAGCTGTTCCATCTTTTATGATTTTTGTCCACCTCAGACTCAGATAATGAAGATGAGAAGATGTGCAAGAAGCAGTCTCAGATCTTTCCTAATTCCTATTTTGAATTTTATTTTTCTCTCCAACCAACATCTATTATCCTTTTTTCCTCCCCAGCATTCTGATGTCACTGAGGGCTTTGCAGGTTTTGCACAACAGCACATCACAGTACTGTAACTGTGATTCTGCTGGAAATAAAAGCAATCAGGGATTTAATTCTTCTTTTTTTTTTTAATCTTTTCCAGCCAGCCAAGCACACCCCAAGTTCTGCATGCATGGCTACCTCTTCCCCATGCCCATTGCTCTCGGACCTTTCCCTCATCCCTCCTATGACACAACTGCGGGTGAGTTTCTTTCCTTCTCCCCCAGCAGCTCCTTTTCCGAGGAATCAGGCAGAGATTTGGGATGTGTGTCAGTGCTGTGGTTCTCCTGCTGTAAATGCACGTGGCCAAGCACGGCCAAGACCTTTGGAAAGCTCCTTTGCAAGCCAGTCCTGCTTGGCTGCCTGCCCCGAGCACACGTTGAGATGTTCTCCCACATTTTCCCTCCTCCAGCCCAGCCGTGCTGGGATGGGCTCTGCTCCCTCCTGCTGGGTGTTCAACACCTACTCCTGTGAGTAAGGCAGGAGGATAAATCCACTCTCTCCCACCTCCTCACTCACTGGGAAGAGCTGGAGCCAGAAGACCCAAACCCAGCCCGGTGCTGACTCAGTCCCAGAGTCTGGTTTCCTGGGGTAGCTCAGGTGTTGATTTGTTGTAAGACAAAACAAACGAGCCCTGGAAAATCAGCTAAAGACCAAATTGTTAGAAAATCCACGTAAGTGACTGGCTTATTTTTAATGCACTGAACACTACGCAGTTGGAGAGCTCCCTTTCAACTCGGTCCCTTTTTATTTATGTTTCTCTATATTTTCCGAGTTCTTTAATGAATCAGCTGCTGTTAGGAATTTTAATTTGCTAAATTGGTGGCAGCAGTTAGAATTAATTCAATGATCTTTTTTGAAATGAATTGATTTCTTTAAATAGTGTGCATCAGTCTGCCTTGCCTCCGGGGAAGCAGGGCAGACGTTCTGCACAAACAAACATCTTGACCTTTTCCTTAGCCTTTAGCAGTACCTTTTTTTAGTTTTATTTCATTTTTTTTCTTCCCTCTATGAGAAATTAATTTAAAAAAAAATATTGTCAGTAGGAGCATGTGAGGGAGAGCAGCTCGTTTCTTTGGCCGTGCTGTGCAGGATTCCTGCCCCGGGGAACGCTCCGTGGTGTCGAATGGATCCCAGGGACCTGTGGAGGGAGGAGGAGGAGGAGGAGGAGGAGGAGCTGGTGCAGGACGTGCGGCGAACACGCGGGATAAGCTGTGGGATTGTTTCTGCTCGGGACGGACGGGCACAGCCTCCACGTTCTGAGTGATCCCGCTGATCAACACGCACTTATTTTTTCCGTCCTAAATAAAGGGCGCTGGAGGCATCTGTCCCTGCCTGTCAGCCCCGGCTATGGAACCCTCCCCAGCTGCCTCCCGGACGGGTCCCCTGGGACAGTCCCGGGACGATCTCGATGTTCGCAGAGGTCTTTTCCGACCTTAATGGTTCTGCGAAGGTGCCGGGGAGGGGGAATCCGCACCCCGGGGTGCTGCGGGCTGTGCCTGTCCCCGTCACCCCTGGGGACATGGGGGTGGCTCAGCCTCCACATTTTGGGCAGGGGGAGCACCGAGCTCCTCCTCGCCCCAATCCCCTGCAAAGCCCTCGGGAGGAGCAGCCACTTCTGTCGTTAACACCCTTTTCTTTCGAGCCAGCCCAATCTCATTTGCAAACGCTGACAAAACAGGAGGCTGTCCAAGGAGAGGGGTCCTCCAGCTATTACCTGCTCCAGAGATAATTCTGCCTTATCTGCATCCTCTTAGGCTCCCTGAGAGAAACGGGTGACGGGAGGTTAAACATGAAAATGAATTCTGTGGTTTTGGAGAGTTCAAGATACTTATCTCTCCCTAAGTGGCTCTCCTGACAAAATGGTTTCAAATGAAGAAAACGCATCTTCCCTGTATCATTTTTCTTTCAAGTGTGAATCATTTCAGCATTACCCACTTGCTCATGCTCGGCTTAAATCGAGCTGGAGCTTCTGGAAAACAACAGGCAGGGCGAGATGTGGTGGTCTGAGGGATCAGAGATGTCAGGGGATGGGGAGCAGGGTATCAGAGGGTCTCTGCTGGAAGACCACCACCTTTGGATAAGGTGTATGGCAGTGTCTGGCAGACACTTGGCTACTGGGAGACTTCATCTGTGGGCTGCATCCCCTCCTGTCTGATCCGGTGGGATGTGATGGACCAAGCTTGCTCGGCTCTGCCTGGGGTGGTTGTACGAAGTCACAGCAAAACCCCCAAATTCCTTGGGTGGAGAGGCAGCTGCTCCCCTGCCCCGTTCTCCTTCCTGGAGTCAAACAAGGCCGTTATTGGGGGAACTCATGAGCTCCTGTTTTCCCTGCCTTTATTGTAAACCAGGAGCCTGGCACCTTCCTGAAGTGTTAATTAAAGTGGAACAAAGCTGTGGTCTGATTCCACCTCTCCAAATTTTGCTATTTTCTTTCTTTTCTTGACAAGATTTTCCACACCCCCCAGCACAGCCAAGAACGGTGTCCTTTCCTCCCACCCTTTTTTGTGGTGTGCTTCCCTGGCAAACCTTCCCAACCCTTTGGCCTCATTCCAGTCCCATTCTGGGCATGACATTCCCCCTGAACCCGTGGCTGTTCCAGGTGCCCTGGTAAAGCCGGAGCCTCGGCTCTGCCTGACATAGCAGCGTCACAGGTTGTTGTTTCTACTGTTGCTAAAGCAGGAGTTAAACATGGAATCATTAAGAAAAAGACTTCTGAGGCTGAAGAAAGCCTCTTTCCCTCTCCTTTCACTGGCTTTGCTCCTGTTGCAGTGTACAGAGGTTTTTGGACGGCGTTCATCCTGCTGGCCGTGGCCGCCGGGCTCGTGGGGGGGCTCCTGCTGGTGTGTGGTGTCCCCTTCGCCAGCCCCCGCTCCTACAAAGTCGGGGGAGGATTCCTGCTGCTCTCAGGTGAGGGGATACGGCTGGGGCAGGGTGGCTTTGGAATGGGAGGCAGGTGGGGATGAGGTGCTGTCGCGGGAGATGGGGCTCTAATGGGAGCAGCAAAAGATTTCCCTCTTCTCCACTGGAATTAAACCCCTGTCAGCTCTGAGCAACCCGGTCCAGTGGAAGGTGTCCCTGTCCGTGGCCTTTATGGTCTTTATGGCCCCTTCCAACCCAAACCATTCTGTGATTCCATGATTGTATGCTCAGTGAGGCTTTAGCAAGATAGTCCTTAGTCCTAGCAAGGCTGAGGTTCTTGAAAATCACTATTTTTTTACTATTCCTCTATGCAACCCTTTTATTTCAGTAAAGGCTGCAGGTGTGCTAAGCCTGGGCAGCATCAGCCCTGCTCAGTTCCCCAAAGTCAGGCTTTGCATTTGGGCTGCTCCTGCCTCTGCTGTTAGCTTTGATAGAGCTGGAAACCCACGGAGGGATGAAAGGCAAACCCCGTGATCCAAAATGAGAGGGCTGGCTTAAGGAGACCTGAAAAGATGAAACGGTGGCACTGTAGGAAAATGAATTAAAAATAGGCATTTATTCATTTTTCCCACTGCTGTTACCAATGATTCCACTGAATTATCACTTGGGCTTTTTCTTTTTCTGTATTTGAGAGGAATAACTGGCTTCAATAGTAGAAATACTTGATTTATACCAGTGACTCAAACTCAGAAAAAAGCTCTTTTATGACTCAAGCAGCCACAGGCTGGAGCTCAGTTGAGCTGAGCCAAGTGAAGAACTTCGTAATGAAATCAGGCCTTTCTCTGAAAAACCACTGCTTAATTACAGTTCCTGCACCAGCTCCTGCTTCCTCATATCTGGCATAAATCAAATATGAGACACTGTCTTTGCTCTCGCTTTGGGCTTTGAGTGTGCCCAGATTTGGGGGTCCTGAAAACATTAATGAAAATATTTAACAAGAAAGGTCCTGGCACTGACCCATGTCCCCGAGTGCCACATCCACGCAACTCTTAAATTCCTCCAGGGATGGTTCTTCTGCCACTGCCCTGGGCAGCCTGTGGCAGAGATGGACAATGCTTTCCATGAAGAAATTCCTGCTGATGTCCAACCTGCCCCTCCCCTGGCCCAGCCTGAGGCCGTTCCCTCTCCTCCTGTCCCTGTTCCCTGGGAGCAGAGCCCGGCCCCCCTGGCTGCCCCCTCCTGTCAGGGAGTTGTGCAGAGCCAGGAGGTTCCCCCCGAGCCTCCTTTTCTGCAGGCTGAGCCCCTTTCCCAGCTCCCTCAGCTGCTCCTTGTGCTCCTGCCCCTTCCCCAGCTCCGTTCCCTTCCCTGGACATGCTCCAGCCCCTCAATGTCCTTCTTATCCTGAGGGTCCCAGAGCTGCCCCCAGGACTGGAGGTGCCCCAGCAGTGCCAGCACAGGGGACAGGCACTGCCCTGATCCATCTGGACACACCATTCCTGATCCAAGCCAGGTGCCATTGGCCTCTTGCCCACCTGGGCACCCCTGAGTTCATGTCCAGGTGCTGGCACCAGCACCCCCAGGGCCTTTTCCACAAACAGATTCCCAGCCATGCTGCCCCAAGCCTGTAGTTTTCCATGGGGTTGTTGTGATCCTATTATGGATAATAATCCAGGGCAGGGAGCTTTCTCTTCCCATGTGTAGTCCAGGCTCCCAGGAGGCAGCAGATGTCCCTGAGGAGTGGGTCCAGCCTGGGCAGAAATATCACAGAAAAGGATGCCGAGTAATACTCAACCACCTTCCTTTTTTTTTTTTTCCCATTGTTTTTCCACTTTATTTGACTACTCCTTGATTAAAAGTCTGGGGCTTAGAATGTGACACTTTTTAAAAGAGCTGATTATGCATCACGTAAACCTCTTGGCATTAGACAAAGATGCTGCTGTTAAAATTGAAGTTTGTATTAATGCAGCTTCAATCTGAGCAGCAATCATTGTTATTAACAGTCATTCGGGGGAACGAGTTCAGCTGGAAGGCACTTCCTACTGTATTTTCCATTCAAATGATAGCAGAAGGATTCAATGTGTTTTTCAGCAAAGTTTCCTTAGTGTTCCAACTGATCCTTTTATTCGGGGGGGGGCTTATCCTGATCTCAGACTTCTGGATCCTGCTTGGCCCTGGCTTCTGGATGGATTTGGGTTGCATCCCTCCATGGCTATTTTCTCGTTATCCCTTCCAAAAATATTTTGCATAATTGCACTAAGCAGTAGGAACAATGGATTCAACACAGGCTCCAGTCCCCAGCCGTCCCTTTCCTTGGGTAGCAGGATGTGGAGGGATGATGCAGGAGAAAGCGCCTCTTCTCTTCTAATCATGGCCTGCAGGTCAGTGTTAATTAACCTCCCTTGCAGAAATGATCTCTCGTTGAGGAAGTGTGAAAACGCTGGCAATCCACAGAGTGGGAATGTGGTTTGGCAGTCGGATGGGGAGATGGAGCCCCAGGACTGCGGGACGTCCTGGCCTCGCAGGGAGCCCTTCACCGGCAGCTTTGTTCTGCCTGTGAACTCCCTACTTTTGGGACAGGTCGTGGTTATTCATTGCAAAATGCTGTCACTTCTTCTACCAAAAGGCTCTGAAGGCACTATTGGTGCAAATGCATTCCCAGACATTTATGGATGACCAGCCCGGCATGGCCCTGAGGAGGGCTATGTGTCCATCTGTTGCCGGGGGAATCCAGTGGTGAAGGGTGAGGATTGTCATGGCTCAAGTGGATCCCTTTGGATTTCCCTCTGAGATGCCTCTCATTTACTGTACATTCCAGAGGGCAAATCTGACTGGGCCAGCTCCCATAACCAATGGGCTGCTCCATGGGAGGCGTTTCTGAGAGCCCTTCCGAAGCATTGCAGCCATTTCTCTGGATTTCCTCAGCTGGGTGACTCTGGAAAGAGCTGGAGCCCATCTGACATTTGCTGGTGCTGCCTTTGCACACCCACAGCCCCAGCTGAGCGGTTTTCCCTGCCAGCCTGCTCCCAGAAGCACCTGGAATACCTGCACCAAGAGCCAGCGTGCTGCTTTCCTTCCAGCATTTGCCATCTCGGAATGAGCTTCAGCGCTTCCGAAGGGTGCTGGATCCTGCCTGGTGCCTGATTGTCCCCTTGTTTCAGCAGTCAGAGGACAACATGGTTAATTGCCACTATGTCACCAAGAGGGCTGGGTGAGCACTGTGTGCAGCTTCTGGAAGCTCTTTGAGTTGCTGAGACAACTTTGCTCGTGCTCCTTCATTTTTCCTACCTCGTGCTCCTCGGTTTTCTTTTACTTTGGGCATTTTAGAGACCAGACTTAGAAGTGCAGCACTGACACAGGTAGCCCAAAGAGGCTGTGATGGGATGCCCCATCCCTGGAAGTGTTCCAGGCCCAGTTGGATGGGGCTTGGAGCAACCTGGGATGATGGGTCTCATCCCTGCCCATGGTGGGACTAACCTGTCCTTCAGCGTGACCCGACAGCATGGAAAAAAGGGCAGATTTCCCAGTCTTGTGAGTTAAAGTGCTGGATTTTTTGCACAGATTCTGTTTCCCAAATGGAGCAGCTCCACTTTGGCAGTCTCAGGCTCCCCACGTGCAGTGAAGGCTGACAGTTATGGAAGGGCAGCTGAGGGTCATCCCTCCATTTCCTCATCATTAACATCCTTAAGAGGCAACGAGTGAGAGAGGAGAACGAGTCAAAGTTCATTATTCTCCTAATTAGCAGATTACACAAAAGTTCAGCAGCTTCCCCAGAATAAGAGTTAAAGATTGAGTTCACTCACCTGTCCCCACAATTAGCGGCTGTAAAGGTGTCACGAGGAAATAAAGTGAGAGAAGGGAAAAGCTCCACTTCAATTTACCCGCACGGAAGATGCAGGTCCGCTGGGAGAGGGGGAGGGAGCTCCGGGCTCCCGGATCTGCAGCGCACAAAGGAGACAGATTTAATACCCCACTGCAATTTTCTGGCAATTAGCCCCTCCCCAGAAGATGCCGTTGACCTCATCAGCCTGGAGATGGAGTTTCGCAGTTAATTTTTCCTAGTCCCATCCTAATGAACAGAGGCAAGAGGAGGAGAGGCAGAAGGAGACAAGGAAAGGGATCACTTGGGTAATTTTCCAGTGGAGAAAGCACAGGGGTGTTGAGAGGAGCAATGGGATGAGGTTTGGTGAGGTCTTCACTTAGCCAAACCCAGCACACATCCTGTGTCTCAGGTGTGGGTGCCAATGCCAGTCTCATTTTTAGGGCAGAAAACGACATTTTTTCAGTTTCTCATTTTGCTGCCCAAAGCAGGAAGGTATTGGTCACTACATCCAAAGCTGGCAGGAAACAAAGATGATTTTCCACTTTCCATTTAAAGTCCCAGAAAGGAGGGGGTAAAGTGAAACCTGTTCAACAGATGAAAAATCTCAAATACAGCAGCATTTCAAAACAAAAATGCCAAACACTTTGGTAATGTGTTAGTGAAACTTCCTGATTTTCGCATGATGAAGAGGCTGCTGATGGCTGTAAGTGTGACAAATTTTAGGCAGGTTCAGGGATACTTGTGATTATTCCAAACAAGCGTTTCTGGCTGAGCAGATTTTGGTGAGCTGCCCTTTTTGAGCTCCCACCGTCCTTTGGCTGCACCTGCCCTTCTGATTTTCTCTTCCCACCAAGGACGTGGTGTAAATCCCAGGGATTCTTCATCACTCAGCTGTAATTATTCCAGGGAAGAAGGCTGCTTGCTTTACATATTCTTGTCATTTGCCCAGAGTGTGAAAACATTCTTAATTTAGATGCCATGGCCATGCCATCACCTCCAGTACCTGTTTAATAATAAATCCTTCCATACAAGGCCTGGAGCTTCTCTTGAGGCCACAGCAGGGACCAATTCCCATTCCTTATCTCAGGAAGAGGTTGGGGATGGTGCCAGCCACACATGGGACTTCCCACACTCTCCTCAGTAAGAACTGGAAGGTTTTGATCTGATAACTTCAAAAAATGAGACTTAGGCTATCTAGATTGTCCTGGGAGAAATCAGCACAGAATTCCTGGTTATTTAAAGCAAAATTCCAAAGTACTTTTCCATACCCACGTTCTCTGTCCCACTGGGGCTGCGCTTTCATTTGCGTCTCTTACGGTAGGTATTATAAGTTAATGAAATAGAAATTGATCTTTAAAGGAGCACTTTTCAAGGTTCAGTTGCTATCTAATTAATTTAATTTTAAATTACATCGGTAATAAAGACTTAATTGCCTTCTTATCAATACATTGTATTTTGTAAAGGACATGCGACTATTTGAACACGCCATCGTTTTCTTATAGTAGAATAATTGGTATTTTAAGCATACAACTATCATAGTAAGTGTAAAATATTTATTTGTGCACTTAATTTCAAGTGGTATCAAAACCTCAATGAACATGCAAATGTTCCAGCAGCTGCTGTTTAACTCCTCGCCTGCCTCTCCAGGAAAAACAAGGACTCCTCCACGTCAGGGAAAACGGCTGGAATATCAGTGTGGGGTGATGTAAGGAATATTTGTATGGCTACACCAATTTTTGATTGATAGGGTTGCATTTTTTTAGGGCATGGGAGGCAGTTTAGCAAATGTGACAGCTTAAGGTGGGGAACTGCAACTTCTATCTCATTCCTAGTGAGGACTTTGAAGCCTCTTACCTTCCTGTAAGTCTTATTTTTGTCTCTGAGATGTTTTTATAACCATTATAAACAGAATCACAGTAAAACATAGACATGTTTTCTCTGACTGAAGATTCAGTAACCTCCCTAAGCAGATAAATCAATGTCAAGCTTTACCCCTTTCCTTTCCTTAGCACAAGAAGTGGATTTTGGAGTGTATAAGCTGCCAGGAAGAATAATTAAATACACCACAACTACCTTTGATTTAAAAATGGCAAGGGGAGAAATTAAATCCCGCAGAAGCCACAACACATCCACAGAACTGTGTGGTAACTTGTCAACTAAATTAATTGCGAGCTGTTCACTTCAACCATAAAAATAATATAAGCTGTGATGTATTTCCTTCATATATGTGTGTATGTGTATATCTATATGTTATACAGCACCATTTAAAAATAGCAGCTTCTACCTGTGAAGTAGCAAGATCAGATATTTCTGAACTGCTTTCAGACCTGTCATCGCACCGTCACTGTTTAGCTTTAATGGATGTTGAGTTCAAAATGCACCACAGATACATATTTTTAATGATACACGGTAAATGAGATTTGGGCCACTTTAATTTTTGTCATCTGCTTCGAGCCTCACGGTAGGAGTTTGTTATTCTTGTTATTATTCTGGTATTTAGTAGCTCATCTAAGGTTAATATCTCGTGGCTCTGTGCCTTTCCCACTTCATAATGTGTTGGCCCTGCTTGGCCCTGCAGGCTCTGCTGGCTCTGGGGGTGGCAGGTTCAGTGCCAGAATTTTGCCGTCAGCAGGATTGATTCCGGTGTCTTTGCATTCCTGGTAGGAATTGTCTGTGACACTGCTTGGAAAGGTAGATACAAAAAGGGAAGAAGTCTCAGCATCTCCTCCTTCATCTCTGAGTGAAAGAGGTGAAACATCCCACCTTTGAGAGAGGAGTGCAGGTCCCTGCTGGGAGCATCAGCCCTGCTCCGGTGGTTTCTCCATGGGCATATCCCGCTGGAGCAGAGCCTTCAGAAGTGCTGGTGGTCAAAGCACAAGGTGTCAGAGGGCAGGAACTGGTCGCTGTGGTGTGGGGCTCTCCCATGGCGAGTGGCCTCAGCTTCCACAGGAACCTGCAGAGCAACATCAGGAGCAACAATTCTGCAAAACACAAAGCTTTGATGCAGAGCACGGATGAGGAGCTGTTGTGATCTTTTCTCGCCTTTATTCCCGTATTCCCTGCACAGACAATAACTCAGTTTTGTCTCTCTTCCCAGGAGGTTTGTTTCTCCTGCTCGTGTTTCTCTTTGTGATGTGGAAGGAGTTTGCAGCTGACTTTCAGAAGTACATCCTCCTGGAGAGGAGCGAGAAGTGCCTGGATGATGTCCCTGTGCACGTCTACTACGGGTGGTCCTTCATGTTTGCCGCCGCCGGGGTGCCCCTGGTGTTACTCTCTGGACTCCTCTTCTTCCTGGTGGGCAGAGACATTATGGATTCCCTGCAGTAAGACAAATGTGGAGAAGGCTTTGAGAGAATTGGTGATGCTCCTTGTAAAGAAACACACCCAAGTTTTGAGGACTTGATCAATTTTGTAGCTATAATTGTCGGGATAGGTTATACTCACTCTTATGGGGAGGCAGGGATGGAGAACTGAGCATCCATAGAATCCCAGGATGGTTTTGTTGGAAGAGACGTTAACACCCATCCCATTCCACCCCCTGCTGTGGGCAGGGACACCTTCCCCTATCCCAGGTTGCTCCAAGCCCCGTCCAACCTGACCTTGGACACCTCTAGGGATGGGGCAGCTACAGCTTCTCTGGGCACCCTGTGCCAGGGCCTCCCCACCCTCACAGGGAACAATTCCTTCCCAATATCCCACCTAACCCTGCCCTCTGGCAGTGGGAAGCCGTTCCCTGTGTCCTGTCCCTCCATCCCTTGTCCCAAGTCCCTCTCCCGCTCTCCTTTAGGCCCTGGAAGGGGCTCTGAGATCTCCCTGGAGCCTCATCTTCTCCAGGTGAACACCCCCAGCTCTCCCAGCCTGGCTGCAGAGCAGAGGTGTCCAGAGCACTGCCCATCCCAAACCAGTCCCAGGTGAACATCCAGCTCCAGCCTGTTCCCACTTTGGAGATATCTCAGCACGTTTGTCGGGTTTGCACCAGTTTTCTCTGCAGCCCAAGGGAAAGCAGCTCTCTGTCAGCAGAGCTCCACATCCATATTCAGCAGAGCTGGAGTCCTACAGCATTCCCAGCATCCTGGTTTCTTGTAAAAGGAAATCGAATCTGGCTGCGACGGCGCAAGCAATAATGTCTATTTCTAAAAAGCAATTAAGGATGATTTTTTTTTCTTAGCTGGCTCTAATTGACGTCAAAGGACAACGATTTTAATGGGATGTCGGGAAACATGAGAAACTTTTTTCTTCCTTAAAAGCCCTGATTCTGAAGATGCAAATGTACCTGGACCTAAGCTAACTTTCAATAAGGGAATAAACCGATTTCTGTGGCTTGAAACATAACATGAATTAATTAGTATTTCTTTACAGCAGCGCTTTACTCTGCATTTAATATTTTCCCTGGATGCAGTTTTGTGGGGATTCCCAACCCAAAAACTGAAAGATGATCCTGGTTGAGGGAGAAGGAAGGGGACAAGGGCATGATATTGTGATATCCCCTTGAGTTGTGCCTGTTCCCCATCAGTTCTTCAAGTGGCAATTTCTCACTATAAATTTGTTTTGAATAATTTTTGTCATTAGTCTGAATTGAATATTTTCCCTAGACACAGTTTTGGGACATTTCTCAACCCAAAACCTGAATGATGGTGGGAGCTGGGGGAACGGGAGTGGGGACAATATCATTGGTATTTTTTTTGGCTTTGTTTTGGAGGACCCCGTTAGGCAGCTTAGCTGGGACCTTCTTGACAAGAGTCAGACCTAAAAAGACAAATTATATAACATTTAAATACATTTAAATGTATTTAAATTAGGCAGTGACCCTACGAAGAGCAATCACCTCCTAATTCCCCACCAAAACTATCCGGGTGCTGGGGGTGAAATAATTTATCCTGAATATGCAGAGGTTTGTAAAGACACTTGAGAAATGACAAAGATTTGATCTTGTCATGTTTTTTGGGCTGGAACGTGGTGCTTTGAAGTAGTTTGTTGGGTCCTTGCTTGCCGAGCTCATTTGCATAAATTTTAAATCAAACTTCTCAAAAAGCAGCGTTCCCGTGGATGTCAGAGTTTGCGCTCAACTCACATCTCCCGAGCTTTATGTCACACTATTGACTCAGTGCAGTTAATTAATAATGGAATGTAAATCTCTGCTAGGAAGCGCTGAAGATTGTTGGCAGTGTAAAAATGTTTGTTAATGCTCTTCCTAAAATATTATTCAAGTCTGGCGTTTCTTTCCTTTCGGAGCAAGTTCTAATTATTCTTTTACAAGATTCATGGCATACACAGAGTGAGAAATTGTAATTCCCCCATGTAAAGATTAGTTCTTTCATATGAATAACAGGCTCGGGCTACAGTTCTTAGGCAATATCCACACTGTTTTCCCTTAATAGAAATTTTGTTTGAATAGAATTGGGATATGCAGGTAAAAATCATGGTTTTTTCCCAGTGAATGGATGTTTCATGACATTCCCAAATACACAGAGATTTTAGTGTTTTATTTGGCCATTCTAAACTGGGGCTTTTTTCCTGATTCTCCTTGGGTTATGCCTGTTCCCCACCGGTTCTTCAAGGCATAACTTCTCACCATAAATTCCCTTTGAATAATTTTTGTCATTTAATTATCTATTCAATGTGGAGATGAACACTTATGGTCACAAAGAATAAAAGTATATAATCCAGGAGCCAAAGAGGTCAAGATTTACAGTCACTTGCCTTTCACTGATCCCATAAAACAATCCAAGCATGCAGAAATGATGATCCCATAAGAGACACCAGGGCAGAAGAATGAGAATGCAGCAAGAAATCCATCAGACTTATTGATATCTGTGAAGCTGAGGATCCCTGAAGTTGTGAATATAGAAGTGAGTTTTATATTATAGAATGAAATATTTATTAACTTTCTCCATCTGTTCTTTAAAAAATTTAGTTTAATGTCATCAAGGCATTTATGGAATACATTTAGCTTAATCATGCATTCATGCCTTAGGGAGTAAAGCATCCCTGGAGACTTGCTCTTTCTGGATCAGCTCTAGAACAAGCAATAGTTTAAAATTCCATCATTCTTTGGAAAGAAACCACATGGCTTTGAATCAGTCTTGAGCAGAGGGTGTTTTCTCTTGAATATTTTTGGTACTGAGCACACTCCAGTTGCTGTCTGGTATTGAGCTTTTGGGTAACCTCATCAAATCTCTGGATCTCCCACAGGTTTGGAAAATCTCTCAATATTAGATATATATATAATAGTCACAACAATGTGAAAGAATCAGATTGTAGAGTTGCATAATTAAAGCAATTAACTCCTCCATTAAAATTCCGTGTTTATTGCCAGCACAAGGCCAAACACATCATTTCGGTGGATTAAAGAGTCCAGTTCCTTTGCTCTCAAGTTTCTTGTGGCAAGTATAACTCAAGCAGACAAAATTTGCTGTGAGAGTCATCATTTCTGCAGGAGAAATTTCAAAAAAGAAACTCATGGGCTCAGTGGTAGAGCTGGAAATTGCAGAAGCCACGATCGCTTTCATCTGTTGAATGTGAAGTTTGATGAAAGGATATTATAGAGTAGTGACAAGGACCTAATTCTGATCCAAGTTTTGTCATTATAAATCATGAGTAATTCCGAAGGCTGCAGCAGACCCTTATCACTGCTAAACATCTGTAAGTCAGATCAGAACCGGGACTAATAAATACATTCAAAATGCATAATTAAAACAGTGATTTCACATCACTCTGATGAATTTTAGTCAAGGATTTCTTCAAGGATGCTTTTCTCACATTAGCATTTGATGTTAGTAAGCAATGAATAATTCCATTTTTTCTTTCCAACATCTGGGACACTTCCTGCTTTATTTGCTACTTACTGAGCACTCTGCAGGAAATATTAATGAATCCTGGGTGTTGAAACCCGGGCCCTGTGGATCGTGCTCAGGAGGCAGCCTTACGTAGGAGAGGAGAGGTGTCTTGAGATTAAGACCTTGATTTTGGTGAAAGATATTGGGAGATTTGCCAAACCTGAGGGAGCTAAATCCCTGGGATTTGGGGAGGTTACCCAAAAGTCCCTCTAGCACCTTCTTTCGTGCCACGGAGCTCTTCCCTGAGCTCTTCCCTGAGCTCTTCCCTCGTTCCTAAGAGACAGCAACTAAAAGTCTTTCCCCTTGGTCAGATCATCTCTATTTCCAGTGATTCTGAAAGCCAACACCCAAGGATGCCCCAAGGCTGGCAAGGTGCTGGTGCTTGGGGCCACCTCACCCAAGGAGCGATGGCCCAGGGGACCAGCACACCCTGAGAGCATCACTGCCCTGCCCAGCTGCTTTCTTACACCTCCAGAGGATGGGAGGTTTTTGTCTTTCTTGGGAAATGATGGAATTCTCTGTTTGGAGAGCTCTGCTTCTCCAACCTTCTCCTTCAGAGCAACCTGCAGAGGAGACCTGACCTCCTGAGCACCAGGAGAGCTTCCAAAGGAGGAACTGAGCGTTCTTCTGTATTAACGTGGAGTGACTTTGGCGGTTCAGCATCTGACCAGGGGGGTGAAAACACCCTCTGCCATGGAAAACAGGTAAATTGGAACTTACTGGACTTCATTCCAGCGGGGTGTGGAGCAGCCCCTCTGGGATTTATTACAAACCTTTCCACTTTTTCCTTTTTTTGTCCATAAAAATCCATCTTATCTGGGCAGGCTGTTTTTTGACCTCGGTCAGACATGTTTCTGCTGCCTTGGTGGTTCCTGTAATGAAATGTGAGTGTGCAGAACTGGGATGGTTCTGCACTGGAGAACCATCCACTGGAGCTGCTCCCCAAAGGTCCCTACATCATCCAGGCGTTGTCAGGGATCTCTTGTCCCAGTAGCTCCCCCAAAACATGCCGGAAAAGGGAAGTGCTGGGCGTTACACCCCTGTGGAAGATGCCCACAGCCCCTTCCTGCTCCAGCCCCCATCCTGCTGGCTCAGCACCTCCCAAAGTGCCCCTTGTCCCTCAGACAGTGCTGGGGAAAGGCTGGGGGGAGAGGGCACAGATGTGGAGCAGCAAATGAAGGCACAAACCAAATTAAAACGACTGGGGAGAGGGGAGCGGGCTCCATGCTCGGAGCACGGGGCTGTGCATTACGGCAGGATTAAGCCATATCAGGCAGAGTCCCTTTTACAAGAGTGCACAGCACCTCAATCCCAGAATCAATAAGCTGTACATGCTGCAGCACAAAGAGCTCTTATCTGCAATACCACTTTGAATTTAGTGAATTTATTTAATCCCTGATGCCTGCAGAGCATCAGTCCTGTCTTCTGGGTTAATTTATTTATTCCGGTGATGTATTTTTAGTCTTTCAAGTCCTTGACATTTGAGAAGCAGATTTCCCCCCCCCCCCTCATTTCCTAAAAAACATCTGAATTGGAAAAAAATTATTTACAGAAATGTATTTTTTTTCCCTAATTCATTCCACACTTTTCCTTTTGGGAGCCAAGAGAAATACAGTATCAATACTAATAACCATAAATGGAATGGATGGGGAAAGGCTCCTTTTCCCACTGCTTGGCAGAGCCTGTTTCTAAATCAATGCTGGACATTCACTGATCTTCTCTCTTCCTTCTCATCTTTTTTTTTTTTTTTTTCCTACAAGTATTCTCTGCTCTTCTTTAAATTAAAAAAATAAAAGTCACCTATTTTTGAGGTACAGCCAAGATTCAGTGCTGCATTTAGTTTGGGAATTGTGAGGAGGGCAGGTGATGCTCTGATCTCCTGCAACTTGATATTTCCAGGTGGATCGGATGAACCCTTGGCTCAGCCCAAAAGAACCAGTGGGTTAAAGAGTGGAACTACTGTTAAAAAGAAATACCAAAGGAAAAAAACAGTCTGGTAGGAAGGAAGAAGTCTCACCTGGCCTTGGCTGAGTCAAGGATGGCTCCAGGAAAGCTGGAAAAATTAAAAATAAAGTAACAACAAGGGCAACTCTTGTACATAGGGTTTATTCTATATTCCTTATCTATTTATTTTCCCTATCCATTACCCAGTATTTCCTTGCGTTTACATTAAGAGAAGCAACAAACACTGAGAAGAAAGAGCCTCTCCTAGAACAGGGACTCTGCAAAAATATATTACATGTCCTCAAAAACAACTCTGTAACGTCACAGAGAATAATTGTTTTTCCATTTCAGATGTTGTAAGAAATTTTTTTTTTGTATTTTCTTCTATTTAAAAACCAGTCTGTGGGAGAAGATGTTCAGCAAACTATCAGTGCTGAAATAACATTGGCTGAACTGGCTGTTTTAAGGTTTTTATATTAATTAAACCTCATTGGTTACAAGCTGGAGTAATTGCAGTGCACGGTGATTAAACGCGGCTCGCTCTGAAACAGAGGCATCAACTTTTGGGCGTTCCTGCCCCCCAAAAGAGAAGGGAAATGTAGCAATTTAAACAAATCAGCCTCAAAATTGGTCCTGCTGGGTGTTGAGGTGGAGATTTTGCATCAGCCCCCCTGAAATTCAGGCAGAGGTGCTGTCTCTCTAATGACAAGCAAGGTCGTTACATGGGTCAAATAATTAGCTCCAAAATCCAACCATTAATCAAATTTAATCAAATTTATTGCAGGGCTCTTGCATCACATTCCCAAAATAAGCTCGGGGGGTTGTACCAGCTGCCCTGTGGGGGTGGGCATCCTCAGCCCCTCTGCTCCTGGTGTTTGCTCCATGCTTTTTTGGTGGCATTATTTCCTCTAAAGGGAAACCTGGTGCTGGGAGAGTGGATGAGTCCTATAGGCATTAAAAAAAGGTTTTGGTCCTTCTGAAGGTCAAATCATTTCATCTGCATCTTCAGGATGGTGCTGGTGAAGGCTGGAAGCATCTTTGAGACGCTCTCAAGGTGGTTTTTTCTTCAAGTCAAGATCCTGTCCCTGTTTTCCCACCTGCCTTGTGAAACCCCCGCTATCCGAACCCAAACACAGGCAGACACTCTTTGCACATTAAATATCTGTAAAATAACTGGTGTTCTCTGAGGAGAGACTCTTCCTGTGCCACAAACACTTCAAAGGCTTCAAAGCAGAGGTGCCTGCAGCGAGGGCTGAAGCTGAGAGCACAAGTGCCCGTTTCAGCTGACACCAGAGGTTTCAGGCTCTTAGGGCATAAAGCATTTTTCACTCAGTTTAAATTAATTTAATTGAAAAAAAAAAATTGAAGGAGAAATGACTCGAGACATTTTTGAAGGTGGGAGTTTTTTTGTGTGCGTGTGATTTTTTTTTTTAAGGTGGAAAATGCTGTTTTGAGATTAAACCTGCCTTTAAATAGATATTTTTAAATGAAAATATCTTCAATGTTTAAGAAAGGACTGCAGAGACCTTCTCTTTGCAGCCATCTTAGAGGGATGTTTCTGCTTTCTCTTGCTTTGCTGTTGCTCAAAGGATGTTCCAGCTCCAGGGCGAGCAGCAGCTCCAGGCTTTCCTTCTGCTGCCCCTTCTCTCAGTTAATGCATTGGTTCTGCAGGCAAAAAAAGAGACATTTTTAGTATTCCAGAAGCCAAAAGGCTGTCTGCTGGATGGAGGGATTTGCTGCACATCCCAGGCAGGAGATGCAAATCCAGTTTTATACTGGGACTGCAGCACCCTGTGCCCGGCACCTCCTGCACTCCGGCCAAGGGGAAGGTGACACAGAGAGAGGACATTCTGCTTTTATTTTTTTACAATTTGTTTTTTTCAAATGAAAATGCTAAAAGGGTGGAAATACCTTGGTTTTGATAGTCACGGCATGGGAATCTCCTTACGTTTTAAAATCTATTTATTTAGCTGCTCACTCGGAAGTAGCCCCTACATTCAGTATTTCAGCAAAGAACACACAAGGTTTGGGAGAGTTTTCTGGTGCTTGCTGGTGTTTTCATGTTGTTGCAAGAATGTGAGTGGGGTTTGGGTTCTTTGAAGGGGGCAGATAAAGATCTCCTTAGGATAGGTGGCTGCTTGAAGAGCTCAGGCAGGGCAGAGGATTCCCTGGACTAGCCAAAAGTGGCTCTTAAAAGATGGAGAGGGTCTATGCCATCTTAGCGATATAAAAATAAAATGTATTTTTTATATATATATATTAATATAAATAAATATGTATGTATAGAAATAAAAAATGTATTGATTTAAATAAAAATATAGTCATTAATACAATAAGGAGAATAATTAAAAGGTTGTGGGAACGAGTGTGTGAGTGCAAGTACCTCCCTGGCCCAGTCCAGGGCTGCATTCCGTGATATCCATCACGGGGAAACAGGGATCCTCAGCCCAGCTTTCCTGGTTTTCTCCACCTGCCCAGCAGCCTCATTCCCTGTGATTCCCTGTGATTCCCTGTGATTCCCTGTGATTCCCTGTGCCCTCCTTTTAGGCCCAGCCCTTGGTTAGGGAAAATCACTGGAGCGTCACGGCCGCATTGATTTAATTGATTGAGAGCGCCGGGCTCTGCCCGGAACCTCAGCTCCACTCCCAGGCACTGCTAATCACAGCAAAAGATAACAGCAGAAGGAATGAAAAGATTTCTTCCCTAGGACTCCAAAGTGCCTTCGGAAAAGAGGAAATTACAGCAGTGTGTTTTCTCTCTGTGGCCCCGGGTTTGCCAGTGGGTGCCCAGCGCAGCCTCCAAGGGTCCCTCTGGATCAGCTCGGCTGCGAGGAGGCTGCTGGAGCTCCAGTAGGAGCAGCCAGGCTGCCACGGGTTTGGGAGTTTATCCACCAAATTTTATTATTTTTATCCAGCTCTACTGTGGAAAATCACAGCTGGGTCTCCAGCCAAGGCAGTGACTGAAATTAGCAGCAAAGACATAAAACCTCATGGTTTAGGGGATTTTGTTCTTTACTTTAACAAAACTTGAGCGTTTCCCAGTGTGTGATGATGACATTATCCATTACAAATGGATATCCAGGATAAATGGACCCATAAAATTAGGAGAAAGCAGGGCTGCTGCAGCAAGCCTTGATAACACCCCGGATAATTCACCCTCCTGCAGCAGCTCCTCAGCCCAGAGCCACCAACCTCCCCAAAGCATCCCTGTTTCCACCCCATTAATAAGTGAGGCACAGATGGGTTTGGTCTTCTAAAATCAAATCAGAATAAAGAATCTCCCTTTGCTCCCTCCTTGCTGAGGTGCCCTGAGGTGTATTCCGAGTTTGTGCCAAAAATAAATCACTATCTTGGAGCTGCCTGATGCTGGTTCATCCTGGCTAGAGCCAGGAGGGCACGGCCTCAGCTCAGCCTTGTGCAGTCACTGTTTTGGGGTGAGGAAATGCACAAGGAATTTTCAGAGAATGCAGAATTCCACACAGTCGTGGAATAATTCAGGCTGGGAAAACCCTCTAAGATCATTGTGACCAACCATCCCCCAGCACTGCCAAGGCCACCACTATCCCACGTCCCCAAAAGCCACATCCACATGGGTTTCGAACCCCTCTGGGGATGGTGGACTCCAGCACTCCCCCAGGCAGTTCCAAAGCTTCTCCCTACGTCTTTTAGACACAAACAAAGCAGAGCTGAGGATGGTCAAGGGCAATTTGGCCATCGCCTCTCCACGGGCATGGAAGGGATGGGGAGTTTGGGAGCAGCCTGAGAGGAAACAGATCCTGTGTCTTTCTTTGGCTGAATGTGCTTCTGCCCTAAATGAAATGCAGGCATAAAACTCAGGGCAAAAGCTGAATCACTCTTGCTTAATTTAGCGGTGAAATCACAGGCGAGGCACTACAGTACCTGCTGAAGGGTGCAGTGATTTCTAATTATGGATTATGCAGCTAATCAGTACCAATCAACATTTTTTGATCTTGACTTAATATTTAATATAATGTTAATTATAATTGCTTTTGCCACAAACTGTGTCAAATCCTAGGCGTGATTTCCCCTCCTGGCGTTCCTGGCGGCGCTGGGTGGGCTCTGGGATGGGGGCTGAGCATCCCTTCCCAAAATCCCACCCAGCAGCACAGACCCACCTCCCTGCTCGCCTTCCTGCTCCCTCTGCCTTGAGTTGTGATGCTAATTAAGTGCTGGTGAGTCTCAGCGTTATTAGAATGGAGTTTTTATCTCACACAAGTACCTTCCAGCTACTAACAGGGGAAGTTCATTTAATTAAAAATAATTTTAGTGTAAGTTAACGTGAACACATTTCAATTACTCTGAAATATGTTTATTTTTTTTTCCTTTTCTTCTTTCAAAGTCTACCAAGAGGCTGCAGAAAAAACCCCAAAGCCTCAAACTAACATCAGATAATCTCGATGATGCATCCAGGCCATTTCTGTGTATTTAGACAGTGGCCAGAACGTCACTACAAGCAGGAGCAGAAATGTGTAACAATGGCAAAGTCACATTCACAGCGCCATTCCTGTGATTGTTTATTGAGCATCCTCAGGGTTTCTGTCCTTAAGTGCCTTTGTGCCTTTTCAAAGTGCTTTTGCCAGCTCTCACCTGATGTCTGTGCGTGACAATTCCAAAGTCCTCAGCTCTGCTGTGCACAAACCACCCGGGACCATCTTCACAGGCCTGGTGGTATTTGATCTAATTTAAACTTTATTTAAAAAAAGAAACCTAAAAAAGTAAAACCAAAGGAAATCCAGAAACTTTAAGGGCATAATTACCACTCAGGTAAGTTTTTAATATCCTAGATGCCCTGTGTGAATATCAGCAGGATGCTGCTGGCCCACACACCCGATTTAATTCACCTGCCTATTCCCAAAATCCATTTCCAGCTGGGCTTGGGATCTGGTCTCCCACCTCATCTTGTCCTGGGGTCTCCCCTGGGCATGAGCTGGGCTTTCCTCTTGCAATTAATAATTTATCAACTTCTACTTAAACCCAGGCGTGTTTGATGCCTGTTTCAGCTTTTCTGGCATCCAATGGAGTTGCAGCCCAGCGTCAGCAGCTGGAGCTGCTGGTTTTGCCCCCCCAGCACTACCAGGAGCTGCACAGGGAAAGGAAGGAGTCCTGGGAATCAACAGGAATGGGGACAAAATGGGACACGAGCACAGGAGACATTTTGGGGCTGCAGCCCCCAAAAATCAGCTGCTGGGATGTTTCATCCAAACCCCCTGAGCTGACATCTCCTGGTGGGGTTCAGCACTGACCGAGTAAAGAAGCTCTTGAAAGTTTTTGTTGAATCTTTACGACATAAAAGCCCCTGAAAGAAAATCTGTAAAATAAAATAAAATAAAATAAATAAATAAAAATAAAATAAGGAAAACAAGTAAGCCCAGGCTGGATCCTGCAGGGACGGACACTCCTCGGGCACCAGCTGCAGCCCAGTGGCTCTGGTGGGTGAAATCCTTCCCCTCCATCCACCCCAAAGCCTTTCACATGGGTTTGACCTCCCTGATTTGGGAAAACAAAGCTCCAGATAGGAGAGAAAGTCCTTACAGTTGATAGGGAAGCCCATTGACTTTCAAATGCAATCTCGTTGGGTTTTTTCGATACAAATTTGTTGTGCTGCATCTTGTTTCCTTTCAGCACCCATTGCCTTCAGGGAATATTACCATAAAGGAAATGAATTCCACCCCCAAAAACACATGGAGACTCCTCCCATCAGGTTAATTTAACATCACTCAGGTGCTGATGGGAAGTGATTATCCCACCATAACACCTCTCCGTGAAGTCCTTCCATCCATTAAAGATCCTATAACCTCTCATTAGATATGAAGTTACATGGGAAGTCCTATTCCCAGAAAAGGTTAATTAAAACCTGTGATTCCGGTATGAGCTGAGTGAGGGGGAGGTCAGGCAGGAATTTCTCCCATGCACAGCTCCTTACTCTTTACTAAAATAAGAATTAAGTTCTCAGAAGGACTCAGAAGCCCAGCCCAACCTCTCCTTTGGCAAAGGGATATTTATCAAACCCCCACCCTTCTGCCTGTGCATCAGAGATTTAAAATATCCTTGTAAAACCCTGTTCAAGACCTGGAGCCCAGCCTGGATCTGCTGGCACAGATCAAGGGGGTGGCATGTTTGTGATGCCATGGGTAATAATTCCTGAAACTGAGGGACAGTTTAGGGAGAGGGGATGTTTCCTCCCTTAAGGAGTATAACCAAAGGGTATCCAGATCTGGCCTTCCCTGCTCACTGAGGGGGGGTTGGACTGGATGACCTTCAAAGGGACACTTCCAACTCCGATGATTCTACATTCCCACACTGAATTTTTTAAGGCAAATGGAGTGGTTGTCCCACCACCCACCTTTCCAACCCCAGCAAGAGAAGCCCTGGGCAGCGAGAGCTGGAGGAAGGGGCTTTACCTGAGCATCTCTAAGGGGTTCATCTGTTTGCTGGAACTGGGCAATTAGCAGAGAGGGCTAACGAACCTCAGAGACAAACAGCTGAGAGTCCCTTCTAACACCTCCTCCCTCAAACTGCTGCTGTGAGGAAGGTGGGCTCTGAGACCACCAGCGTGTGGGAGCTGTTTCACTGGGAAGGATCACATTTTTTATTTATTTTTGCAGCATGAGAAGCGAAGGGGAAGGTTATAACAAACTCCTCAGAAATATCTCCACACACAGCCCCCTGCGCATGTATTTAATGGAAAATAGAGGCATTGGAGGAGACCACCAAGCTCCAAGCTCAGTTTTTGCCACCTTCCCTGTGTGCTGGTGGTGAGGGAATGTGCAGTGCCTGTGATAAAGGCGGCGGTGGGGTAGAACCATCAGTGCTACCTAAAAGCAAATGAAACTGGCATAAATAATTGTGCTGTAGAAAGCCTTTCTGTTGCACCTTGCCTATCACTGACAATTTACATATCTTAGGAAAACCTTTGTCAGCTTCTGTCATTTCTGCACTATTATGTGCCTTTCTGGATAATTACCAGTTAATGTGAAAAAGCAGATGGAAAAAACCTTGAAATTTCTGATAGAGAATCCTCAAACCTCTCCCCTTATCTGTGCACAGCAGCTTCCTGATTTCAAAAGAAGTTTGAAAACCTTTGTTAAAAATGTCCCTGATTCCCAGTTTGAATGAACCAAATGACATTCAGCTAAAATTATTCAGCTTTTTCCACAATTAAATTCCATTATCGTGAACTGCCAAAGTAAAATGGAAGGTCTCTTAACTAATGTGTCGGTTGTTTGCTTGTATTTTTCGTGGTGTGTATTGTATAAAGCTGTGTGAAGTAGAAGGAGGATAAACAATAACTGTAATTTTGCATCAATGAGTGGGGCATTTTTAGACCCTTTATTATGGGAACACACCAGGGCTGGTGCGTTTTCTCTCTTCTTTTTTTCCCCCCCCCGCCCCTTTTTTTTTTTCCTTCCTGTTATTTTATTTATTCCTTTTCCTGAAAAACCCACTGAGACTGATTGGATGTTTCACCAAACTTAAGGAGCAGTGTCAGGCTGGTTTTTAGCACCAGGAATGATTTTTTTAATGCAGCCCCTGCATACCATGAGAGCTCAGCATTGAGCAAGCACACACTTCTCCTGTCCCTCTAATGAAGAGGCAGAACAGCAGTACACAGGAGAAATAATTTAATTTAAAAAAAACCCATTTCCACAAGCAGGGGAATTGTCCACATGTTGTCTCAGTTGGTTTTCCCCTTGTTCTTCTGCAAGATTTAAAATTAAGCTGCCCATGAGAAAGACAGCACAGTTAATCACAGAATCCTAGAGTGGGTTGGGTTGGAAGGAACTAAAATATCATCTCATTCCAGTCCCTGCCATGGGCAGGGACACCTTCCACTAGACCAGGTTGCTCCAAGCCTGGTTTGCTCCTGTGCAGGATGGGGTAAAGCAAAAATAACCTCTAAAGCCAAGGAGCAGCTGAACCCACTGTGATGCCCAGCTCTGAACTCCACAGGGAAGTTATTTCTGTGAGCTTCCAGTCAAAAAAAGAGAGAAACTTTCTGAACACTGATGACAGGGATTTAAGGGGGAATTTTCTGTACAAAATGCTTATAACAGGTTTAATTTTGCTCTGCAAAGCCAAGCCTCATTCAAGGTCTGTAGGTAACATCCCCCTGCAGATGTGCTCTGCAATCACAGAATCATCATTTAAGTTGGATAAGACCCTTAAAATCCTCGATTCTACTCAGCAGGATTTTTCTAAGCGCCCAAGGCTTCAGGCCCTTTGGGCAAATGCACCTTTGCTGGGCCATCCCTGCCCTGGAGCTCAAACCCAGCTGGAGGATGAGGAGGGGGATTGGGAGTGGACAGAGGAGAGCAAGGAGAAGTCAGCCTGGCACTGCAATGGGCAGGGTGAGAGAAGTGGGACAGGGAGGAGCCGTAAGGACAGTCGTGTTCCTGCTGGGACACCTCCTCTCCCAGGAGCACCCCGGAGCAGCTCCCTGCAGCACTGGCAGGTTTGCAGTCACACCAATCCCACAGCAGAGGGGTCACTCCTTTGCTTCAGTGGATAGAAAAACACTCAAATACCCTCACCTAAACCCCATTTCCCTTCAGCTGCTGAAACAAAACCAACAAAAGCTCAGTCCATGTTGAGTGATCTGAGCAAAAACTGTTCTCAGAATAGAGAGGTACCAGTGGATACCTTGTGGTTCCTCACTGGAGTCTGAGATTTGCTCAGTGGAAGCTGTGAGTGTCTATGTCACAAAAAAAGTGTTCCTTTAGATACAGAGAGAATGAAAGCAAGGTCGTGTTGGTGAGGATCACTGTGATGGGAGTTGAAGGATCTCAGTATCGGGATGTTGTATCAGAGCTCCCCACGCCGAGGCCGCCTCGCTCCGTGGCTGCCCTGCTGGTTTGTGTGTTTGTGTTGATGGTGCTTCTCTTCCTCGCTGGCATTTAACATCCACATCCCCCGAGAATGACATTTCAGAGCCTGATTAAAATCATTGTCTTTCATGGCAGAGAAAGTTTGTTCTTCAAAGTAAAGAAGATAAAAAAAAAAATGCTGTTGCAAACAGTGCTGAAAACCAGATGAATAAAAACAACCAAAAAAGGGTTTAATTCCATTATTTTCAATTAGCTCTTTAATTTGATTTAAGTCATTTGCACTTGTTGCTTGTTTTACATCTCTTATTGTCCAGCATTTTATTTCACACATCTTACAGTATTAAATCAAACTGTTTTCTAGTCTTTGCCTTCTTTTGAAGCCTCATGAAAGTCTAAGGCAGAATTAAAAAAACAGATATTAAAAACGAACTTTCATCTCTCTGCAGGTTATTTGTAATCAGACCTTTCTCATCAAGGGCTCGTTTCATATGTGTTTGGGATCTGGGAATTATTAAAACTGCCAATCCATCTTGTGAAAAATATTGCCCAGGCTTCAGTGTTTTGAAACTTCAGCACCATGTGTGAATTCATCAGCGGCAGTGGAGACTTGGTGCTTCTGGTTGTAGATACTCACACATAGTAATGGCTCAGTAAGTCTACACAGGATCCTACTTCATGTTGCAAACTCCTGTTTATTCACCGTTGGTTCTGAATGGCTGCTTGTTTTAATAAACAAATATAAAATAAGTTATTACTAAAGGGACAGCGTTGCTTCCCCGTTGCAAATTAACAAATCTCAGTGTGTATTTTGGAGAAGACCATCACAGTCCCACAGCTGAGTTACTGTCTCATCTCAGCTGGAAGGTAACCAGCATGTTCTGCCCAAGAAGAGCTTGGTAAATATCCAGGTCAGCATCTCAGCAGCTTCTTGAAAAAATAAGTAGTTAGGTCTGATGCCAGTTACGACTTAGACCTTTTATTTTCTTCAGCTCCTGTTTTGCCACGAATTTTTGCCATCTTTCCCCATGTATCCTACTCACTTTTCTTTTATTTTCTCACATCTACATGAAAATACACATTTTGTAGGTTGTAGAAAGGAAGGTCCTTCTAAAGATGTGAATGTCGGAGAGTTAAGCCAAGCTGAGAATTTCCTGAAAGAAGGTTTATAAAATTCAATTATAAAGGTCCCTATGCCAGAAATCCTTTCTTACCTTTTCTCTCCATTCCATTCCATCACACCAAGAGAAAACCTCAGCAGCCAAATCAGGTCGCATGTTGGTTGTCCTACACCACATTCCAAGGTATTTCCGCTACTATTAGGACTGATTTTGAAGACGTCAAATAATGTGGATGGAGAACACTGGTGGAAGAGCCGCACCTGCAGGAGCCGTTCCACCTTCTATACCATCAGATTTTATCAAAATGCCCACAAAAATATTTAAATACTTCAAGTTTTCACCACGTTGACACACCCATAGTGGAAGGTAGAGTGAGGAAAACTGGTTATGAACTTACTCTGGACAAACATAGCAGATTACTGGGTGGAAAATGGCAATTCCTCTTCTTTGGCAAATCAACACTGGGATTCACACCTTGCAAATAAGAAAGTTTCCAGTGGGGTGTTAAAATTTTCCAGGTTTAAAAGCTGCATCATTGAGTCAATTCTCTGTCACCAGATGGAGGCCCATCCCTGTTGCACTGCCCTGCTCGAAGGCAGGCTGGAGCTGGAGGAGGTCAGGCATGAAGTCTCTCTTTGATGGAAACATCCAAAAATTGGAGGTTGAGCTCCCCGGGAGCAGGCAGAGGAGGTGCTTTTCTCCTCTTGTGTGTTTCTCAGGAGGAGGTGTCCCACGAGGTGGGTGGACATCCGGGAACAAAGGAGAAACCTTTCAAAGCAGAGCCATCTTTATCTCAAAGGCAGCATTCCCTCTTTGATCTCCCGATGAATCAGGCTGGCTTTGTGCTCCTCGACTCCTCCTTCAATAGCACCTCTCTTCAAATGGGAAAAGCCTGAATAGATGTAAGTCTTGGGTGTTTTAAGAATCGATTTTCCCTTCCAAGAGCAAAATTGGGTGTTTCACATGGTGGGAAGAGACCCTCGCATGCCCGCCTCCAGCCCTTGTAATTCTCCCAGATCATGCAACGAATTTTTGCAGGCGTTTTTTCCACGATGGGAGGAACTGTTTGCACCCATCAGGGGATGGGAAGACTTTGTGTGCTCCCACAGTGGGTTTGCCATAGTTAGTTGCACCACGAGCAACAATTTGGTGTCACCTTCTTCCAAGACATCCCTGGTCCTTCTGTTTCATTACTACTCCATCCATAAAAGGGCCCCGATTAAAAGTGTGGCCTGTTGTTTGATGAACCAGGAATCCATACATCCTGTAATTTTCCTTCCTTCATCCTCTCTCCCTGAGTTTCTCTGTCATATTCAGTAAAGTCTCTTTTATTGAACATCTGTTTGGTGCGGAGCAAGCTTATCCAAACTCGGCGGGAAAGCACCTTTACTCCAAAATAAATTAAAACAATGTATGTGCCTCTGGCCAATAGATCATTGGATGGGAGTCATGAATGTACATTTGTGGATATTTGATGGGAAGTTTATCATTTAAACGATGAAAATACAGTACTTCAACATATGGATCATTCCGAGCTACTCTCTTTCCTTTCCAGTTGAAGAATCACTGTGCATTTAGAGGAATTAGACAAAATTAAGAATTTAAACTGGTCTGCTTGTAAAAGCTATTACCAAAGAGTGGAAATGCAAAAGAAAATGAGGGGTGGAGTCTGACTTTGAGATATATGTGGATTAAACTGGTTTAGTTTTAGGTGGTGCAAACAAAGAGCAAAACATAATAAATTAGCAAAGAGGGAATTAAAAAGTGAATTAAAGACTTAAAATAGAAATTAAAGTACACAGAACCCCTCTGCAAGGATGCTAGTGACCAAATAAAGGTGAGAACTTAACATTTTGTGTCTTCTCTGCCATTTTATCCTGATTAACAGGATGTGTCCAACACGATGGTCTGCAGTAGACCTTTCCCACAGCTCTGAATTTATTTTTTCCCCTTTTCATACAATATCTATGATAATTTCCATAACGAGAAATGTTTTCTGCTCTGGAGAGTTGTGCTAGCGGGGGAGTCCTTCCCTTGCTCTCAAAATCATATCCTAATTCCTGAGGCAAATGAGCAGCAGAAAACTCTTAACACAATTATCCGGAAATAAACTCAGGAATGTTGAAAGGAGCCTTGGAGTAATCAAGGGATTCAAGATGACGCTGCAGTTTGATTTCGAGTTATTAAGACACCTTTTGGTATTTGACAGTGTGAAAAAGATCTTCCACTCCACATCTGACCAGTTCGTGCCACTGTCTGCATCATGACCTTGACACACCAAGCCCAAACTACAAAATGAGTTTTAAAGCAGAAACAGCTAAAATTCCCCCGAGACTAAAATATGTTTTCTGGCCTGAATTTTCTGCTGTCCACACTGTACAGACATTGAATCCAGACTGGTTGAAACTGTTCAATGAAACATTTTCGGAATTAGTTTGCCAACAATTCTCACAAAAAACTTTGAGATTTCTGAACTACATTTTGCAGCTACTTTTAAACTAGAAATTATCACCTTCAATTAGTGAACTTAGTCCATTAAAGAAGCAAGAGGATGTGTAGTAAAGTATAAATATATACTTATATATAAAAGTGTAAGTTCAACTGCTGCCATGGAAAGAGAGGTCACAGTACAACAGGTTCAGAAAATCACACAGGAATGGAGCTGCTAATGACAAAACCCAGTGTCAGAAATAGACGTGAGAAATAAACTGTATTGCATTTCTCTCCTTAATGTGCAATAATGTCTCAAAGACAGTGTGTAAAGTAAGATTTTTGCTCTTTTTATACACCTACTTTAGCCCAGTTCCCCCTCTCCATAGGTTTTCCAGCCCAGCAGGACAGGGTGCACATGGCTGTGGGGAAGATGAGCTGGGAAGGCCCAGCACTTCCATCCCACTCCCAGGTGGAGATTTCAATGACTCCCATTGGTTTTTTTTGGAGTAAAACAAGAGTTTTACTGCCAAAGCAGTGCAATCTCAGGCCACATTTCATTAATATTTCACTGCAGATTTGTGTTTGGCCCTGGCACCATGGAAAGCTGCATTTCTCACAGGGCTTTTCCGTGGGATTTGTTGTCAGAGGCATGGAAAAGCTCCTACCAGTCTTTTAAAGAAGACCTTGCCTGATAGTCTGTAATCACTTGCCAGAGCAATCTCACCTCTGAGCAGCAGACACTTAACAATCTATTATGTCCTAATTAAGTTTGGCCATGTTTACACTGCTTGATGATGATGCATAAAGATTCATTTACCTTTCCAGCCCTACTGCCAGAATGTATTGCCACAGAACTCCATTAAAAATAGAAATAGCAGTGAAGTCTTCAATTATTTTACATCACCTTAACTCTACCAGAATTCATCATTTTATGTGCTGTTACTTTAATTTATTGGTTTATCATCTATTGAGTTAGTAGCAGTTATCATAAGTTATTCTATGTATGCTTTAAATATGGTGGTATCATTTCCTGTGGAGAAACAACTTTCCAGAACACCTTACTTACAGTTTCTCAATTTAAGGAGGCCAAAGAAAGACATTTGATTGCTTTTGACTAAAAAATCTTACAGAGCCACAACTAAAATTGGGTTCCTCTGACTGTCACTGGAGTTTAGAATTAAACAAGCCTGAGCTCCTCAGTGTGACCCTGATGAAATTAAGTGCAATCAGGATGAAGGCAGAACCACAATTATACAGGTTGAGCTTTACACTTTGATTTTCTTGAAATATTGATTAGGGATCTGAATATGAATTAAAGGTCTTGGCTCTGTTTCAGCAGAAGACTGAAATTTGCAACGAGGTCTTGAGCACATTCATTTTCTCTTCAATTTGAGAGGTTCTGGAGTTTGCAAGTTGTGCATTGGGTCACTTGCTCACCCAGGAGCCCTGGCCAGAAATGGCGATGGTCACATCCTGCTGCTGGGGGCTCCTGATGGAAGAAGTGCTGTTCCAGAGGAATCCTTCAGCCTGGAGCCCAAAAGGCTCACCTTGATGCAATGACACAGCTGGGAAGATGCTCTCTGTGTTTGAGTTTTCTCAATAGTGAAAGAAACTTCTCCTGGCAGAGGCTGTCCCTTCCTCCCATGGAGTCTGGAGCTCTTTTTGTGTCTGCTCTGGGACATCTCATCAAGGTCTGGCAGGGCTTAGCTTGAAAGCCCTGGAAGCCAGGGAAGGATGGAGGCTGAGGACCTTTTGCACCATCCCAACAGGAGCAGGATTTTCCCTCTTATATCCAGCTGCCTAAAGCTGCCTGAAGCACCTTCAAAATTCCTTGAGATAAAGAGGCGCTGCCAAGTCCAGTACCACGGTCCTGTCACCCAAGTGATAGTGATGAACATTCCCAGGAATCACGGCCACCACAGCTGTGCCAAACCTTCAGAGAGATTGAATGAAGGACAAAAATCCTTAGGAAAAAAGAGCGTGATTATATCATGTATTTTATTTCTCGGTGGTTATTCCCTTCCACTCTCATCCCCCACGTGACAGCACTGGTGCTTCCTCCTCCTGTGACTTCCTACATGTCATTCATGGGTTGCTTTACTCATTTTTACTGAGTTGCCCCCGTTTTTTAGCCTGGTGATGCCGGCAGGAGATTTCAGAGCAGGTCAGGTTATTTAACAAGCAAACATCCTAACAAACAGCCCGTGTTTCCACACATCCTTGCTGGTTTATGGGGTCATGAGCAGCAGTACACGGCCAATAAACCTTTTGACCATTTGTCACAGGTTTTATGAGCCGGTGCTTGGCTGGCTCAGATGCACCTTCCCAGGGCCAGTGGCTCTGGAGGGCCACAGGCATCATTTATCCCAACACGGGCAGTGCTCAGCGCCTCACCACAAGCTGGGAACCATGGAAGGCACCTCTTTTTACCCAATCCTTGTTTTTTTTCCCCAGTAGGGCAAAGTCTTGGATGCCCATTGAGTGTGAGAAGGCACGCAGAGCTTGGGGGCCATGGGATGGAAACCAGCCTGATCCCAGGCTCCCACAGCACCACTGGGTGAATATTGGTGGGATTATCCCAGCCCTTCTCTGTTTGTACCCTCCCACAAGGGGTGGGCCCGTGGTGGCACATCCCTGCACAGTGATTGTAACTGGGACCTGTCACTGCATAATGAGTGGGGCAGTGGAGGAAATATAAAATACCACCCATGCTATGCACAGTGGGAAATAAATCCAAGGTGAAACAGCAAATCTCAGAGAGTTACAGAAATCCAGATAGATACCCCTGCAGAGGTGCATTTATTGTGGAGCACGACAAGGTTTTTCTCTTATCTCTAATTTTATAGATCTGTGCAGCTGCAGCAGTCCTTGGATAGGGCACATATTTGAAAATACTATAAATTTCACCTCCTGTTTATTTCAGATTCATTGGCACTCTCTGTCTTTACTATCTCCTGGTATTTTATGCCTCAGTACTTGGAGAAAAAATGCTTTGTTTGCACTAGATGTAATATGAAAACTCTCTCTGACATTTAAACTTTAGTATCAGTTTGCCTACAGTGTTAATATCACTGAAACTGCTTATATGGATTAAATTGCCTACAGTATATAATGCCAAAATATGAACACAGCACATTTACTGATTCAAGCCCTTGAAAGAATTATTACCATTAAAATATTTAAGGTCACCTTTACAAATGCAATAAATCAGGAGGATGTCAAACAGAGAGCGTTTAAAGCTCCCGGTCTGGAGTAGCCCAGTGGGAAAATGATGGTTGATTCATTGTCGTGTGCAGACGGGGGTTTGGGTTTTGTCACACCCTTTTGGGGGACAGCCTTGGGGCTTGCACATTTTTGGGGTACAACCTGGGGGCTCACACCCCTCTGGGTGTGGAGGACCAAGGGGACAAAGCTGTTCTCACCCAAATTCTGCTACTGTTGCACCGACTCCCGGCCTGGTTCCACCAGCTCCGAAGGTCTCACAGGAGGAAAGAGCAGCAAAACCTCATTTCTGTCATTAAAGCCAGACACAGCAGCTCGTGTGCCCTCGGGAAGCAGAACTGATGAGTAAGAAGATGCCATTTTCATGCAGTCACTTTTCTGCACAGAACAGCCTATTCATGCTACAGGTCCAGTTCTGCAAAAACCCTTATTGAGGTCAACACAATTTACTGATAATTGAAGTCAGAGGAAAGTTTTGCTTCAGTGGAAACTGGCAAATCAAGCCTATCAGACAATTCTTTTTAAAAAAAATCATCCTTCATTATGCTTTCATCTTAAATATTAGGATTCAGCAAATTTCCCCAGAACAACCACTGTGTAAAACTTTAATCTTTTGAGAATGGATTGGGACTGTAATTGTAAAACCCAACATCCTCCTCCTGCACCACATTCCCTGTCTTGGAATGTCAGCATTTACCGGCACGTTATAAATGGGGGATAAAT
This sequence comes from Oriolus oriolus, assembly GCA_013400235.1. Lineage (NCBI taxonomy): Eukaryota > Metazoa > Chordata > Aves > Passeriformes > Corvidae > Oriolus > Oriolus oriolus. The sequence continues at coordinate 182,733 of VXBT01013035.1, read as the reverse complement.
TTGCATGTGGTTATTACTCATACTTTTATTTGTTTCCAGGTGACTGTTTTTAATGTTTAGCACAAACCCCTTATCTACAGTGGCCCATCATAATTTATGGCGTGAAGAGACAGACTAACGTTCATCACCATTGCCTGAGGCAAACGAGTGTGCTTAAAGATACAACTTTCTTTTTAAATTCCACACAAGCAATTAAATGCAATGATTGATCAGTGCCTCATCTATAAAGATACCTCACCAACCTGAATTGGTGGGAGGTGTTTCAGAGCTTTCTAAACCAGTGGTCAACTTTTATTTAACCAGGGACGTTATTTTAGAACCCATATGTAGCCAAAGGAATATATAGGGATTTTTGAGAGAGGCCTTGTAGCTTAAATTAAATGGATTCAATCCATTATTGCCAGTAAAATAATCCTAAAATTCGTATTTTTGGGTGGGGAGGGAGAGTGGACAACTCACCTTTACTGCACTGTGGATTTCTTCCCAGCTTTAGAGACTGTTCCCGGTCTCCGAGGGACAGAACCAGTGGCCACTTCCCAGCAGTCCTGTGTCCCTTCCCTCCTGCAAACTTGCACCCCCACAGCTCTCCTGGACACACCACTGGCCCCTGCTTTTCTAAAGAGAAAAAAGCTTTCTGCTCTGCACATAGGAACTTTGGGGAAACCTGGGGCGCAGCTCCTTGAGCTCTTTGCCGTCTCCCAGACTGGTTCAAATCCCAGCACCAGGGCACAGACCCGATGGGAAAAAGTACAGGAGGATGGATAAAATCCCACTGAAGTGGGGTGGTTTTCCCAAAGGATCTTTCAGAGGAAGATGAGATTTTTGGGCTGGTGATTAGGAGACACCTCATTCGGTAGTTATAAAATGCTCTTAAATTAAGGTAACCTGATGTTTCCTCCCAAACGTGGGGCTTTTTTAAAGCACATAATTTGTTTTCTGCATCTTCAAAGAGGCTGATTTGGGGGGCACGGAGCCCATCCTGTTCCCTCTCTCTGTTCCCAGAAACTCCGACTGCACCCGGGGCAACCAAGCTACAGCACTTGTGCCTTTCTTTCCAGTTTTCTTACCGAGAGAGCCTGAGTTTCCTAAAAAAATACTACTAACCCTAAAGAAACGCTGCTGTCACGGGCCAAGAACGAGCAGCTCCCGAGCCTGAGCAGATGCTTTGCCGCAGGAAGAGAAACGGAGCCTGACCCTGGACTTTGGACTGCTCTATCCGTGAGATTTAACAGTTGGATAACACATTTGATAATTGAGCGTGTTAATATTTTGCAAGAGAGACTGACAAGCAGATTGTTGTCAAATCAAGGCACCGTCAGGCTGTGGATATTGAAGTTGGCAGAGCCCAATAATTTACGGCTTTCTCCTTCAGCTTCTCATAATTTACTTTCCAGCCACTGAAGGGAAACCTGCAGCCAAAGAAAATTGATGGACTCATCATGCAGACATGACACTCCTGAAACCTCAAATTGCTATTTTATACACATGGTGCAAAGAGGAATGATCAATGGGAGCTTGGAAACTCCTCGTATACAGGAATTCTGGAGAAGCTGCACCGAAGCTTTCTGCTCTCCCACTTTCGTGGGACTTGCTGGTACATTCCAAATAGTTTCCATTTAGTATTTTCTCTACCCAGTGACCTAGTAATAGTGTACCTACTGAATCTAAGCTATTACATTATATTTCTGCGGGGTTTTAGGCCCAATGGGGTGATATTGTGCTAAAAACAAGAGCCAAATTCACTCCAACTCAGCCCAGCTCTTGTTGACTGTGTGGTGTCACCGAATGGAACAACTCAGCTGCCCATTTTCAGGCTCAGGTTTATGTTTGTTACTAAAGTCATGCCTTAAAAAAGTTTTTGTGAGTTTCTCGTTGCACATCGTGACCCCTGAATGGTCTCCATCAGCCATATCTACATGGCAATAATTTCTTTTCAAGTGCCATAATACACACCTGCAATCATGGGAACACAATGTTTAAAAATGCCTCCATTCCTTCCCAAGAAAATAGAAAATCAAGAATTGTTTGTATAAATAAAAGCCCCAGAGGTTTCCAGATATGAAATGGGATAACTGGGACATAACAACACTTACTGGAAACAGGACAGGGCAGGGGGGTGATGGTTCCCAGCTGAGTAAAGTCAATTTTTAAAGGCATTATGTGCACAATTTTTAGAATCCGTGTGCCCAAATTCATCATTATTGTCTGCAGATTTATCTGAGCAGAAACCTACCTCAGGCTCCAAAGTGAAACCTGGTGTTGTCACTGGGAAGGATTTGAGGCTGGTGCAAAGGCAGCCAAGCTCTTCCCAAAGCCTCCATCAGCTGCTTGGAGAGCTCAGGCAGCACCATCACGGGGAAGGGTGGGAGAACTCACTGAAGTTCCAGAAACACATCCAGAACCTACAGAAAATACCACTGAATGTGTTTTCCTAGTAAAGGAAGTCCAGAGAGAGGCAGAAAAGTTTGCCTCAGCAGGGAAATAAAGAGAAGGAAATAAAGGCTTGGCTTTGCTCGCTGAGACAAGGGGTTTGTATGTCCATAACTGGGCGTGGATGTGAATAAACCTATGGATTCAGGAGGGCTACAGCACATTTCAACAGCCTCAGGCTGAGGTACCTGGCTGAACTGAGCTTTGATGTGTATTTAGGTTTGTTTATGTTGCTTGGGGCTTGTGTCAAGGTATTTGTATTTGTGCTCTTCAGAAACTTGTTGAAATGGGGTCTTTTACAAGTTTGCCGTATTTTGGCTGTGTTCTTCACTCATTGGATCTGTGGTAAAATTATCACTCTTTTCTTGGGCCTTTTCATCCCTAGCAAAGGTGCTGTAGGATAAAAAGCACAGCTCATGCCACAGAAGAGAAAACAGATTTTTATTGTCCAAACACATAAGGCAGCACAAAAAATAAAACAAAACCCATTTTTCTGAAAATGCAGAATCATTCCCAGTCTGACCTCACAGCCTTGTACCCACTGTGTGTTGTAAAAACAAGAGGAGGAGTTTGGAAATAACAGATATCTGACCCCTATTTCACCAAGCAACTTTCATTTTACTGCATTGGTCCACACCAAGAGGCAAACTGAATCTGGCCAACTTAAACTTATAACAATGTACATTTAAAACATATTTTTAACAATCACAGAATCCCAGACTGTCCTGAATGGTAAGGGATTATGGAACCCATCTCCTGGGTTTGCACAACCCCCAAAATCACACCATGTTAATAAACGCTGCCTTGTATTTTTGCAGTATTTCAGATGGAATAAAACATACTTCTTTTTTTTTAAGTTTTCAGAGATCAACTGAGGTGAACCTGCTTGAAAAACATGGGAAGCTTCAAATCAAATACCACAGTTCTAAGAAATCCATTAACCATTCACATCTAAACCTCAGCCTTCCACGCTTCACCCTATAATGCACATTGTTGTCAATTTTTGTCTTATTTACCCCCTGCTAATAGCTGGGCTCAATTCCAAGAAACTTAAGACAATTGTGGAGAGATGCAGATCTAATATTCTTCAAGTTGACAGCCAATAGTTCTGAGCATTTAATTCCCGAGACGGAAGAATCTCCAAATCCTGCTTTTGTAATTCACCCGGGAAAACACATCAGAGCCAAACTGTGTCTGTGCAGCCTGAGTAAAAATGTTATTGTTTGATCCAAATTGTTTCTTTCCTGGCAGATTTGTAGGGATTGATCCTGACTGACTGGGGTGTTTTAATAGGAAGCTGAGCACTAAATTCCTGATGAATTATCATTGTATTGTAACCATCGGCATCTGTCCTCAGCACGGCTTAGGTAAAGGTTCTTCTCTTTGCTCTCGTTAAAGTTTAAGCAGCTCTGCCAAATTCCACCAGACTTGGCATGTGTGACGTGACTAATGACTCCTCTAAACTTGGAGTCAAAAGCCTCCAGTGGGAAATGCTCCATCTTTATGTATTTGCCCCTGAGCAGCGGCACAGGGAGAAATAAATAAATAAATAGCATTATTCCATTTGCTCAGGTCAGAAATTTAAGCAGCTAAACACAGCTCTGAAAGTTGTACAATGTTTCTGTGTGGATTTGATAAGAGGTTTATGCTTAAAGCAGAAAACATGAAGGGTCAAGGACCTCCCTCCTCCCTTTAAGGAGATAACACCAACGAACAGCCCCAAAACATTTGCTCAGATCCGCAGTGCTGTGGTGCAAAACACATCCTGGGGCTGAGCTTCAGCCAGTGGGGATCAGGTGGGCCTGCCTGAACCTCACATGGTCCTTCTGCTGATCTTGCTTCTCTCCTGATCTGTCTAGTCCTCATGTAACTCTTGAGCCACCTATTCTGATTCAGTGTGATTTAAATGGAATTATTAATCTTTCCTCCCCAGGCTGATTAGACCTATGAGTACCTAAACATAGTAGAAAATACCACCACACTATCTGTGAAACCACCACCACACTATTTGCCTTTTCATTCTTTATCCTGTTTTTAAGCAATACTGACTGTATATCCACTTGCAAATCTCCCTGTGTTTACGCCTCCAGGCTATGCTGAAGTCCCAGATTTTTTTCCCTCTGTAATATGACTAAAACGTGCCCTTCTCTGTTCAGCCATCAGCAAACCATCAGCATTTTGTGTCTCCACAGGACCCCTCTGGACCCCTAGATGCCACTCAGGCCCATCTGCTGCTTCCAGCCAGAGCAGGTTGCTGAGGATCTGGTCCAGTCAAACTCTGAACTTTTCTACCTCGCCCAGTTTAGTGCTGGGATGCCAGTAGTCTCAAAAACCTATTTTCTCCATTCATCCAAATAACCCTACATGTGTAGGAAGAGTGACTGGATTCTTCTTTAAATCCATCTGCAAAATTTCCCTTCCTTGGCACGGCCACAGAGTGATTTGACGTGGGTCAAATTTATGATGTGTAGGCAATTAGTATTTCGCTTGGTATTTTCTTGTACAGCGCTAATTACATCGCAGTCTTTCATCCTGGACTGGAGTTTGCTGCCGTGCAGCACTAACACAGATCCATCCCAGGCCACAGCTAAAGCACCCACGGGTGGTCATACAGCAAAATAATTAATCACCCCATTTTGCAAGTGAGTCATTAACTGCTGACACAGGTTTTCATCCAAATCCTGGGATTCTGGGACACTCCGTATCAGCAGCTGGAGACTTTGATTAGCATTTTCCTTATTTCAGTACTTATTTCTGATTTTCAGTACTTAATTTTGTGTGCTTTGCTCCTTGTACAATTCAGTATCCAGAGAGGTTGGACAGGGTTTTTTTCTGTGTTTATGCAGGTCCACCCTTGTCTGGGACATCTGGGCAGCGCTGTTCTCGTGTTTGCCAAAGCAGAGGTTTGGTGTCTCCTGGAGGAGCCTCAAACTCCAGCTTCCATTCCTATCCTACTGTAAAAATAAACTCTTTGGAAAATTTACCTAAATTAGGGAAAGATTCTCTAATGAAATATTCAGGAGCCTACAAAATGCTTTGCTTTTACTGGAAACAAATGTTTTGCTTTGCTTTATAATGAAATCAAACCTCTGGTCTGGGGGAGAAGAAAATCAGGATAAATCTTTTCTAGAGCAGAATATGCCCCAATGTGTTTATCCATGAGAAACGTGCCCTTTGCAGGAGACCTTGTCTTCAACAGCTCCTGACTCCTGCTGACTGCACAGCTTGGAAAAGGTTGTACAAAAAATTAATATATTGTTGAAAAGCCGCCAGCTGGATGCCTTGCCCACCTCTGGGAATCCCTTCCTTTGATGAAAAATAAATATTTACAGTTAAATAAAACCTTGAATGATTTTGGAATAATTCTTTCGAACAGCAGTGCTACTGTACAGAGTGAAAGGACTCAAAACACCCCAGTTGTTTCATTTTTTAACTTCAAAGATTGATGGATACACTCTAAATCCAAGATAAAGTACATTTAGGCCAAAAGGTTTGAAAGGTGATCTCTGATCTTAGTGAGGTTCTCCATCATCAGCTCATAAAATACTTGGCAAGGTGTTCAGTATCTGTGGGTCTGTTCTTTTCCAGGTAACTTTATGGAGCTGATTCAGTTCCCTGTAAAATCATGAGGGAATTGGGCACCGCCTTCACTGCAAATTTTGAGAGAGAAAGGGCTGAAAGTTTCAACTGGTGGAAATCAGCGCCGTTCTGTTAAAGTCAGCATTTGGAGTCTGTTCATGGCTATTTGGGATTTATCAAATAAACTCTTAATTTCCTTGAGAAATGCCAGGGCTTCAGAACTAAAAGAAAATAAACCTGATTTCTGTTGAAAACCAGCATTTGCCAGAATAACTCTTCAAATCCAGTATTGCAAGGTGCAAAGATATTGAAGCACCATCAATTATGCTTTGACCTACATTATACCACAGGAAATATCAGCCATCCAATTGATATTAATATCTCAATTTAAAAAAATATACTGTTGGAAGAGTGGTTAAATTTGCCCTCCAGCTCTAGGTATGTTGGCACAAAAATCAAGAAGATTAACTTCTCTATAAACATCTCATTTAAGATCTTAAACCCCTCAATAAACCTGACAATAATGAATAGTTTTTGGTGGCTTTCAGTAACTCACGAGACAAAAGAGGCAATACAACATGTCCCAAGCTCACTGTGCTGAGTGAACAAGCAGGATGACCCCTGGCATCAGTGACAAACAGTGTAAAAGACTTTCTGCCGCCACAGTGAGATGACTCAAGGAATCAGATTCCAGATAAGAATTGCCGTATCTACTCTTTTCTCCCATATCAGCTGTATCAGTGATATTTTCATGGATTTTGCTGACCACAGCACGTTTGGGATGATTGGGCACCTGTTCCCATCAAAAAACTTTTGGTCCTACTAGGTCTTGACTAAAATTAAGACAGTTTTTCTCTCTCAGACCATAATTAGTAAACTCGGAAATATTTCTTGCTGTAATAGCCAGGCTGCCCCTCCTTATCTCAGGGAAGTGTATTCTCCTAGCAGAATCATTATTAAATGAAGTTTGGAGATGAACCATGAGGAAAAGATCAAATTTCAGTTCCTGGAGATTTGGAGGACTTTCCCATTTCTTACTCTTGGGTTAAGTGGTGGAGATCTCATACAGGTGGCTCCTGAACAGCATTTATGGACCTCTGAAAGGTCATCAGATTCACAGCTTGGTGGGTGTATGGATTGTGAATTAATTGCCATCTTGAAGAATTTATAGAGCTCCTGCCCAAGGAGAGAACCAGGCTGTGGCAATGATGGGTATTTATGGCTGCAGGAAACTCCAGCAGAACTGGATCCACCAGGATTCCTGACCAAAGGGATGAGGTCCTGGTTTGGGTCCTGCTCCATTCCCAACATCAGTGAATTTTTGCCTCTCTGTTGGACACTGGAGGCCATCACCCCAAACACAATGTCCATCATCCCAGTGATAGCACCCAGACAGTTCTTATCACCATGGAATATCTCCTCATTTAATGACATTTCTTAAATACTTACCATGGAATGTGAAAACAACGCTCTGTCAACGCTTGATCTGGGATGAGGACAGCACAGCAATCCTGGATCAGCTCTGATGTTCTACTTGTGTGCCCATGGCAGGGGACAACGTGGGTGGGCACGGCTTTGTCCTCACCATCACACCCGTCACACCTTGGTGTCACCCTCAGGCTGCACAAGGGACAGGGATCAACTCACCGCCAACAGCACCTGGCAGCAGAATAACAAATATTGAGTGGTTTCAGCTGGAATTTTTCAGTTAAAGGAATGAAAGGAGAGAGCTGGCCGCTGACTTGTTATGTCAACGTGTCATAACAGCAGTGTCTGTCCAGGACAGAGCCCTGCAGGTGACAAAGCTTCCCTGGTAAACACCAGCTGGGAATCTCATCCACAATGCTCACTTTAGGTTTCTTTACATCCATCCTTACGTGCTGGCAGTTTAAGCCCTCAGGGTTTTGCTGTAGATTTTTTTCCCTCAGGTTCGAGCAACCAGATTAAACACAACGTAAACTAATTTAAAATTCCCATTCAGGTTAGTACATACTGCATGTGTATACAGGTATGTACAATGTATAATATAAATGTGTGTGCACTGGAGACAAAAGCCACTTGCAAAATCAACGTGAAGTTCAATGGTCTCTTGCACACAAAAAAAGAAATTTCCTGAAACAACACATCTGAAATACCCTTACAGATGTTTCTCCGCATTACCAAAAAAAACCCGTCCCCTGAGCTAAAATGAAAATTGATTTTGAAAAAAAAAAGCTGAAGGATATGAGTGGATCATCATAATTGGATCAACATGCTCCAAAAGCTTCAGGCTACTTCAACTTCATTTCTTAGCTGACAGCTTTCTTTTGGAATTCTTCAAACCAAACACAAATGGTTTGATTGCAATATGTGAAACATTTGACCATCATATCCTTGACAGTCAATCCGCTGCAGGGGAGATTTGATAACTGTTGTCAAATTCATAACAGCCAGTCTAATCCAGGGAACCAACAAAAAAACACAGGAGCAGCTTCCACAAAACCAGAGACGATATTAATATAAAATGACACCATTTACAGGGAAAATATAGAAAAAGGCTGTATTGGGTCTTTTCCAAATAATGTTGCAACCACATGAACTGATCTTACTGGTTCTTAACTGGTAAATACAAATTAGAGCTGTTTAAAATCCACTTGGTTTTCTGTTCAAGCGTCACGTGAGGAATGAAAGCAGCAAGATCAAGTCCCTCAAACTGAGCCTGCGCTAATTTATGGACAGCGTTGTCTGGGGAGATTAGAGCTGAATTGTTCCTCCCAAAAAAAGAGGCATTGCAGGGTAGATGTTGGGGCAATTGGCAAATTTCCACATCTTCCAGCAGTAAATGGGTGAAAAAGAAATGGGAAAACCATCATTAAAAAAATAAGGGTAGTAGAATAAAACCTAATGGTACCTGCTATGTTTATTTCTGTGCCAGGCAAAAGTGAAAACTGCAGCACTAATGGGCAGAAAAGAATTGAAGGATATCATGGATAAACTAATTACTGGATGTCAATATTGTATTACATATCAAGTCTGAGGAGTTTTAATAAGTACACGCTTTCTAAAGTTGAAGCTGCAACATCTTTATCAAAATTTTATGGAGGATTTAATTCACAGTGCTGGATTTTAGGAGAAAATATCCTTGATTCTCACTGTAGCTATGCAGGGTTAGGGAGGATGACGAGTCAGGAGCTTGTCTTCAGCAAGTAAAGATAAATTTTAACAGCAAACCCCTTTTTCCTGACAGATCTCAAGCTCTCAGTCTCCATCAGAGCCAGTTTTAGGGAGGTGATAACTGTCAAACAAATCCCTCTCTGCAGGGAGGTTTCCAGCACTTGACTTTCCCAACACCGCCAAGACGTGGGATTGATCCCATTCTCCAGGGCAGTGATTGAGCTCCCAGGCCTCCCCCTTGCACTTTGCTCCTTTTCTCTTTTCCATACCCACAATAAACACGTTTACTCCAGAGTTTTCCTCTACACAATTATCCCTCAACAGTGGTTTGGGGTTTTTTCCCCATTCTTTTATCTGTTTCTGTCTTGGAAAACTCAGGAAGCCAAAGGGATAGAGTTTAACGACTGTTCACAGTTCAGTGTCCTGCAAAATTAGAGAAACATCTGGAAGTTGTTTTTGCTTCAGGATGACTTTTAACTGACTAAGTGATCTCATCTGCAGAGCTGGGCAGCCTGGTGGAGGATGGAGAGCAGGAGTTGCCCCCTCCTACCTGAAATGCACCACAAATCACATTCCAAGAGATTTTCTAGCTCCTTGAATCCTCTGGATTCTTAGGAACAGCCTTCATTAAATAGCTATAAAACTAAATTAAGAGAAAGCAATAACATCTGATTAGAGCCAAGAAAAAAAATCAATTGCTCAGCATGAGCAGCTAAGCAACAGCAAAATATTCCAGACACTTCCAAAAGAGGAGTTTTAGCATAAAAAACTTTACTCATGGGAAAAGAGATGTTATGTGAGCTGGAATTTGAACAACTGGGATTAATAAATTGGCATTTTTTAACTCCTTCTAACAGCCAAGAATTTTCATTTCTAGCAGGAAAGTGCTGTGGTGCAACATTACCTGGTTTGTTTCTCCTTATCCCATTTTTTGGGATGTCACCAGTGAGGAAAGGATGTGTTTCCTGCTGGAGTTGTGCAGGTGTTGGGCAGACCCAGCAGGACAAACCTGCAGAGGATCGGGCATCGTGGCCAGACTCTTACGGATGGAAGTTTGGGAATGACAAATGTAAATATAATTAAATTGTGACATTCTGTGGGAATTTCAGCCAAGAATACCACCCAGGATGAAGGATGGTAAGGAAAAGAGGGCTATAAAAACTGTTTTTGTTGAGAAAGCTGCCTATAATTTTTTTTAGAAGGTAGCATTTATATACTGTTTATGTCTATAAATATATATAAAATATTTATATTTAACTTTTTTCCCTTCAAATAGCATTTAAAAGCACAAAAATTGGGACTAGAATATTAAGCATTTGTGGATGGGTTTATGACACTTCCATTTTTGATACGATAATACTGAGTGATAATTTTATTTAGGGAGTAAAAATATTTGTGGGAGGAGCCAATTCTTTTCTTATACCACCGAGCCAGGAGGAGATCCAAGTCTAGTATTTTCATAATCCATCTTCATCTGCTGTCCTGGATATCTTTTCCCTCTTTTCCAATGCTCCTGTTAGCAAGACAACCTTCCCTCTCTCTGTCGGATTCCCTCACTCTGTGCTCAAGTTACCATGGAATCAAAACAGCACTTACAGCCTTGTCTGCACATGTTGGAAATCGACTTGATGGCCATTGCAGGAGACACGTTTTCAGGTGGAATAACTTGGGAATTCTGCCTGGATGCATAGAGACAACAGAATTACTCTGCTGCACCAGTTATTCTTCCCAGATGGCACTGGAAAGGACGCTGGGGTGTTTCTGCTGGGGAAAGGAACTTTCTTCCTGAGCAAAAGTGATGGCTGTGTGAAAAGCCCCAATTTGGGCCATGTGCAGCACACATTGTCCCAGCACCTGGAAGCTGTTAGTGCTTGGGAGCACGGTGTGGAGGGAGACTCCAGGGAGCAGCTGTGGCACGGTTGGGATTGCCCACGGAACGTGGATCAGTTTCCTGATAAACAGAGAGCACCAAAGGGTACCTGGAGGAAACCTCAGACTTCAGGACAGCAAATGAAAAGCAGAGATTGTTTTCCCCTGGAAAACTCCCTGAAGGAAAACGCTGTAGCTGGGTGAGCTTGGCCTTTGGAACAAGAGAAATGGCGCGTTTGGGTGGGTGCAGCCTTTGCAGGCTTGGGCTGTAGATGAAGCAGTTCATTTGCATTTCAAAGCTGGCCTATATTCTGCTGATTGAGAGTAAATAATGCACCATAAATATGTATTCCCTGCTCCGAGGTAACAGCACATCACAGCAAGAGAGGTTTTCTGTGATGGCTTCAACTGCTCCGGGGTGGTTTTCCCCCAGTTTGTTGGGAGACATCCCAGTGTCCAGCCAGCTGTGAGAGCACCTGCCTGGAGCAGCCAGATGTGTCAGGTGGCAGCAGGGACGGCTGCTGGGCACCACCAACATCTGCATGCAGGAAGAAGGTAGAATTATTAAGGTTATAAAGTCCTCCAAAGTCATCAAATCCAGCTTCCAATGAATCCCACCCTGGCCACAAAACCGCATCAGGAAGCTGTGCCACATGAAGTGTCCACTCGTTTCTTGAGCACCTCCAGGGATGGGGAATCCACCGCTGCCCTGGACAGTCCCTTCCAATGCCTGACCATTCTTTCAGTGAAGAAATTTTTCCTAATATCCATCCTGAACCTGCCCTGGCCATTTTCCCTTGTCCTGTCCCTTGTTCCCTGGGAGCAGAGCCTGACCTCCACCTGGCTGCACTCTCCTGTCAGGAATTGTGGAGAGCCGGAAGGTCCCCCCTGAGCCTCCTTTTCTCCAGAGCAAAAACTTCCAGCTTCCTCAGCTGCTCCTCATAGGACTGATGTTGCAGACCCTTCCCCAGCTCCATTCCCTTCTCTGGACACAAGATTCCCAATTCCTCAAAGCCCAGCTCAGGACTGTTCTTTCAACAGTGGCATAGATGGATGATTATTTATCCAGAACAATTTATCACTTGCATTCTGATGAAAATTAATGAATTTGATGATAAACTCTACTATGAAATTAATTATGCTAAATCCCAGATATTAAATATAGACCTTGAGAATCCATGATTAAAAAGCTGTGAGATCTCTTTATTTTTGGGGCCTAACAAAGACACACAGTTATCTGTATTTCTCCCAGCTTCGGTTAGTTCTCCTCCTACTCAAAATATAAAATTGATTTGTTGCGTTGGGAAATAAACAACAAAAAATGATGCTTATCTTAGTTCGGTTATATGGCCATGATAAAAATTAATTGGTCACCAAAAATTAGTATTCAAAGCACAGAACACTCAGCATGAAAAGGGACAGACTGCTAAAACATCCACCAAAAATGTGAATTTGGAAATCTTGTTCTAGAAATGCAGTTCGAGTTCTCCAAGGTGTCACTGAGGTGATGGAGATGGATGGCAGCTCAGGAATCACAAACATTGGGCAGAGATTTAACAAAAGCACTTCAGGTATGAACAGAACATGGTGTTTTCTTTGCTTAACCTGTTTTTTCCTCATATCAGAAAGGGCTTTGGGTCATTAGGATGTTTCAGAACATGGCACAGGCTCCTCCTCCCTTCTGTTCCCAGCCCTCAGAGGAAACCTGGTCCCTGCATCTCCCCCACTCTGTGTATATATTTAAATATATAAATATATATATGTGAAATATCCAGAAGAAAAAGTCAGAAAAACCATCATGATAAAGTGAGGGAAACGTAGGCAAATAAAATAATTCCTCTGAAATATTAATACAGAATGTTATTATACCCGCGTAGGCTTTTTTTTCCCCCCCAAACTAAACCAATATTTAAATCTTATATAAAACATCCACATTTTTGGATTTTATGAACTAAAAACAAGACATTTTTTGAGGGGTAAAAAAAAAAGAAGTATCCAGAGACTGGTGTAGACTTTGACCAATCCTGCAGCCCTTGGGGGAAGATGTTACAATAGACATCAAAGATCTTTCCCTCCAATTACACTCAAAGTGTGTTACAATGTGTTCTGTAAACATAGGGGGAACATCCCGTGTTCTTAAATAACAAATAGACTTTTGAAGTCAAGAAAATTTAAGATCTCCAGAGAAAGCTGTGGTGGCTCCAGAGGAGTTCATGCCTTGCAGAAGGACTCAAGGACATTCCATGGGGGAATACCGCGAGAATAGCTCAGTTTTGGAAGAGGGAAGGGACTAACTAAAAACCATCCCAGTGGAAAACGATGGACAATTGTGTATTAGCCTGAAGTAGGTTTTATAATCCAGCATCACTTGTTCTGGAATGTGAACAAAAACAAAGGCACTGAAAATAAGGACAGGATAATCCCAGCTGGGTCTCTTGAAAGGGCAAGAAAAAGAAATGCTAGATCTTGGGGAAAAAAAAATTAATTCTGTGAAACATTCAGGCACACGAATAATTGCAATTAAAGCCAGAAAAGACATCAGTCATACTGAATGTCTGAGACCCAGCTCCACTGGGACGGACTGGTGTGGACTCAGCAGCCACCATGGGAATAATTTCCCTATCTATAGATGCTGTGGGGTTTTATTCCTAAAAGTCAAATAACAGATTTCAGGGGGGAACCCCCTGTAAGTCATGACCCTCTCACTGTACTTTCTCTCTCTTAAACTGATAAATTAATTATTCTTCCTTATGCATATGGCTCACTCATCCACACTGCACCCACCTTGTCCATCCCACCACCGGGAGCATTCCCACAGGGAGACACCAGGGCTTCATTTCAGGGGAGGAAGGATCTTATCCACAAGGAAAGAAGCACAGAAGGGCGTTAAAGCTGTGGAAAGCAGTGGAAGACCTGCCTGTGTCAGCTGGGAAGGCTGGAGGAGTTGGAAGCCGTTCCCAAATGGGAATTGTTGAAAGAGCTGACGCATCTGAATAGATTTTCGTGTAGGAGCAGCCATGAATAAACTGGGGTGAATGCAGAGGTCTGCCAATGTCTGTGAGCTTGAGGAGGTGATTGTGGCCAACAGTCACCCCTTGCCACCAGCCCAAGGCCCTTGGGCTGAATTTTAGTCCTTTACGATGAATTCAGTGCTGGCTTTAAAAATTTGAAGTAACAGTGTCTGAATCTAACAGCAGCTCAGCAACCTCAGTTATATTTATTAACCTCTTCCAATTACTAATTTTGCAAGCTTGTGGCCACATAGCTGAGGTTGTAATTACTCTTCTAGGGTATTAAGGAGAGATTATCCAAAATTTGGTCTCATTCTTAAATCTGTCCACTAAAAATTAATATAACAGATCATTAATTAACATGTATTTCTAATACAAAGCAAACAAGTTAATCCTTCCACCTTGAACCTGACTTTCATCCACGTATACATTCCAAAATAACTATTTTTTCATTTAAATCTTGTCATTTAAACTTTTAAACCCTCTTGCTGATCCACAAACCACACAGCAAAGCATTGCTGAGAGTTGCAATGACCCAGCAGGAGGGACAGCAGATCCTCGATCCGAGAACACTGCAAAAAACACGCACACATATATAGGTACACATACACACACAAATAGGAAAATTGAAGGACAAAAACAGAGGAAAGAAGAAAAATTATGGATGAAAACAAAGCTGGTACCCATCAGAATTCACTGCCCCTGCCTTGTTCCATTCCTCAGTGTTCCTGCTCTCCTCCTGCCACACAGTTGGGAATAAAAATTTTGACTGAGAGATACTTTTTAAATGCTGAGAAGGGTCATGTTGAGAATGGAATTCAGAAATCTGTGAGTGTGGAGGATGCCTAGTTTTTTATGTATTTTTTGTTTCCCCCACCCTTTTCCTCTCCAATTAAATCTCCAGGAGATTTAATTGGGTGAGAAGATTTGTGATTGCAAAGACAGACACATGCAATATATAATATATTACAGTTTTACAGATATGATCCTTTGGCACTTATTTTACTAAGAATTTCCAAATCCACTTTAACCCAAATTAAGAATTCCCTAATCCAGATTAGTGCTGAAAAGCAAATGTAACCTCGAGCTGTAATTTGAGAGGTAATTTGCCAAAGTAAAGGCCCCATTGCACTGAGAGAGCAAAGTAAAGGGCTTCCCTGTAAGTGAGAAAGGATTAGGCCCACTGAAAAGTATTGCTATAGCAACAAAATAATTCATAGGAATATGGATAACAAAGCCAGAGCCCCGGAGATGGGAAGGAAGAGGCTTTAATCACATCCCGCTCCCCTTGGCCGTAACCAACGCACGGAAAGAAACGCGCGCCCGTTCGGTTTGTGGGTTTGGTCTTGAACTCCTTTTATCGACACCAATGGCAGCTCCCAGCCTCTGACAGAACATCCTGGCTGAAGGGAAGATGAGTGGCAGAACATCCTGACTGAAGGGAAGATGAGCAGCCACAGCGTCTCCGCTCCGATGGGAACCGCAGCTGGGCCGAGTTCGTGTGGACGTCTCACAACCAGCTCTTCTCACTCCCCGTGCAGGATTGTGAGTGTGGGGTGCCCAACCCTTCATCCCATCCAGCAGAAACCCTCCCATCCTGGCAGGCAGCTCTTTCCCACTATGTTTTGCTAAATGGGAGTTCCAACAGGGGTCTGCAGTCCCAGCTGAACAGCTCTTCCTGCTTCACAACTGCGCAGGAAAAGCTTTCTGCATCTTTCTCTGGAAGATGGCTTTAAAAGTTAGCAAAATTTATTGTCATCACCATTTATCCTTTCAGGCTGTAAAAAGCTTCCAGTGAAACCTCCCCAAAAGGCTTAATGCATTACCAAAGCACTAATTTTATTCTTCATTATTCCCCCAAACCTGCATTCGGAGCTGGAGCTCCTGCTCTGCGGAGAGCTCCTGGTTAATGTATTTCTGTGTGTAGATCCTTGACAGAGACCATTTTTCTTGCCTCTCAGGTGGCTCATAGAGCGAGATTTATGTCCATTATGCATAAATTCCTTGCAATATTGCTCCAGCATAATCAGCAGAAAATCTGAGCCAGCACCCACAGCAGCCACAAAACACCGCCAGAGACAGCTGAACTCGGGCCACCTTCCACTAGTCCCAGGGACCCTGTTCCCGTTGAAATCAGAGGCTGATTTTGTCCCTGATGGGTCTAAGGCACCACAAGGGTCCCCTTGCCCTGCTGAGACCCAGTGTTGTCCTTGTGTGGCCTCAATGCAAATGCCACCATCAGGTGGGACGGCCCAGCCTAGATAAAAGACCAGGTTTAGATACTAAACCTTTCATTAGCTCTGACCCTGAATTTCTATAACTAAACATTTAAAACCATTGAAAATCACTTTCCATCCCTAAAGCAATGTCAGCATCCTTCTTTCTGGCTTATATTTATTGTCTCTTTTTGCACATCCCCAAATCCAACCTCGTGAGTATCCTGGAGGCCCCAAATCACACAAATCCTTCAGTTTCATTTTAACTTTGGGTAGGAAGGGACCTTAAAGATCACCTAGTTCCTACCCCTAATTAAGGTTAATATAAACCAGCAACTACTAATTATGTATGTCTATCTGACATACCCTGGCTTCATCAGTGATTTCATCCTGCAAGAGCCAAAGGCTCGTCAGTGTTACACAAACTGCAGCCAAGCCTTTGGTACCCAAGCTGGGGGCTCAGGAGCTGTTCCTGATCTACACTGCAGTGCAGCAAAGAAGAATTGTATTCAAACTGGTTTGGGCTCTTTGGGAAATTTTTTAGATTATTTCTCAGCGACCCTGCCATGACATCTTTATAGAGATCCTTGGTTTCGCTGAGTGAAGAGCCATAATTTAAAAGAGATTAATTGGTTTTGGGCAATGAGAAATCATCACAATGTAAATAGTTGCTGGGGTAAAGAGGATTCCTCGTTACCCCTTGGGGAGAGGCTGAATTGTTGAGAGGGATGAGATAAACTGCACCTAACTTGGGCCAGCTAAAAATTGGGCACTGACGTCCCATGCGATGATGCAGTGCCGCTAATGAACACCCTCCCCCGGAACATGACTCATCCCAGCTCTCAGCTGACTGTGAGGAAGCCTCAGCCTAAATTTTGGATTATTAAAATTGGTGAGATGAATCTCTGTGTCCCCGAAGTAAAACGAGATCTTTGAGAGCTGTACTTGACTTCTCACACAAAACCAGCCGAGTCACTCAAATTACACGGGCTGCCTTTCAATTCCTGCAATTCCCACTCGTGCCTCTTGGAAGACCATCCTTTATGTTTTGATTGAATTTATTGATTTATATTTATTTATTAGACTTCTTTTCTTATCAGATCCTCAGATCAATATCAGGTCAACAGTGGCACAGGATGATCATCGTGGCTGCCTGGCCACTAAATGGTGAAATTCCCACTGCTCTTGTCACTGGAAAAACAGAAAACACAAACTACCCTCAAAGTCCACAAAGGCATCGAATTAAACTGGAAACTCAAAATTCATCTCAATGAGTTATGTTTAAATGCTGTATCATAGCAATTAAATGCTTCTGGTTTCCCATTTCAGCAAACATTGAAATAAAAGCCTGATTTTCCACCTGATTTTCCTATTTGCTCTCAGCTCTGGGGACCGTGTCGGTGTCCCCATCCCTGCCCTCCCTCTAAGGTCGCATCAGTGACCAGCAGAGCAGCCAGCAGCACCTCTGGAAGAGCATCTCTGCCCAGCAGGCAGCAGCAGCCACCTCCAAAATGCCTGAGGATGCTGCAGAGCAGGGGGATGGACACCTAGTGAGGGTCTGGGGGTGCAGGAGCAGAGTCACCACTGCCAGGCTGGGGACAAAGACAAACCACCTTCAGCCTTCATCCACACAGCAAAACCACACTGACTTAGAGTTCAGCCTCCTCCTAGCCCAGAGAGGAGGCAGGAAGTTAATTTCTTCCAGAAAATGTTATTAAAATATAACTTCTAAGCTGCATTTTCCACGGGCACAGGGTCTGTGTCACGTCCCAGACCCTGCAAGCTGAAACACCTTTATTCAGCACATTGGAAGCCTCCTCTGGCAGGGGTAGGGGGGGGTTTCATCCTCGTCGCGAGCCCCTAGAGGGAGACATGACCCCGATTTTGGGAGGAGGCTCGCTCGGGATCCAGGCAGCGGCTCCCGGGAGCGACCGGCTGGGCGAGCCCTGGAAAAGGGATGCTCCGGGTCTCAGCCCCGCCAGGGATGCGGGGTGCCGGGTGACCTCCTGGAGAAAGCACGGGAAGCACTGCCCGGCCCACGGATGCAGGAGCAGCCCCCGGGATAGCGCATCCCGCGTGGTGCTGGAGGGGATGGATGCTGGGAAGAGCAGCTCCCAGCCGAGCTGGGGACGTGGCAGCTCCAACTTCTCCCTCCGGGAAACCCGTGGCTGTAGCAGCCTTCGGTGTGGCTCTCCTTCAGCTCAGAGCACGATGGCCCTCTTCACCTTCCTGCTCATGGCCATAGTCATACCCCAATTTCAACACAGAAAAATGGTTTTCAAACGCCACGAGAAGAGCAGGACTGGATTATCAGCACATTTGCATGGACAATAAAATATCACCAATTCGCCAAGACAAACTATGTGGAAGATTAATCTGAACTGCCAATTTCTTAAAATGTTTCTCATTTCTTGGTTATGGCTATTTTTTGCAAATTTCCCTTTCAGAAATCACATTTCTTTCAAATCAGCTCGTTGCCCTAGGGTTGTTGACCTTTATTTCGCCCATCTGGAAAACAAATGAAGCAGGAAGGATAACAATATGAGATCCTAATCACAAGTGCTGTTTGTTTTTTTGGAAGCTCCATTTCAAACTTATATATTTCCCCCTAAAGGCACTGCCAGCAATACACTGGATAACCCTGCTGCAAGGAAAACCAGCAGCTTGGCCAAAAGTCTTTGTGGGCATCTTATCAGTGGTGAAATGAAGACAAAAAGAAGCCAAATTATCAGTAAAAATGAACACAGATGTAGCTGCAACAGCAGCGCTCAAGGGCCAGGTGAAGAGCCTTGATGTTGCACCTAAAGCCTTGTGAGCCCAGATTTGACCAAAAAAGCTTAACCTGAGGTTAACTAGAGTGACAAGGCAAGGATAAAACAAATTATTACTTCTAATTTTGGTCAAAAAATATTTATAAATTGAGTTATGAAAAATAAGTTTGCATGGGGAGGGGTTCATTGAGGTGGCTGAGCCAGAGGGAAGAGGAAAAGCAGCTGAACACCAACCAAGACAAACCAGTTTTGGGTTTGCTCACCAAGCAATGCCAGCTCCCAGGATGAGGATGCAGATGAACAAAACAATTTGTTAGACTGGAAGAGGAATTTGTTAATTTGGAGGATCCAGTTCCCATAGTTCTAACTGGAGAATTTCTGAGTTCACTCATGCTGGGAATAAACCTGATTTGGGGGAATGATAGCAAGGCTTTAAATTTTTTATTATTAGAAATCTGTGGGCAGCAAAATCAATAGTTTTTAGGCAGCTCTGTTAAAAAGGGAATAATACATTTCAGTGCTCATTACATGCTATTCTTTTCTCAACAATCTCATTGTTTTTCTCACCACTACCTGTCACCCAGGTATTGAATTAGCCTTAAAATCAGCCAGGTGTTGGACTCCTGGGTCCCTGAGGGTCTCAACTCAGGATGTTCTCTGATTCTGTGATTCTAAAACTCTGCAAGGCTTTGTAGGAAAACATCACAAAAACCCAGCTGATCTTTAAGGTGCCTTCCAACCCAACCCAGCCTGTGATTCCACGATTTCATGAAAACCCCTTGCTGCAGACCCGCGGAAGAGCCGTGGCTGAGCGGGCGCTGCCTGACCACGGGTGGAGAAAGGTGGGATGTTTAAAGGGGATAATATTGAAGCAAGGAAAAGAATCTGGGGAGAGCAGCACCAGCTGCCAGCTGGGACAGAGCCGGTTTGGTGGCACCGATGGAGACCTGCCCAGAGTCCAACCCCTGCAGCTCCCGGGCTGCAGCTCCAGGAGTGGAGCCATTCCAGGTGCAGCTCCTGTGCCTGCTCCCAGCCTTGAACAGAGAACCTCCGTGGATGATGAATTGTATAAATGGTGGTTGTGAGCCCCAGATTCCAGGGGATCCTCAGTGTCCCCTCTACACGCCACCGGCAACGAGCACAAGGGATGTTGGAGCAGATTCTTCTCTGAAGGACAAACTCCTCGTATCCCATAATAGCAGATTGCATTTAAAAATAGCAAATGATAGTCAGAGGAATAA
Source organism: Oriolus oriolus (assembly GCA_013400235.1). NCBI lineage: Eukaryota > Metazoa > Chordata > Aves > Passeriformes > Corvidae > Oriolus > Oriolus oriolus. Next base: position 162,463 of record VXBT01013035.1, on the reverse strand, counting down.
TAAAAACTAGAAAATCATCCAAAACCCCAGCAATACATCAAAGCCAGTTTAATAGCCCTTAATACTGTCACTGACACAGCTCCTGTTCTTGCAGGGCTGGATGATGGAACGGGCAGAGGTTCCCGGGTTTGGAGCCATTTCACCCAAAAACTCTGTTGCTTCCTGCGTGTAAATTATAGATAATGGTTCTGCTGACAAGAGGTTGCACTTAGCTGACTCTGCCATGAGGTAAAATTGGAAGAAAATACCTGGTTGAAGAACTTTTCTCATTCTCTCCCCTTGGAAAAAAGAAAAAAAAAACACCTCAAGATGCAAAGAGTTAATTGCACAGGGCTTCTTCTATCTCCTGGCTACCGAGCCAGAGCCATAACTCAGGGCTTCAGGATACTCAGAGAGGAAACGTGATTTGATGTAGTAGGGGCAATCCCATACTTATCAAATCATCTTGCTTGCCTGTAAAGCTAAGCTCCAATTTATGATGTTTTATGAAGCCCCAGACCGAGGTAAGGCTATAAAAATTGGGACTTAATATTCAGGAATAAAAATGCAGAGAGTACTACTTAAGTGACTTTTTTTTTTTTTTTTTTTAAAGTACTTGTATCCTCCTCACATTGAACATAACCGGGGAGTGTGACAATAATGGGATGCTGTCCACCAGAGAGAACAAGACAAACAGCCCAGGTTTGTGATTCCTGAGCCACAGGAACTTGCTGCTGTGCATGGATTAAGGCAGAATGTGGGCTCATACACCAGAACAATGGCTAATAAACCACCGCACATCATATAGCCCTCAGCAAGCTTATTCTTATTTTTAAACTTTTTCCCCTCTGAGAAAGCTTAGAAAAGTCTCTCAAACATCTGCCCACCAGATAAGTTTTTCATCAAGTGACCAAATGCCCAGAAAGAAGCTGAACATTTGTGTGCAGCTGTTTGGAGAGCAGCCTTTTCGTTTACTCACCTGAGGAAAAGGATGAGATTTCCTTTTTACGTGCTTGAAAAAGGAAAATAAGAGAGATGGGAAATTTCTAATCCATCCCTGCACTCTGCAGAGCCACCACTGCATCTGACACACTTTCCCACCACCTCCCCCCACTGATCTTATCACAGCCATTAGGGGGAACACCCATCCACTTAAATTACATTTTAAGGCTTATGATACCTGTTTAATATTAGATCTCTATTGAGACAACCTTTAAACACTCACCTCACTTCCAAAGGTGTTCCTATGACTTAACAGCTGCCTAAATTATTGCCGTGCAGAGATAAGGCTATTTATACATTTATTTTAAGTGCACAACTGATTTAATCTCCTCAACTCAGGTTGAAAATCCTCCGGGAAAAAAAAAATTAACCAAGACAGCAATTATACAAGAATTGGTTAAAGCATCACTTGATTTTTACTTGGAGATTTTGGGATCTAATTAAGCAGCAGGACTGATGTGTTCAGCTCTGTCCTGCTGGCTTCCCAAAGGGATCCAAACGCTCCCTCGTTTGAGCGGTCCAGCCTTGATCATTAAAGGATGCGCTAATGACGGGCGTGGGCACCGCGCGGGCTGAAGGAACCGAGTGAATTCAAGCACCACGACACCTGAAGTCACTTTTCCTGTGATTTAAAGACAGAAAAATGCACAGTCTCTTCAAATGTCTTAAGGATATGCATGGATAGGCTCTTTAGGAGCAGCCTGTGCCGGGAAGAAGTCGCTCCCCCAGCTGCTCATTAAAAGCCGCTTGCTGCAGGTTTTGAACAGATCTGTTGGCAAAGCAGTTCAAATGAGCACTTTAATTCTCTCCAGGAAGGAAAAAATAATAATAATAATAAAAAAATCAGCTGGGGTAGCTGGGACCAGTAATTCAAACAGTTTAAACCAACCTGGCTGAGAGGAATCAGGAGCGTGAGCACACAGCCCTGGATCAGCAGGCTGGCAGAGGGGGGATGCTATCGGCTCATCCCACTGGATTTTCCCTCAGCTGGCACACAAACCGTGTTCCCATTCCTGCCCCACATGAATCAATCGTTTCTGTACTTAAATAAAAACAGTTGCTACAACAAAGGTCCAGAAAGAGTCATTGCATTATTTTAAATATTTCTTCCTCATTAATATGAATTTCTGAACTCCTTCTTCTGATTTTTTTTCCTGAATGATAGATTTCTGCAATTTCTGCATTGCACCTGACTCAGAGGACACGGCACAGGGCTCAGGAGACAGGATCCTTTAGATCCAGCATCTCTGCCCATGACTATTTATGTGATCCCTGCAAAACTGAACAGATTCCTTGAATTCATCAGTATGAATCTGCAAGCAAATTCCCGGGTAGCACTCCAGGGTACAAAACCTGTCTGCCATTGCCACTCCCTGGATGAATCCCTGGCTCTGCTCAGGAGTTCCTTTCCACCAGTTTGGAATTCCACCTGTGGATGCAGGATCTGGGCATGGCAAGAGGTGTTTGGGGCCCAGGGTTATGTCTGACCATAGACAGAGGGCATTAAGCAAATATCAAAGGTGCATTTTAGGTAATAGTTTTGTTTCCTACAGTTTAAAATTCACCATACAGCTGCTTAGTCAGCATTAACAATCCAGGATTTTCTTCACACTCTCTCCATGTGCTGGGGGGGGGAAAGAAAAATTCTAATCCATGCTGAGGCAGTAAAACAACTCACTAAAACACCATCTAAAACAGGAGGTTTGAACTCATTGAAACTCTATTATATGCTTGAGTAACTCCTGGAACAATAGAAAGCTGTGCATGATTATGTAGGCAGGCAGGAATATATCCAGGCAGATGTTGTCCTTACTGCCACTCCTGGAGTCTCATCCCTGCCCTGGACACCATTGTCCCTACAGCTGTCCCTTTGAGGTGGTCACACCATCAGGAGAAGATGGTCATGATGGTGCATCTCTAAGCCAGGTACTGCTGCTTCTTTATGTTTTCTATATGATCTCCATTCATCTCAGCTCTCCTTTAAAAAATAATAAATATGTGGCTGTCAGGTATTCAAGGAATGGGTTTAAAATAAGGACCTTTAAGGACTTGCCTCAAAAGACAAGTAATTGGCTTTTTGTTTTCATCAGGGGACACCTGACTGATCGTTTCTAAACTCTCGGTGCTGGGGAATCCTTACAAGTGTAGCATTGGAAAGGCAAGTGGGCAAAGGGAAAACCATCAGTAATAATGTCCTTAAATTCCCAAGCAAATTTCCATGGGTGTTGTTGGAGGGGTCACAACCCTGCCATAATTCAGGTTATATTTAGTTCACACATTTGCACCTGCAAGCCACACAAATCCCTGCCTAACCTCTCCACCTGGACGTGGAAGTGCCAATGGCACAGGCACCCAAACTCTGTGAGGAATCAGACTTTCCAACTCTCTCTGCTCTCCTGTCACCCCACAGAGAGGTGACTGATGGTCACCCCAGCAGCGTCACCCCTGGAGCGACGGCTGTGGGTGCACTGCTTTGCCCAGGTGCTTTCACCCTATGGAAAAAGCCCTGTGGAACCCCTGGGCATGGCACGGTGCCTGGGACACCTCGCTGTGGTTGCACCCTCCGAGAGAAAAAGCAGGACCTGCAAAGAGCAATGCTGAGCACAGATCCCACCCAGGCTCTTCCCTCGCCGCATTCAGACGTAGCTCAGGTTGTTCTTCCCTTGGGTAAAAAAAATCTCTGGGCAGGGAGGGGGCCCTGGTGTGGTTTTGGTTTTATTCTCATGTTTTATTTCAACAGAAGGATGAAGTGCAAGGTGTGAGGTTCATAACCACCCCTGGTTCCACAAACGCCCGCCTGCAGCCGCTCACTAAACCAGGCAAGCACCACCTCCATTCAGGTAGTCCATCACGTGAGAAACCCATAGAGTTTATAGAAATGATTGTCAAAGACCCCATCATTTTGCAGTTAGGATAATTAATAAGGTGTGCACAAAATCCAGGAGTGTTTTGCCACACGTTTGCAGCTGAATTGCATTATTGTTATGTTATAATAAAAGAGAGCCACATGGTAACAGAGCACCAGGGACCCAGCCTGATGCAACTGTTAAACATCAATAGGAAAATCAGAGGGGAAACATCAAGTTTTCCTTTAAAATCAGTTTGGTTTTCAAGAGCTGTGACTTTTATTTAGCAGATTTTGTGAAAGAGCTTCTGTTTATAAAAATTATTGGGTAGTGTTGGCTGTCAGAAAACATAAACAGGCAATTAGTGCAATAAGTAGAACGAGGAATGAACTCCTCTGGCAGCTTCCTATCTGGAGCCAAGCAAGGCCCCAGTTCCATGAAAAATTAGGCATGTGTTTAAGTCCACAAGATCATCTGAGGAGTCTACAGGGACTCCTCACACATTAAAGTGTGTGTGAGGGGCTTGTAAAAGCTCAGAAACACCTTGGGGAAACTGGATTGCAGGGACAGTCAGTGATTCTGCTGGGATGTGTCGCTACCTAAAAAGTCATTTCAAAAAGTCTCCTGGAAGTGTTAAACATCCTGCACACAGTTTGGATTACCTTCAATGGAGGTTACCTGTCTGGTGGCCATGGGGGGACTGTTTAATTCTCTGTCTCTCTGTTTCACACCCAAATTCTGCACTGTGTTTTCCTGCTGAGTCTCAGTGGTGGAAATAGCTGGATCTGCCATGAAATAATGATGAATTTTGGCCTTTGTAGTGACTATGAGCTTATGGACTGTGGAAGTGTGTGAAGGGCAGAACAGCCCTGACAAGAGAAATGTGATTAACTGCACAAGATCACCCAATTATCCTTGTTTCTTCCACTCTATAAAAATCCATGGACCCAATCTCCTGCATGGAAACCTGACCATTGGTGTGCCTGAAGCTGCTCTCTCCAGCTTTGCTCCAGACCTGCACATCATCTCCTGCATGTGCTCAATGCTTAAAGTTATTCTGATGGACCCAAAGGAAGCAAAAAACCTGCTAAAATGAACTTCTGTGATGCTTTAATATGTTTTTGGAATAATTTTGGGGATGACTGGGCAGGACCAACACATGTGGCACTCCGGATGCCTTCCCCAAGACTGCTTCCAAGGGATGTTTTTCCTGAGCTCCTTCTCAGACACAGGGGTTGTTGCAGGGATGCTGAACAGGGGAGTTGAACTAGATTTCTCGGTGGATTATTCTGAAACAGCTGTTCCTGAGGAGTTCTCACGATGGGGAAATGTTGTGGAGGAAACTTCTCATTAATTGCTGAAGAAGTGGGCAAAACTGATCAACAGAGGAATGAATGCTGTCAAGAAGGATGTCCTTTCTCCCTCCCTCACCAAATAGTGCAGAAAGCCAGACCAGATCTTCTCCTAACACAATTCCCCCAGAGCCAGGGCGGTTATTCCAGCTGGCACCTTGTATTGTGGGCTTTGTCTGAGTGAAGGGCAGCACTGACACTGAGATCTGACAACAACAGCCACTCTTTGCTTCAGTGACTTCTTACTAACTTGAAGCACTGAAAAACCATCTCCTCCTGAGCCAGCTGGACCTCCTAGGGAGGTAAATCCACGGGGAAGGACTCTGCATGACCTTTGCCAGCCAGGAGGCAGAAGTGGGCTGACTCCTGCCACCCTGCTCCTTCCCATCCCTCTGTGTTTTGTTCAACCCGAAGTTGACCCAAACAGGTTCTAATCTGAGCCTTCAACTCTAATTTGAGCCTTCCTGTTGAACTCAGCAGTGCTTACAACCCACACTTAGGAAGGGTGCAAGTGAAGGCAGTGAGGCACAACACTTAAACTCTGCTCATCCCTCATCTCCCTTGCCGAGCCCAGAGAGCACGGACAGTGTCAGCTGAAACACGCAATTAGTCCCCCTCTAGCACGAGCAGCTCAAACTGTAACATCGTGCCAGCCGTGATTAAGAGTGATACAGCACATCATCATTGTCAACACTATTCAACCAATGTAAACCTTAGTTAGAAATGTACTTGTCAGAGAAAAATGCGCCTTTGATTTCTATTACACTTTCCCCAGTAATTGCTGTCATCAGTGGCAGGTTATTATTACAGTTGAATAGAGTTTCAGTAATTACTTTTGCACAGATTCTAACAGCTTTTAGATTGAATGATATTCTGACAGTTTGAATACTCTTGACAACAATTACCTTTTTCCTGGTTAACACTGATTCAGGAAAATTAAAAATTAAATCTGTTCAGAGGAAACACTTATGTATGGCACTAGTAAGTGGGCTGATACAAAAATGTGTAAATTACAGAATGACTTAGAATAAAAAGTTCTTTTGCTCTTCCTCTTATGCTTTTTAAAAAATCAGCACTTAGGGTACATGCAGTTCATGCTGGTTAGATTACCAGTAAATGATGTGAAATGATTTAAAGCACTTCTAAATCCACTTCCTACTGATCAGCTTGAAATGAAGAAAACATTATTATGGAGGAAGCCTTGTTGCTCCCACCCTAATTTTTGTCTTTGGTAACAGTCAGATAATGGCTTTTGGCTTCCAGACCATTATTGTTAATCTCACATCACCAGATTATTTTAAAAAAAACAACAAACAAGCAAACTGCTTTACAATGGTAGCCTAGAAAAAAACCTAGCATGTTTGTTATTCCTGAAAAATTTATCTAATATTGCAGGGGTCATAACTCAAATGGCTTGATTAAAAAAGTCTCCTGCACGGAGCCCTCCAATTTAATTTTGACAGGATAACTGGCCTTGTGGATAAGGGAGACAGAGTTGATGTGATACATCTTCTTATTAGTAAGCTTTCTGATACTGTTCCACATGACATTCTTATAATAAAACTAAGAAAATATGGTCTAGAACTAGATAAAATTACCAGGAGGTGGAGGGAACAATTGGCTGAAAAACTGCTTTCAAGGAGTAGCTATCAATGGTTCACTGTCAAAGCGGGAGGACGTTTCAGATGAGATTCCTCAGGGATCTGTCCTTGCTCCAGCTCTGTTCAATATTTTCATAATGACTCAGTTAAAGGGAAAAGAGATTACATTTATAAAATTTGCAATGTTGAGGAGCTGGGATGGTGGGAACCCTTGGGAGGTCTGGATCAAAATCTGAAAAGATATTAACAGTTTGGAGTGATGGCCTGAAATTAAGATGAAATTCAATAAAGCCAAGTCTAAGATGTTACACTTAGAGAGGAGAAATCAGATGCAAATGGGAAATTGCCAGTAAGGGAACTCCATTACACATTCAAATTTATAGTGGCCTATGAGCTCCATATCAAACAAAGGAGTAAAACTGCTCCAGAAAAGGTAATTTCAGGGATTTGTTAACAAGAGCATCCTACGTGAGACCACTGTGGTAATTCCCCCACCCTCGCTGAGCTGGGATGTTGTGCCCTGTCCTGAGCTCATGGTTTCAAAAGAGGTGCAAAGAAAACCGGAAAGAAGTAAGCAAAGTCCAGCTGAGAGCAGCAAAAATGGTCAGGGCTGAAGTAAGATTCGTGGAAATACAGAATCATGGAATGATTTGGGTTGGGAGGGGTGGTAAAGCCCATCCCATCCCACCCCTGCCATGGGCAGGGACACCTTCCACTATCCCAGGTTGCTCCAAGCCCCATCCAACCTGGCCGTGGACCCTTCCAGGGATGGGGCAGCCACAGCTTCTCTGGGCACCCTGTCCCAGGGCCTCCCCACCCTCACAGGGAAGAATTCCTTCCCAATATCCCATTTAAACCCCCCCTCCTTCAGCTCAAAGCCTTTCCCTCCGTTACGCTGCCCTGCCTATGGAGTCTGTTGCAAAGCTGTGATTGAGCCTTTAGTTTTTGACACCACTTCCCACCTCTGATCTACTTGTGTATTAAAATATCGTCGTCTTTTTTTCCCCCCTGCACATCAGAATTATAGATATAGTTTATTGTTATAGTTTCCATAGAGCCTTCTCTTTTTATTAGCATTGTACAATCTGTACAAAAGCAAAATTTAGTCCTTTCAGGGAGCTGAAAGGAAGCAATCGTTTACATGACAAATCCAACATTATCATATGTAAACCTCATTTACTATGTAATGTCTTCCTGTTTCCAGTTCATTAATTGAATGAAACCTATTTTCACATTCTGGTAGGCAGCAGAATTCTCCAACTAACAGAAATAGTGCTTTTAGGGAAAAAAAAAATAAATGTAATGCTAGAAAATATTTCACTTACTGGCTGGTCCAGAGCTATATGGATTCCTGAAAAATTATATTATTTTCTATATATTTCTCAAAAATAAAAATAATGGGGCTTACCCAAGCCAAATTTGTGCAGCAAATTTGGATGGAAACCTGCCTGGTAAAGTACCACTCTTTAACCTTCACTGTGTACTAAAATGACACTTGTGACACCCAACCACACTCCCATAAATACAGTCAGATAAACACAACCAAATTACGGCCTAATTTATGATACACAACATTTTGGAGATTCAAGACTGATGGTTGTAATGAAAAGATACTGACAAACATTTTGCATTTCCTCCCAAAAAAATCCTATAGCCCTAACAGAGCAATGGCAATAAAGCTCCTCACAGGCTCCAGACCTTTAAAAAAGTAATTATTTTTGGAGTTCTACTTAGGTCCAAGTTAAAAAAAAAAAAACCAAAAATACCCAACTGGAAGGGGACTTGCTAAAACCATCTCTTGTTCAGTATTTGCATTAATCTGGAATGAAAACTAAGAAAACACTGATGACTTTCTATGGCACAAGATAAAGCAGCATCACCAGGACATCACTCTCAGGCAAACCAGAGAAACAGAAAAGGAATGAAATTATGAAGAACAAACTCCAAAGTCTTTCCCTCAGCCCACAAGAGAAAGCCCTGGGCTGGATCCTGGGATTTTGGACACCCCCAGGGTTTTGGACTCTGATACCACAGCTTCATCTGCATAACATGAACAAGCCAAACAAATCTGATATTAAAATGAGAAAAATTGGCAATTTAAAATTGCCTACTCTATTCCTTTTCTTTTTGACCTCAATCCAAAGCCTTTCTAAGCCAAAGAAAAGACAAGCTCACAATTAGTGACTATGACCAGTTAATGGGTCTGTTCTGAACAAGCTTTTAAATAAAACAATAAGCAAGCCTGGGAAAAAGCAACTTACTGGGCTATGTGAGGCCAATTTCTTTTAAGCACAGGTCACATTATTTTAAAATAAATTCCTTTTAGCAATTGTTCCATCAGGATTATGTCAGTCCAAAGGGAATGGACCCAAAAATCTCCTGATGCCAAATAACTTCATCTTGGTGCATCTGTAACTCTATTTTCTCCAAATAAAACTAGTTCATAATATGGGTGGATTTGTTGTTTTTTCTGAACAAAATTGTTCCCTGGCAACTTCAAAAGCAAATTACATATAGGAAAAAAAATACAACAAAAACCCCCCCAATGTTCAGTTACAAAGCTTGGTAAAAATCCATGGAGCCATAACAGAAGTGAATGACTTGGTAAGAAAACCAAAGTGCAGCTGACTGGAAGGAAAAGAAAAGAGAAATAGACAACTCCAAAATGTTTCCGAATAGCCAGGTTGCCAAACATTGGAAACTGGAAGAGATGGCAGCATAATAAAGCACAATATTCCCAAAAAAGTAGCTCCTGATGCCCCTCCACTGCCTCCCCGCCACGGCGCAAGTCAAATCACAGCTGTAATCCGATCCTAGAAGTATTTGCAGTTCCATGACTACCAAACAAAATTCCAAGCTGAGGAACAGGGATGATGGGAGCATCCTTAGCTCAGCCCTCCTGCCCTCCCAAACCCCAGGTAAGGACCAGCACAGCCCAGCAGCCCCACACTCACCTGGCTGTGCCCAGCAGAGCTCCCTGCACCCCACTCCTCCTGCTCCCATCCACAGGCACTTCCCTCTCCCCCTTCTCACAGCTGACCACAGCCAAAACAAGGATTCTCCCAGGTGTTTGCCACAGGACTGAATAAACAGGTTGCATTTGTTACCCTCTAACGGGCACCAGAGGTGAGCAGTGAGAATCCTAACAGCCACCAGCCATCCTCCTGGATTCCTGAGCGGTAAAATCATCCCTTTGCCCACGGCAAGGTTGAAGAGAAGGCAGGACGTGTGCTGATGCTTTTGTTTTACCATCCAGCGTGCCAGGAGTGTCTGATTAACAGTTTTCCATCCCTATTCAGGCATCTTTGTTAGGAGTAAGTCTTTGCTCTTTTAGACCCTGGTCCAAAGCCTTTCAAGGCAATTGAAAAGTCTCCCATTGATGAGAAGGGGGTGCGCCCTTGCTAATTGTTCCTTTCACATCAGAGTGAAAACAAATTCTTCAGCTTCCATTTGAAACCCATGAAGTTCAATCCCCTGATATATTCGACCCTTATTTTAAGGAGGCTGGTGAGAGGAGGGGAAGGAAGGACAAAGCCCAGGACTGAGGGCTGTGTGTAGGCTCCAAGTAGGTGTGTTACACAGCCCACGTGGTGACACATCACAGGCCTTGGATTCTGCTTTCCAAAAAGGCTCCAAATGTTTTAGCTCACAAGTTCATGAAATGCTGCATTTAAAGTACTCATTGCTCACCAGCAAACTTGAGCTCAGATACTCCAATGCTCCCCAGCTGCTGCTCACTGAGAATAATTTCTCCACAGGAAGAAATTTTTAGTTTGCTCTTCTCCCAGAGTGAGGTGTCATCTCTGTTTAAGGTAAAGGTGTGGATGGAGAGAAGTGGGAGGTCTTCAGAGCATGGGACATTTGGTTTGGGCCATCTCAGCGCCAAGAAGATATTGAGAAATCCAAGATGCTCATTCCAGGCCAAGAAATATGGCTGGTGAATGGAAATGAAAATTCTGAGGGAAATTAAAAGTTAAGCAAGCATGTGTTAGTGATAATGGAATGTTACAAACACCTTAAATGCAAACCAACAAACCGTAATTAATGTAATTATTTAGAAAGCTGAGTTTAACTGGGTACATAGGTGATGTCATCTGCCAGGATGGGAAAACTAGAAGAGCTCCGTGATGGGATAACTGAAGGTTGCTTTTAAAACAACCCTTTGCCTCGTGAAGAAGATGAACGGGATGGAATATTCCATCCATAGGTTAAAAAGACCCCCTGTAAACACAATGGCAGAATTTGACAAATGACAAATACAGATCTATAAAAAGAGGGAAGCAGCAGTAGCACATACCTGATGATTTGGGAATCCAGGAGAGAGCCTGGTCAGCCAAAGGAGTCCCCAACCTGTGTGTTGGAAGACAACAGACTGATCTGGACAAACCACCCACCCCCTCAATGCTGCTATTTCAGCAGAAGAAAGAATTTTTAAAGAGAGAAACGCATAAAGTGCAATATAACCTGGAAAAACGCCTTTCAAAAACTGTCTTCTTAGAATGAAATAATTTTTCTTCCCTCCACAAAGAGGGATTTCACCCTGGAGTTGTTTCTAAAAGACAGTAAAACATAACAGATGAATGTTGCCTTGCATAAGGAACACACACATGCATTTAAATCACTTATATTTTACTTTTTTATGATGCAATTGCGAATTGTGTTATTTTGCATTTGTAATTAGAGGTTGAAACAGATGGCAGAGGCTTGGTTTAAAGGGATGTGCTGGATGGATCAGGTCTCCTGCTCCACTGAGGGCTGAGCGTGGAAACTCTTCCACAAGCTGGTCAAACAGCAAAGTGCTTCCTGCACTTCAAAGAACTTTGGAAAGGACCAAACTGGGGTTTCTAGAAGGTGAATAAGCACTGGTGAAATTTTTTTTTTCTTTTTTTCCCCATAGAAGTGCTCTTAGAGCGCTCTTGGTACTGTGCTCCGATTTTGGCTGTTGCAGTAGGTGACCCCTCAACCAAAGCAGCATGATTTTGGTGCAGCCTCCAAAGGAGAAAAAGACCCAAAGATCTTTTCCAAAGACCCTTTCTCTAAAGGAAAAAAGCTGGGCCGAGAACTCTTCAAGAAAACCCCCAGAGGAGCAGTGACCCTGAGAACATCGGGATGTGAGCATGCGACACCAACCACGCAAGAATGGCAGGTGGCTTTTCCAGCTCTCTTTCCTAAAGGAACAAAGCTGTGGGTACAAGGAGGTTCATCATTCCTTTCCCATCATGTGCAGTTTGAGACACAACCACTTTATTCCATAAATATTCCAGCCTGGGTGAACTCTGCAGGTGGAACTCACGGCTGCTCCTCAAAGCAGGGACCTTTCACCAACAACACATCTTTGGATGAGTCCAACTCCTTAAATTACTACTGGACTGCACACCAGTGACTCTCCCCTGGAGCAGGGTTTCCCAAGCTTTCAGACTCCCTGCTTGAGGTTAAGACAATCTTCCCTGCCCAGGGAAGAGAGACCCTTTCCCCACAACACATCCTCAGCAACTTAAACTTGCTAAATTAACACCGGTATTCAATATTCATTTATAAATTTGTGTAGATGCTTCCACTAGACATAAACCATTGTCCAAATCTAAGACTAACGTTAGGCCTAGCTGCACCTAAGTCCCATCAGCTTACTGATTGCTCATTTTCTACCAAAAATGGAGCAAACCCTTTTAAGTGCACGCATACCCTAGCAAAAATAAATATCATGGACTTCTAAGCATCAGGGTATTCATAAAGCAGCCCCAAAATGGTACCTAGAGCTACAACCCTCAGGGATCCAGCCAAGGATCTATTCACCCACAAAAATCCAAGTCCATAAGCTCCAAATCAGCATTTTAAACCACTGCAGAGCCTGGGTCACTATGGGAATACGGAAAAGAGTCATGCTGATTCTACGTGATTTATATATGTTATTAGAAACATTCAATGAAACAGCTTTTACAAGAACTACCGATATCACCCACCCTACTAGGCTGTTACCAGAATGATTTTTAAATGATTTAAAAATATTTTTAATTTGACTTTTTTTTCTTACTAGAGGGGCAATATTTACTGAACGCCCAGAATGAAAAAGGCACCTCTAGCTGCTGCTTTATCACTTAGTTTGGTTTCTCTGCATTTTTTTATAAATACAAAAAGGATCTGAAGTAAACAGATCGTAAAATCTCCCTATAAATATTATCTGTTTACTATCTTTGGGGATGGGCATGGACAAAGAAATTGAACCAGAATGCCGTAAGAACAAATTTTCTTTGGGGAATTCATTCACATCTGTTCCTGCATGACAACAGCAGGAACAGAAATTATTAAGAAAAAAACACAGAAAAGAAAGGAAATGTAACTTTCAAAAGGAAAAATGGCTTCCTCTGATCTTTAGCTGATGATTCTGATGAGTTTTTATTCTGCCTGACCTGATTAGCCCAATGCTAATAAAGAGCTAATGAAGAAGAAAAGACTCATCCTGAGAGTTAACTCCTTTCTGGAAGGGAGATGGATGGGTTTCTGAAAATAGGGATGGCTGGAAAATACACTTGTGTGATCCTCTGTTTCCAAATTTTAACACATCCCTTTCAAAAGGGTTCTAGTCATGAAATTTAGTAAACCTTTAGTTTACTATATTTAAATTTTAACAAATTAGCCTACTGTTGATGTGCTATCATCATTAATCAGCAAATTAAGTATCAAATTGAAGAAATACCCTTTTCCCACTGCTGTGGGGGAAAGAGGCACTGGAGCTCTGCAGGAGCCCATCCCAGCACTTCCTCTCCATCCCTCGTGGGAACTGGGCCTGGAGAAGAATGAGATGGGCTGGATTATTCTGTTTGCAGACCCTCTTTGCACCCCAAGCATCCCTTCAACTCTCCCTTTGGAATTTCCATCAGTGTTGCCAGCACTGGATCCATCCTCCCAAGCCATGGACAAAGACTGGATTCTGCGGTTGTGCCTTCAACACAACACATTGTAAATACAGTATAAATACAGTGTATTAGTGGTAAGAAATCAAGGAGACTCCTTGGATTGATAAGGAAATGCACCAAGATATGAAATGGAAATTAATACTATCATGCCTTTTATAATTTATAATTAATCCATCCTGCATCGACCTAAATATTTTTCCTGTTTGTGCAAGAGCAGGCCTGACACAGAACCAAAGGAAATGACTGGGGGCTGGTTTTGACCAATATTTAACTTCAATCATAGTATTTAGTAAATAAACATATATATATATATGGGAAAAGGCACTCAGAAATTATATAAGGATTTTTAATTTATCTGATTTTTTTTATTTCTGTTCTTTCCACAGTGGAAAATGGTGACGTAATTCTGTGATGAAGGAAAAACAACCTCTATTAAATAGACAAAGATGATAAAGTCTATTTTGCTTGAATTTCCACGGCTTCAGTGCACACAACTGTAGGCCTGGCAAGTACTGAATTCTTTCAAGAACTATTTATTTCAAAGCTACAAGTCTGATGAAGGTTTTAGAGTTACAAATTCCTGTTTTTCTTGGAGCAACATCTTTAAAGATATGCAAAGAGGGATTTCTCAGCACTATTCAGAAACAAGTCTCAAGTGATTTGCCACTTTGGAGTACAGAGATTGTTTTCTAATTCAAGCAAACATTTTGGAAAAAAAAAAACCAGAAAAGGATGTGAGAAAATGCTCGTTAGAAAAACAACACCAAGAATCTCAGTAGAAATATTCAATCAACTTAGCTGATTTCACAGCTGTGGTTTTAGGTCCTGGAGCAGGAGCAATGCAGAACTCTTTTATATAAGGAGAAATGCAAAAGTTACCAATGAAAAAATGAGGTTCTCAAGGGTTTGGGACAGGTTTGGAAGGAAACTCCAACCAAAGGTCCTCTAAGACCATAGTCCCAAGCTGAATTTATTGCTGGTTCTTAAATTGCTATGTTTTTTCTTTTTTGAGGTGTTATTTTGGGTGCAGGAGGCTGTGAAAATATGTGGGTTATCCTCACACAAACGGATATTTAGAACAGAACTATTTACATAATAGATGGACATTTTCACGGGAAACATTTGATAGATGGATGCAGAGATCAGATTTCTCTGGTTTGCTGATAGAAGAGCTCTGTGCTATGCATAGAAAATTCCCTCTGTGTGGATAATGTATATTTGACTTCACCTTTTGCATATTGATCACTCCCTGACTTGCAAATCCTGAACCATGTGCAAGTGTGCGTAATATGAATAACTTTATTCCAAACTTGCATGTCTTAAGCCATATGTTCACTGAAATCTGAGCATAAATCTACTAAAATTTACTGTCCTATACTGCAGATCAATAAACCCGACAGTATTTCAGGAGTGCTGGATGTATATTATGTTTGATGGCTTCAAAGATGCGTATTTCCAGCTATAATTATTTACATATAGGGTCCAGGACCAGGAGATAACCTTCAGCTTTGGTAACATTAACACTTGCAAATAATCATCACTACTCTATCACTCTCACACCCCATAATCTGCTAACATATGTCTACATTTTCTATGTGTTTATGTAGTACTTTATATGGAAATGTTTCATTACTGCCCGCAGCAACATGTGGCATTTCTTCAAGAACATTTCAGCACCTTTTAACATGGTTTCTTCAAACGTCTTCCTAATTGTGAGGATTTCATTCTGCAAATGTTATCACTGCTCAAGCAGATCAATTTTCTTAACTGCTTAATATGCATGCTCTAGGCATTTCCACAAAAATGCAGAATATACAGTACGGAATTAATACAAATAAACTACTACCAGGCTATTATGGAGCAGATTTAAGGCAGCAGGGTTGGAGATAACTCCGTTTCCAGACTTGCAAGTCTTCTTATTGTGGCAACATGTCACCTAAAATTTGAAATATAAAACAATTTTTTCCAATTAATTATTATCGTACCATTTTCTCTAAACCGAATTATGATATTCTTACTTACCAACACAGCGACTGCTGGTGCAGAGAGGGTTTACAGTGGAAATTTCTGTCACAATACCAGATTTTCTGAACTTTGGTTGACTGTGCTCATATTTCTGGCTGACCAAGCGTCTTCTAAAGCTGCACAAAACCGAGTTGGGTGGGGAGACTCCCAGGCAGGTACAGATGTGGAGAAGAAAGTGACATCTCACTAATACAAAGGCTGGTGACTGCCACTGATGCTTTTATGTTGCATTCAGACAATATTTCAGCCTTCTGAAAATAAGGGACCTGAAGCTGTCCAGGATGAAGGGCTCCCAGGCCAAGCTTCTCTCTTTCAAGAGCAGGCCTAGACTAAATATGAAAGGATTAGAATCAGGTGAGACCAATCTAAGCCCCATTATTTGGTTGGAGACATAGTGAATCTCAGGAAATCATTGCTGGAATGTGTCCTTCCAACAGCCTGTTCACATTCCATCCAGGTCTTAACACTCTGGCTTGATATCGGGGAGTGCTGGCAAGAGAGGATTTATGGTTTACTCTTGATTTTTACATCACTGCCCTCACTCTGACTGCACAGAGGTTCATCATTTGCTGATGTTCCTGTGGGTGATGTAACAATTAATCTAATTAGATAAACAACTTCAAGAAGAAAAGCCTGGCACAAGAGCACAGCAGAGTCCTGCAGACGCGAGCTGTCCATCCCAGCCCTTTCCCCTGCACTGCCTCCTCTTGCCCTGGGTATGTTCATCCAGCCCTTGGCAAACTCCACAGAAATTTCCTCTTTCAGTAAGGAAATAGAACACAGCAATTCCTCGGAGAGGAACAAGCTGATTTCTTCAGGAAGGTCCACGGAATTTCTTTTTCGAAGCTGGAAGAAATGCAGTTTCCCTGCTGTGAGGTTTGGTACCGATGCTGCTGGAGGGATGAGTCATTGTTTCTTTCATCTATATCATCCGAGTACCTATAACTGTCTCTCATCTAAATGTTAATTGTATCCAACAGAATGACTTTAAATGAATACTCTGTCAATAACACTGTTATTAATGTTCCTTGATAGGCATGGTTGGAATATTTTGTAAGATTAGTCTAATATTTCCTACAGAATCTGCTTCATGTGTTGTGTTATTGCGTCTACTTTGGATCAAAACCTGCTTGTAAAGCCTTGGGTGGCTTTTTTTACTCTCCTCTCAAGAATTCCCGTATCACTAAGTTTTGATAGGAACTATTTTACTACAGGCATAGCAGCAATCCTAGTTTCTTTGGACCACATGCATAAGTTTAGCTGTTAAATTGATATTTTCTGATTGCTCAGCAGGGCGTTTTATTGCCTTCACCCGGTGCAGCTGGTACAGTAGGAGCTGGTGGCATGAGGGGGGACAGAGTTAAGCTCGGTTTAGCCGTGTGAATATTTTGATTTATGCCAACTCCACCTCTGCCTCTCCAAGCGACCATGACAGGATTCATTTGGCAGCAATTCCTCGTTGTTGGCTGCTCACCTGCCTGAGACAAAGCAAGGCAGAGAGGAGAACCCAGGTGTTTGACTGGAAAAAGAGACAGAACAGCTTTTCCGTGGTGCCCTGGGTGTATCCCTGGCTGGATCCAGAGGAGCAGCAGCAGTGCCAGGAGCACCTGAGCAACAGGTGGGAGCCTTTGATGGAGCTGCTTCGCCGGCAAACCCTCGGCAAGTTTAAAGCACTCCCAGGCCACTTTGTTTGCAAAGAGCAAATAACCGATCCAAAGGCTGAAAGCCTCTGGTTTTTTTCTTCTTCCCCCACTCTCTCATCTCCTTTTTCTCTTCTCCTGCTGTTCCTTCAGATTTAGGCCTTTTGTTTCTTCTCCTCCAGACATCTGTCCTCTGCCTGGGCTGCTGTTCCAAGAGCAGATATCCCACCTCAGGTCCAGCCCACTTTGATAGTTCACAATGAGACACCAAAGCTGGAATAAACACATAGCTGGGGGTGGGGGGGAAAGAAAAAGTTAAATCCCTACTTGAAAACCTGTTTTGTGTTTTCTTATTTCTTAAAGTTATTTTTAAGTGTTTAAACCAGACCAATTATAGTCAGAAACTACTTCACTTAATCCATTCCTTTATCTCCTGGGAAAAATCACCAAAGCAATTCTCAAAATGTTTAAATCCCACAGTGTGCATAAAAGCAGCAAGTAAATCTGCTCCTTCCCAGGCAAACCTTAAGGATTTCACTGACATCTTTAATTAAACTAGCAAATAGGTCGGTTTCTCTTGTATTCTGACCAACACACTGTCAACAAGGAGGGGAAAAAAACTGAAAAGGAGGATTTGTACTGAAAAATAGCACCAGAAACATTTGTATAATCATGATCATGGACTGGAACAGGAATGTAATCAGGAATTATTAAACATTATCAACTACTTCCTGGCAACGTATTGCTTGGATAACACTCCTGCAACTACAGGAGAGTTAGTTATGAAATAATTAAACTCCAAAATTGGAAATAGAACAAAAAAAGTGAACTCGAAATGCATGAAGCTCTGCAGAAGAAAAGTATGTTTATGTCTGTGAATTTGTAAGGACGGATTTAATTCCAAAAGGGAGAATTGTGCAGTTGTTATTAGATCAGTAATAAGCACAGATGGCTGCAAAGGAACCATTCCCCAACCCATCCTGCCTTCTCTACCCTGCAGCACTCGTGGAGGAGAAGGAAATACAAGAGTAGGGAGCAGCAGAACTGGGAATTTAATGCTTTTAAATTTCGAAGACTGAGTCTACATCCTCGTGTGTTATTTATTATCAGTAGCATTCCTGGCAAATTCACCCAGCACATTTTCAGACATGATTGTCTAAGCTCCTTTCAGAAGTTAGACCCGATGCCACTGGGCAGCTTGTCACAATCTTCTGTCGATATCAGCCCCTTACAGATTTTTTTCTTTTCCTGCAGGAGGAAACTGATGTTCCCAGGGATGAAAAGGTTGCACGCAAAAGCAGGATCCAAAAATCCTGCTCTCAGCTCTGTGGAAGAAGGATTTATGATGCTCAACTAGCAAAGATAGCAATTAGCTGGAATACTCAAGAGCAGAGAGCTTGACAATCTGATGAGTTATTCTTTTGAACTGGGGCAGCAACTCATGCATAAATTTCCTTGTAAACAATTATTACAGAAATGCACTGTAAACACAATTAATCATCTCAAGGTGTTATCTCTAGGTATTTTCCCCACAGATTATGTGCCACTTGCTCAATAAATCAAATTTTAACATAAAGACATCAATAGCTGGTATTATTAATATTCCCATTCAGCCAAACATGGTTGGGTAGAAGCTAACAAGCTTTGATTACATTTTGAAAACACAGAAAGTATTACAGAAAATGGGAAAAAGATGTGAATTGTGAAACTTTGAATGAAAATAGGATTAAAGAGGAGACATATGAATCAGAACATTGGCTCAGATAAAATACGAGTACTTTGTAATTTAAAATGCATTTTCACTGATATGAATTGGAAATAGTACAGTACGTCTTGTTAATAGGAATATTAAGTTCTACATCATCTTAGATAGGTTCTTCTTAGGAAACAGTATTTACAGGAGCCTTAAAATAATAGGCTGCCTAATGTTTCCATAAGATTTCTTCTTATGATATATCCCAAGCACATTTTCATCCATTGTTCGTAATTATCAGCTGGGGATTGGAGTAGCCAGCAAAGGGAACGAACACATCTCGCTCTGCTTCATCTCCCATGGCCCGCAGAGCATTAAACAACCTCCACTCCAGGTTTGTTTGAAACCCACCCTTTCAGAAGCCAAGCTCCCTTTGGAGATCATCCTGTGGACTTTGGCAGGTGTTGAGACGAAAGAGTGGTTCAGAAGAGGGGGGCAGCTAGGGGGAGAGCCTGATGGGGCAATGGGGAAAGGAAAGAGGAGGTGTTGGAGCAGGGAAGAGAGGAGAAGGAACACAAGAGGAGGAGGATGCTGGAGGGGACCAAGAAGTGTCTCTCCAGCCCATCAGCTTTGAATAGTTTGCAGCATGGGGAAGATATGGGAGATGCAGAAATATAAGAGGCACAGAAAATAGACACTGGAGGGGCTCACAGAAGTGCCCACAGGAATTTGCCACCAGGAAAGGGAACAGGAGCAGCACAGAGGAGTTACCAAAGGGCTTTGAAAGACAGAGGGGAGAGAAAGCATCAACATCTGCAGCTCTTCTCAGTTATTCCTACTTCCAGTCAACGTAATTATTCCTGTTTACAAAAGAACGACGTGTTTGCTTAGGCTTCTGCTGCTCTGCCCGACGGCTCGTGCAGCTGGTGACAAACACGCCAGCCCAGGCAAACAGGTGACACTGGGAGGAGGGCACTTGTGCTCCGTGGTTCCCATGGACGGGAATGAATTCTGAACTATCCCCTGGGGAAGGCCACAGGTGAGACCTGAGAGCAGAGCCCCTGGGAGAGGAGACCAGAGATCATGGTCTTGACCTTGTCTTCATGCGTGAAACCGAAGACACTGAGGGAAGAGGGAAAGCAGAATTTGCATTTCCTCAGGTTCCTCTGCTGATGGTCCCTTGTTGGTCCCCAGTTATCTGTGGTTCTGCAACGATGAGATCCACCAAAAGTGGGGAATCAGGACAGCAGGGACCTGTGGGAGCAATTCCCTTTTTCCACTTCTCTGCAGTTAATCCAATGTAATCTTTCCTCAGATCTCCCTGGATTTGGAATCAAGAGCACAGGAGATGGATACAGAAGTTTCAAAGCCTGTTCATACCAGTCTGCTTTATTTCTTTGAGTTCATTCATCTAATTTAGCAGCATCCTGCCTGTCTGGGGTGACGATCTTCAAGATTTTAAGAAGTTTGGTCACCTGTTCTCTTCAAGAAGCCACCTGTTTTATGATCATGATGCAAGGTATTCATTTTCTATTCACTTCCTGAGCAGGATGATGGAAAGTGGCCAACAGACAAGTCACACTAAAATATTGACCTAATGGTCCTCGAGATTTTTAAACTGACACTATTCAACGAGGGTAGGAATAATGAATGTATTGCATGTAGAGAGATTTATTGATTGATATGGACAGCAAAATAGCACTGCTTGATAATTATTTCAAAGATCAGGAAGTCACCTTGGTATATTATTTCTGGGTTGTTGCCAATTTTTGTTACTGTCCACTTCTGGTGTCCTGCACAGCCCTGCAGATAATTTGGTGTCTGCAAAGCTCTGGCTTGCAAATGCAAGTGAAAAATCAATTAAAAGCACGAGCACATCTGTGCGTGTGCAGAAAAGGGCCATGTTTGGAGACATTCGTCCCTTTATGTCAGGGAAAGTCCTTACACAGCAAACTTTATCTCACCCAGCACTGGAGAGTGGAAAGGAGGCAGCTGAGAGCCCATAAAACACGAACAAAGGGGAGCAAAATCTACTTGACGAGCCACCTCAATTCACCTTAATAAGTTCTCATCGTGGCGCTCTCTGGCACTGCTGATGTGCTGCGCACCATCAGCACCGAGTGCCTCAGATGAGTTTTCTGCTTATCAATGGCTTCTTTTTCTTTCCGTGTCTGGCAAATTTCTAATAGTGGCTGATTTCCTGTATGCAGATCCCATTTATGGTTTGTAGCACTGTATTATGATGAATTTACACTATCAATGAACATTGCTGAAGGGCCTCATTAACTTGTGCAGGCGGTGAATTTGTATTTTTCAAAATGCCACTCTTTCTCTAAAGAAATCTCGCTGACAGTGGCAGTCAAGTACTTGACTGGTTAATAAGGCAGCTCAAAGGAAACAGCTTCACTTCACTGCGAGTTTTTGTCCTTGTTTAATTTCTCCTCCTTTCTCGACAGGTTTGGAGGATGTGCGAAGATAATATATTTCAGTTTTTAATCTCGCAGTCCTGCTGACTACGATGATATAAACAAAAGCAGAAACACAGAAAATTATAGAGATACACTTAAAACAGAACCGGTAATAAAAAACCTGGGGTTCTGGCGGAGATTTCGCTCAGGCACTTCTCTGCTTGGCATAATTAGGAAGTTTCTTCAAATCCTGCTAAATCCCAGCTCCGTTTTTCTATGCCTGCAAAGTGAACAAGATAATCATGCCCATAATGCGGGGCCTAAAAACCTGAAGGCATCAGCACCCAGCCCTCCAGACAGACTGCAACCTGCAAACAGTTCAAAAGCAAGCTTGTCAGACTGGCTGCGACATATGGAGCTCCAACGAGAGTATTTCCAGATATAGGAAATACCAAGCATTCTGTAAACAGAGTCGTTGGGAGTAGTTTTTTTGCAGGGATATTTTTACGACTGGTAAGTTGCAAGAATCTGTTCACAATATCTGCACTCTCGGTTACCACCTGTGTTTTTCTCAGCAGAACGCGGGTAACATGCAGGCTTTATGATAACAATTTTTATTTTTTCTTTTAATTTTTAATCCAGCACTGTGTCTTCCAATACAGCCTCAAAGCTTTGTGGAACCTTCAGGGAGTACGTGGAAATCTTGTTCTTCGAACGCGACAATATTTAGCTCTCGGGGATCTTTAAATGTAGCTAAACGTTCACGAAGGCCATTGAGGGAGGGGGGTCTCTGGGGCCGGGGTTTTAGGAGGAGTTTTGGGCACAAGGTTGGCAGAGCTTGGCCAGGGCAGCCTGGGGGAAAAAGTTTTTGCAATGAGGGTGGTAAAACACTGGCACAGATTGTCTGGGGAGGTGGTGGACACTCCATCCCTGAGAACATCCAGGGTCAGGTTTGGTGCAGCTCAGAGCAGCTTGATCTGGTTGGAGATGTCCCTGCTCGTGGCAGGGGGTTGGACCAGACGACCTTTAAAGCTCCCTTTAAAGGTCCCTTCCAACTCAAACCGTTTGATTCGATGATCTCTCCTGCAGGATCCCAATGGCTCAAGAATCACTCCTGCATCATCCTGCTCATCTGACGCTCTGCGGTCTGTGCTGTAGGAGGGTGGAAATGGGATATCCCAAATATTTTAGGTATGGCTAGAAGGGCTGGGCCAGGTCAAAAAGACGTGCAGGAACCGGGGCTGACCCTGCAGAAGAGACGTGCTCAGTGTTGCCTCTGCCATATGGGCAGCAGGAACCACAAACTGTGAGGTCAAGCCTGGGAAATGGCAGCAACAGGCGAGACAAAAACGCGTTTTCATTCAGTCTTAGGATCCAAATCTTAACACAGAGCGAGTATTTTCACTCTTTCTTTTAAACATACATGAACACATATATAACAAATATGTCTCTCTCCATACACACATTCCCATATAGATGGAGGTGAAATAAATCTGTAAAACATGAGAAATGACATCCACAAAGGTACATTTTTAGTAACATAGAAGAGAAGTGATTGACAGAACAAAGCATATGGAAACGAAGAAGAATCTAACCCACATTTAGATCTAAGAAAAAAATATTTGCCTGAAGGGAAAATATTAATTAGTTTGTCTACATGCAAGATAAAAGTCTGGAAGACATATCCATCAAAAGGCAGCAGAATAAACAGCAAAATGGAAATTATTTGTAAATTGACAGTAAACTTGGCAAACATTGAGGGGGTAAACAAGTTATTTGGCATGCAAAGCACTCAGAAATCACAGCCTCTGTCAGGAGGCATCTGTGCATATATTCACTTATTTGACAGAAATTAACATTTTGCAGAAATCTTTGTTGCATGCTAAAGATTTCTTCACCCTCCTTAATTATTTTAATTGCTGCTTCAAAAATGTTCCATATAAACATGAAAAAAAGACATTAAAATCCACCAAGTCCAGTCCCACATTATCAATAACACGCAATCCCTCTGTACAGGAGTTTAACACAAAACCCACGGAGACAGAAAACATTGACAGAAAAGAGCCACATTTGTTGTTTCTCGATTGAAATTTAAGAATCACGCGAAGACTTTCTCGGTGTCCTTTCAGCATCGTGAAAGGCTTCAAAAACAAAACATTGTCTCACAAACACATTAATCCAACTGCTGAGAGGCCCAGGGTTACGGAGATCCTTGTTTTCTCATTTTTGGGGGCAAAATGCGCCTTTGTCCACCCATAATTCGGGTGGAAATCGGAAGTGACCGTGCCATAACAAACTCTAATGGTGGTCACTTCCGTTCAAGAATAATCCAAATTAATCTACATTTCAGATATTGCCTTTCTTCCCTGCAGGGTGGGTGATGCTGAAGTCATCATCAGCCCAACCAACAACTGGATTCTGGCTGTTTGGGGAAAAGATGGACGGAAAAAATGGATAATCTGAAGGTGTCAGGCTCAGAGGAATCCTGGCACTGCCACTGAGGTCAGCAGAGCCAAAGGAGAGGAATGGTTGCACCAAGAAAGCATCAAAAAAAGGACAAGATCTTTGAATTTGGGTTGTCCTACAGGAATGGGGACTTGAGCCAAGTTCCATCAGCCTCCTGCAGCAAAACCAGGCTTTGCTGTGGATACACAGACTTTGCCAGAGGTGTTTTGGTGGCAGGACAAGGAGTTTTAGCTCATTTTATACTGAAAAAACAGCTGATTCCCCAAATTACACCAGATTTCCCCAGTATGGCAGTGGTACTACACTGCTGTTTACAGCCATGGATTTATGCAAGAAGCTACATTACAAATTCTATGTAGAAACAGGCTTTCCAAATAGAATCTGAATAATGTTTTCTGCAAAATGTAGACCCACATATTGCACTTGACCCTCCCCAAGTGTAAATTCACATGGTTCCAGCAGCAGTTTGATACCAGGTGAAGATGTAACCCTTAAAACACACAATAATTCTCTTTATCACACTGGAGCCATAACAGAATCCACCAACAGTTTGCAAAGCTGAACAGGTCCAAAGAAAAATCACACCTTGATAACAAGAGCTGGTCCTTGATGCACTGGCTCCTTCTCCCAGTGTCGCTGATTTTTTGCCATGACAGCCCAGTTTGATTAAAACAGCAAAAGCAGGAAGAGCTGATTCAAGCACATCCAAGCACTGAAGGAAATCTCATGAGAGCCCAGATTGAAACCCCAAAAACAACAACAAAAAAAGAAAGTACTCAACTTTGCCAAATCTGAAACTGTTTGTTCCTTTTCATTAAAATGAAAAGCAAATTATTAAAATGAAATACTCCACTTCCTCCAGGAATTCATTTCCAGGTCAGGCTCCAAAGCCAAAATGTCTTGTTTCCTGCATTATTTTTACATTGTGTTGTAACATCAGAGTAATTTGAGCAGTTGTCAGGCTGGATGCTGGTGATTCCAAGCATTCACAGCTACGCCAGCGCTGTGGTTGATGCAACTGGAACAACAGCAAACCTTTGGAAAGCTCTCAAAAATGCCTATGCAACTTTTGACATCTATTTGTGATATTTGGAAACAAAATTTGTAGGAAGAAGTCCAGAAATGCAACACAACAAAATGAAATCAATGGGAAATTAATAATAAGCCAAAAATTATTTGTATTTCCATGACAGCTCTGTAAATACTGAGCTGTAATGAGTTTCTGCAGAGTCTCTGGGTTTTGAACAGAACCTTTCTGGAGGCTCAGTGAGTTTAACAGGCAGGAATTTATAACAGTACTTCGGGAAGGAGTTTGGCAGGCTTTGGGGGGAGCTCCACACATGGATCGGAACACGCAGGCAGCTGTAGGACACCCCTTCCTGCTCCTGGGAAGAGCAGTGACAGCAAACAGTCCCCCCCAGGTATTCTTTGCCCAAAAAAATGGTCCAGTGTTAATCCACAGAACCACAAAGGCTGGAAAAGCCCTTCAGGATCGCGGAGTGCAGCCACTGACCAGCACTGCCAGATCGACCACTGAGCCCTGTCCCTAAACACCCCATCCACGTGGGTTTCGAACACTTCCAGGGATGGGGACTCCACCACTGCCCCCGACAACTGTGCCAGGGTTTGACAAGCCTTTTAGTGAAGAAATTTTCCCTCATATCCAACCTGACCCTCCCCTGGCCCAGCCTGAGGCCGTTCCCTCTCCTCCTGTCCCTGTTCCCTGGGAGCAGAGCCCGACCCCCCTGGCTGCCCCCTCCTGTCAGGGAGTTGTGCAGAGCCACAAGGTCCCCCCTGAGCCTCCTTTTCTCCAGGCTGAGCCCCTTCCCCAGCTCCCTCAGCCGCTCCTGGTACCCCAGCCCCTGCCCCAGCAATGCTGCCTTTCTCTGGACATGCTCCAGCAAAATTATCCTTTCTCTCCAAGAAGATCCTTTCTCCAGTGCCAGACCATGAACCATTGCTGTTTTCACAGCAAAACATCACAATTTTCTCACCTTCAGAGACTCAAATTGTAGATCAGAGATATGTCCAGTGAGCTCATGGGAAATCCAACCTTGTATCTCTGCTGGG
This sequence comes from Oriolus oriolus, assembly GCA_013400235.1. Taxonomy (NCBI): domain Eukaryota; kingdom Metazoa; phylum Chordata; class Aves; order Passeriformes; family Corvidae; genus Oriolus; species Oriolus oriolus. The sequence continues at coordinate 136,467 of VXBT01013035.1, read as the reverse complement.
AGATGAGCAAAGCAGGAGCAATTCCCTGAGTGGATTTCCTGAAACAAAACAATATTTAAGCTTTTTAAATAGCTGAAAACAACAGTAGGCAAGACAAGCTCAGTCCTCCAGGCACAATGTCCATCACACACAGCTCCTAAAACTGAGAATATCCCTCAGCTGTTGCAAGTTCCCAGCAGCAGGAAAACTCCTGCCCACCTGAAGCAACACCCATCCTTACCCTGACAGCTCTAGGTCTCCTTTTAACCATTCACAATTATATCACCTGCTACAAACAACCATTTCAGCTTCCCAGGGGGTGGATTAGGACCTTCTGCCCTCACCTGGGACTGGCTGTCTCCTGCTGCTGCTGAGGCTCCACAGCACCACCACAAAGTAAAGCCCAGGGATGTTAGGAATTGTTCAGGACCCTTTTGACTCCTGAGTTTTAATGTATACTGAAAGTTTGGCGTGATTTTGCTGCATTTAGAAGAAAAAGGATTTAAACTGTTCTCCAGATTTTCCTTTTGTTGCAGGAAAGAAATCTGAAAAATTAATTCCTTAATTAATTAGACAGACATGAGAATGCATTTTACCCTACACGTTTTGCCCTGGCTGTTTTCTTGGCTCTCTGCTACTCCCTGGGGCCGCTGCTTCTCTCCCAGCGCTGCGTGGCTGTAACTCCACATACCCAATTCCAACCATTTCAGAGGAAAGGAGGAACTTTTATTACCTCGTGCAGCACCAGCAGTTACCACCTTTTCGGAAAATTCCGAGCTGACAGCTCTTTGCCCCAGATGTTTAACTCCAGGAAGTGTAAAACATCACTGGTAATCCCAGCTCCTACCTAAACTGAAAGTCTAGGCATAAAATAATGAAATCTGCTCTTTCCAAACCTTTATTTAGTATAAGCTGTAGTGGTGCTCTCCTTTCTGAGATGGTCTAAGGGCAGAGAGGTGAGGTTTGCAGGGAGTGTTATGACTTTTATAAGCTCGAGCTGCCTGGCTGGAAGGAGAGGGACAAGCTCCCAGGCACACAAGGACACACATGCTCTAAATAATTTATAAGCCTGTTGACAACTCCAAGTCGTGCCATGTGTTATTTTGATACCTTACTCTTCAAATGTATAATGCCCCTCTCTGTCAACTCTCAAGTTCTCCTGTGCCCCAAATCTTGTTCATTTTTTCCATCTCTAGCAGCCAGTCTAGGAAAAGATCTTCCCTCTCCCTGCAGATTTGGCCTCTTGAGAACAATGTGAGCTTCCAAATGTCACCTGCCCCTGGTCACGTTTAGACCTTGGCTGCTTTACAAGGCCAGCCCGAGTTGTAAAGAATATCCATTGCAAAGGGGCTGCTGTAACTGCTCTGTGCATAAAATAAATGCATAAAATACAGGAATACTATCAAATATATAATGGCTTATAACAGATTATGGTTTTCTTTTCCTTAGCAAAAACATCTTCAATTCATAAGGGAAATATTTCTATTAGTGTTTATCCTTTAAACATGGCAAAGGAAAATATTTGGAGAGAAAAATCTCTTGAAGACACCACAGTTCTTTTGTATCTTTAGTTTTCAGCCCGTCACTCACATTGTTTCTCCTCAGTCAGCTCAACAGACTAATTCTATTTAATCCTTTTCTTTTTATATGTAAAATGATACAGTTTAATGCTCCACAGTTTAATATCTGTGAAGTTTTATCTTTATTTGTTTGGGAAATTTGAGTCAGATACTCACCTACTGTAATTTCCCAAGAACAAACAAATGAAAAAGGGCAGTCCATTTTCATGCAAATCCAGCCAGCTGTTTAGCTCGGCCTGCCCTTGCCTTCTGATGTGAGGATCTGCATAAAAACCAAAGTGGAGATATGATAAAATATAAAAGGCTGACAATAACATGCAAATCGAAATCAGTCATTGGAAAACTGTGGACTCATTGTCATCAAAAGAATTAGGTGGCAGAACAAAACAAAAGAGCCTGGCTGATAAAAGTAACTATGGCACGATGGCTTTAAAATCTACAGATTTCTTATACCACAAAGAGAATTGAAATTAAACACCTCTCTAGACTGCCTGCTTTTAATCTTTTCCTCCTGAGCTGCTTCCTGACATATTCTCTGTTAACTTTTTATCAAAGGTCATTTATAATCATATTTCAGAGATAAAATAAAAATAAAATTGCATTCATTTCCGAAGTTTTAATCAAGTTCCCAGCAAAAAAAAATAAGCAACAAACCTCAGCTAAAATAAGCATCTGAACTCTAAGAATTGTAGTCCAGACACAGTAAAATATTTACAGAAAATATTAGTCGCCCCTTATGTTCCAAATCTAGACTTTTGGGGCATAATTTTGCTGTCGTTCAGACTTAAGAGTTAAATCTGATGATGAGTTTTGGGTGTTTTTGAGGCCACACAAAACAACAGCAAATCCCTGAGTTCTGAGATCCCATGAGGCAAAGATGGTGCCAGAGGGTCTCCTGCAAGGATTAGTTTTTATATGTGAGAATATCCCCATGTTTAGGAAGCTGAGAGAGTATTTTAGCGGTCTTTTAGAAGAATCTTCTGAAAATCTTCAACAAAGTATTTAACTTGGTTTAAAGTTTTCTTACTAAGAACTTCCTCATAGGAAAAACATGGATTTCCAAAGCAACATATTTTTTATTCCAGAGGAAGAAAAAATTCCAAAATGTTTTCATAACTAGGCCACCTTAACAACAGAAATTTAAGAATTTCACTCTGAAGTTGAACAGCAAATAAATTTAGTTTTTGTTTTTCTTTGCATGCATATTTAATTTATATTGATGGGATTGGGGTTTTTTTTAGGGACAGCATCAAGAATTTGGTTGTAAAAAGAGAACTAAAAGTAAGACATTTTAAAGAGTGTTAAAAGATGTGGATACATCCTTAGCTTAAAAACTGGGCTAAAAATTGCTAATTCCACATGCTGAAGTGCTCAATAGCTGGGAGATGCTGGAACTAAAGGTCCCTCTGCAACTCTAATTTGGCCCTTGCCTGTCTTCACCATGATGTGGTTGTTAATTACTTGCTCACACACGGCTTTTCTAATTTTTTTCCAGAGAAACCCAGGCTCATAAGTGCCCAGGAATGACTGTGCATGGAAATAAATCAGGATTTTTATTTTGCTGCAGTCTGTAGTTGGTGGATACACAGAAAATCATGGAATTGTAGAATGGGTAGGGTTGGAAGAGACCTTAGAGCCCATTCAGTTCCACACCCTGCCGTGGGCAGGGACACCTTCCACTGTCCCAGGCTGCTCCAAGCCCCACCCAACCTGGCCTGGAACACTTCCAGGGACCGGTGACCTCACAGTAAAAAATTCCTTTGTATGAATGAATGAGGTGAATGAAGCCAAAAAGATAAAAACCAATTTATTGGTGCTTTGGAAATATCTTTTATCTCCGTGCCTGATTATGAACTTGTAAAATGGAGCCAAACTTCTGTGAAAGGGGGAGATTCCTCTCTACTCATACACAAAAAATTAGCAAAGATGAGTTCACCATAAAAAGCCCCAGTGAGAGGGTCAGAGGAAAATCCATGAGGAAAAGTCCAAAGTTTGGACAGTGTTTGGGAAATAACAGATGACGAGCATGAGAAAACCATACTTGCTGAAAGAGGAGGAGAGATCAGTCCATAGGATCGTGGAATCAAAAAGGTTGGAAAAGACCTTCGAGATCATCAAGTCCAGCTATCAACCCAGCACCACCACCATGGTCACCACTAACTCATGTCCTCAAGGGCTGCATCCACAGTTTTTGAGCACTTCCATGGAATGGTGACTCCACCTCTTCCCTGGCTCCCCGTTCTAATGCTTTACAATAAAGGAATTTTTCCTAATATCCAATCTAAACTTCTCCCAGGGACATTTGAGGCCGTTTCCTCTCATCCTGTCAATTGTCACCTGGGAGCAGAGACCAAACCCTCCCAGCTCCACCCTCTTGTCAGGGAGTTACAGATCAATAAGGTCTCCCTTGAACCTCCTTTTCTCCAGGCTGAGCAACCCCACAACACATTACAGTGGACAGCACAGAACAAAAGTCATAGAAATATATAAAAATATACATGTGTCTGCAATAGCATTTTCTGACTTTTCAGTCCTTAACTTGCCAACCTTTGCATTCCATCGCTCTCTTTCAAATGCAATTCCCCAAACAGCAAACAAGCCAACCCTGAAAAGTGTTCAGCCTGCAGGACCAGACGACCTTCCTTCACTTCATCAGCAAAACTGGGACCTCTAGACTTGTTCTGCCACCTCCTGTGCCCGAGCTCCCCACGCGCTCTGTGACAGCAAACAGCTTTCTGTCCGTCCCCCATTGCTCCAGGCATGCAAAACACACAATTTGCCGGCGTTTGCACAAACATTCAGCACCGAGAAAATAATGCTCAGTTGGGTGGGGTTTGTGCCGTCCCTGAATCAGCAGGAGGTGACCCCAGAGCAGAGGGAGAAGTGTTCTTTCCTCGGCTCCTCCGGTGTGGCCGCACCAGGGATGCTCCGTATGGGAGTCGCATCCGCACTCGGAGCTGCGAGGAGACGGATCAGCCTCGGTGCAGATGGACTCAGCAAGTGCAAACAGATTTTTAACATGCCTATAAACTGGGGCACAGGAGGGTTTTTTGACAAGAACAAAAAAAAAAAAAAAAGAAGCGTCAAGTAATGAAGTACCTGCTCCAAGCCTGGAGGAACTGGAGCTGCTTGGGAAAATTATTATAATTTTGAAGACTGTGAAAGAACACGCATTCCCACAATCTCTTCAAAAAAATAAAAAAAGGGAAAAAAAATCTCACTCATTTTAGCAAAAGGTTCTAAAAAACTGTTTAACTCACATCTGGCACAGAAAATATCACCTCCAACATTTGAAGTCTGCCAAAACTCCAGGCGGATTCCAGCAGGGAGTTAAGCACGGAGCGCTGGGCAGCTGACCCAGCACGGAGCCTGTCACTCTGCAGAGGAGATGCTTCGGGAGCAGGGAGATAAGAGGGACTGGAAATCTGTGAAAGTGAATTGTTCCGAGCCCTGGTGTGATATCTCTGGCCAACTAATTTTGATTAGGACTGTGAATGCCTTGATCCTCATCCCTCAGGGAGGAAAATCCCCCTGCTGAGGGTTATCCCAGGAGGTGATGGAGAAGGGTGATTACGCTGCCCATGGAAGTGAAGCCCTCAGGCAGGGTGCGAATCAGCTCAGAGGACAAGGAAGGGGCTCTAAGGTCTCCCTGGAGCCTTCTCTTCTCCAGGTGAACACCCCCAGCTCTCCCAGCCTGGCTCCAGAGGGACTCCAGCCCTTGGAGCATCTCCGTGACCCCCTCTGGACTCTCTCCAGCAGCTCCAGGTCCTTCTGCTGCTGGCCCCAGGGCTGGAAGCAGCTCTGCAGGTGGGGTCTCACCTGAGAGGGGCTGGGGAAGCAGAATCCCCCCTTCCTGCTGCCCATGCTGAGGAGGAACCCAGGACAGAGGGATTTTCTGGGATCTGGTGCCCATGGCTGGGACTTGTCGAGCTTCACATCCACCAACACCCCCAAGCCTTTCTCCTCAGGGCTGCTCTCCATCCATTCCCCATCCAGTCTGGATTTCTGCTTGGGATTGCCGTGACCCGGGGCAGCACCCTGCACTGGTTGAGCTCCATGAGGTTTGCATGGTGTGATGCTTTGGAAATGCCAGTCACAGTGGAGGGAAGGATATCCTTCCTTCCTGAGGGTCCTAGAGAATCACCTCAGACCTGAGCAACCCCCATCTCCTCTTCTCTGACTGGGCTGTCTGTGTCAGGGTTGTGGAAGATGCCCTGTTCTTTCAGCCAGCCATTAATTTTGCTGGAGTAAGAGCAAACATCTCTTTAATTGAGCACAATTACCATTGAAATTTGTTACCTAAACCAGGATTTCAGGAATCACCACTCAAGCCTCAGGAAATAATGAAATTAACTTCAAACTATTTGGGTTTTTTTTGGTTCTTAGTTTATAAAACACAAGGTAATTTGAAACCAGTGGACTAGCAACACAATTTTCCTTTTTCTTTTAATGGAAAACAGGAATTCCCTGCCCAATGTTGCAGCTCATCAAAGAGAGTTTTAAACAGCCGGTGGATGTGGGTGGTTGTGATGCCCCCACATCCGAAACCTGAACTCGGTGCAAACCAGTTCTCATGTCCTTGTGCACTTATCCAAACCAAGCCAGGCACCCAAAACCTTTCCAATTATCCCCAATACCTTTGGTGACACAAAGGTGTCACATCGGTGTCACAGGAGCACCGTGAGGACTTGAGCAGACCAAAATATTTCAAAAGCAGCACGAGATGACACAAATGCTCAGCCCTGAAAATAAGTCATTTAGCAATAAGTACATTTTTCTTGTCGCTGAAGAACAACATGAAAGTTTTGTGTCAGTTTTCATCCTCCAGATGTGTTCCTAATGTTGTCATCGATTGCAGCACTTAGTATTATACCATTTTAATAGAAAAAAACATTCAACTCCCATTTTGAACTTTTTAATCTTTCCCTATGTGCCAGAAAGTAGAATAACTAAAGCTTATCTATTTATGCCTGTGCCTAAATCTTCAATGCATATATAAATTTAAATCTCATTACACTATAACACACTGCTTTAAAAATACGGATACATTTTAAGAGTCTGCTACACATTTTTATCAAACAGAGGGACTTAGTTTTTATTTTTCTTCCACATAAAGCCAGCGAAATCCTGCATGTTAATACTTCAAGAAAATAAACTTGTGTAAAGATTTGCCTATCCAAAGTACAGTATAATTTAAATTTAAATCCCTTAGAAACCCAAAGCACTGTGTTTATAATATGAGAACAGCGGGCAGTCATGCCCTTGACTGGAGGGCATGTCAGCCAGTCCTCTCCTTCCCTGCAAAACCATCAGGCTGGCAGTAGTGACAGATGAACAGCTTACCATTAATTTCTCCTCTTTCATGCCTTCAATCCAAATGGTGCATATTCTCCACAGGGAGGCATCAAGGTCTTTGCCTTTATTTCTCTTGCATACTCGCACTGACTTATAAATCAAGTGCAGATAAGAAGAGAGGGCAAATATCAATCTTTTTTTTTTTTTCCTGGCCAGTGCCCACTGGCACAAAACTGAGCTTTGACTGAAAGGTTCTTCAAATCTTTCTGTGATTCATAGGCAAGGGAGTGCTCGGCGAGGACAAAACAACAAAGGAAATTTGAGAGAGAGGATTTGTATATCTTGGCTTATAAATTAGAAGGCTCCTCTCCGTGATGTTTAAATATGGATTCCCAAAAAAAA